>MU122102.1:847077-972086 GCA_014904905.1 Wilcoxina mikolae CBS 423.85 | reverse complement strand
AAAGCTCTGGCAGTCACTCGGTGGGACGGGAATACCGTGATTGTGGATGAGGACGTCGATGAGTAGCAGCAGCCGATTTGGTATATTGTCATATTGTAGATTAGATTTGTTGTAATTATAATCCGAAGCTGGGGCAGATTGCAAGAGGTTTCTGAAAGAAATATATTTACATTAGACTCTAACAGGATCACGGTCAAGCTTCTTTGAGATTATGGTGATTGCATTTATGGTCTCTGATAAGCGACCGTGAGGTTTGACAGGATTATGGCCATCATACCTGCAGACTCTGACAAGCGACCGTACAGTCTGACAATCACACCCGAGAACTCTGACATGCTACTATGAGACTATGGCAATTGCACTCCTGTACTCTGACAAGCGACCGTAAGGTCTGACAATCACACCCGAGAACTCTGACATGCTACCATAAGATTATGGCGATTGCACTCCTGAACTCTGACAAGCGACCGTGCGGTCTGACATGATCATGACCATCATACCTGCGGACTCTGACAAGCAACAGTGAGGTCTGACAGGATCACGGCCACCCACATGAGACCTTTGGTACCTGAGGCGTAACAAAACCATACTCTTTGGATATCGTACCTAGAGATGCATCGTGAATCGGAAATAAGGTTGCAATATTACCGCAAGTTACGGTATATTATGGGTGTGTTACCGGAGTGTTATCCGAGTTATACATAATGGGCTTGGGCATATTTGCATTTTCCAGGATTATAGCTGTTACCGGAGATTACGGTAAGTCATATAGCATACGGTAAGTTACGGGTAACGAGTTACCAATTTCCAGACGCATGACCTGCTTGTTCGATATCTCTCACAGTCCATCTGTCTGTGGGTAGAACGCTGCCAACATCAGCAGCTTCATCTGCAGCTTCTTATTCACCCCCCACAAGAAATCCGAAGTAAAGTGCGTATCTCTGTCGCTGACGATCTCTTGTGGGACACCGTAAAGTCATATGTTGGCTTCTAAATATAGCTGAGCAAATTCCACGGCGTTAATGGTCTTAGCCCAGGGCATCCAGTGGACTGGTTTGGAGAAGTGGTCCACGAAGGTCATATTGCAATCATTTCCTCTCAAAGATGTTGGCACATCAGTAATAGTATCTATCCCAACACGCTCCCAGTAGCATCATGTAACTGGTAGTAATTTTAACAAGCTAATTACTTTCCCAGCCTATTGATTAACTCGCATACATGTGTCACAGCCTTTTGTGTATGCTTGAACTCCTTTCCACATCTCTGGACAGAAGAAACACTGTCTCACTGTCATATATATCTTTGCTACTCCGGAATAGTCTCCCACAGCAGTATCATGTGCCTCTCAGAGAATCCTATTCCTTAGAGGCGTCAGAATGTAGAGTCAACACGGCTTCTCTGTGTGTCATTCAGGGTCCTATTTTTGGAAGTCAAGATAGAACAGACCGTCATCATCGAGGGAGAATCGGTGGCTGTGAGCCTGTGCCTTTCGCACTGAAGCCAGAACGGACATTTTGGGCGGGTGTTCCTGGCCATCTTTGGATGCTAGTATTTGTGCTATCTCTTTGCTCCAGCTGTTATCCTTCATTTCCACCGCAACCTCTTTTAGCCACTCTGCCCAGTCTTGGACTACCATCTGCGTGAGTTGACATTGGGAGACCGTGACCTGACAATGTTCATGTCTGAAGTCGGGACGACGCATCAGGATATCGACCGTCTGGTTCTTCGCGCCCGAGATGTAGCGGATATCGTATGTATAATATTGTAAGGTTACTAAGTATTCTATCTGTCGTGCTGTGAGTAGTGATTACGTTTGTATATGTCTCAAAGACGCGTGGTCAGTATGGACCGTAAAATTTCTATTTGAATGGAGGTAATAGTATCTGTTCACAACTGCGTTGCGGATCGCCAAGAGTTCTCTATCGTACATAGAGTATCACGTTACTGCGCTCTTAAGTTTCCTGCTCCAGAAGGCAACCACTCTAGTCTCTCCATCCTGCCGCTTCTGTAATAGTACTGCTCCGACTGCATATTTGCTGTTGTCAGAATGCAGCACGTACTCACCCCCTTCTTCTGGTAGTGCCAGCATCTGAGCCTTGCAAATGGTATCTTTTAACTTTTCGAAGGCCTCTTCTGCCTTCCCATTCCAAGCAAATTGTCCGGTACGGACATCCTTGAGCCAAGGTTCACCACGGTGGCCACCCATTTTGGATCTCTTTTGCACTTTGCACATACGATATAATGGCAAGACGATATCACCAAAGTACCGTATGAACTTGTGGTAATAGCCTCTCAGACTGAGAAAGCCACGAACTTCTTTTTTGTTCCGAGAGCGAGGCCATTCAGTTACTGCTCTGGTCTTTGGCTCCAACATATTCACCCCTTCTTGATTGATCTGGAAGCTGCAAAATTCGATCTCATTGCAGAACCATTGGCATTTACATTTTTTTAATTTCAGGCCAGCATTCTGCAAAAGTTGCAGTACTATCCGCAAGTAATCCAGGTGCTCCTCTCTTATTGAACTATGGATTAATACATCGTCAAGGCAAACGGCGATGAACTTACAGAGCTCAGGATTGGATGGAAGCAGGTGGTTCATGACTCGCATGAATTGACTTGATGCTTTGGCCAGTCCAAATGGAAGGACCGTCCACTTGTACAGCCCATATATTGTTGAGAAAGCAGTTTTTTGGTGATCGCCAGCACATATTCGAATTTGTTGGTAAACCGAGGCAAGGTCTATCTTTGAGAAGCATTTCGAATCCCTCAGCGGTTGGACAAACTCTTCGATGTGAGGTAACGGGTATCGATCCTTCCTGGGGATATGGTTAACTGCCTGGTAGTCGATACACATACACAATCCACCATCCTTCCTAGGCACGAATAGGATGGGGGAGCCATAATAGCTGCTGCTCGGCCTTATACAGCCATTGCATAAGGCATTCTCAAATTGTAGTTGTAGCTTCGCGTCTTCTTTAGGAGACAAACGATATGTAGGTCAGTATGGAACTTTCCTGTCATCGTCCGACGATATGTCAATTTTAAATTGCAGTTTTCTTCGCGTGGTGTCGTACGTTAGTTCTGCAAATGACCAGAATTCTCAAAGTCATGAAGCATACATTGTAATTTGCCTGGCGGCTGTGTGGACGCAGAATTGTGGTACCGTACGCAAATCATGAATGCTCTGGCCAGAACTCGATGGTCCATACGACGGAGTTGTTTCTTCCCAATACTTTCAATACTCACAGTCCGGGCTGCTTCTTTGATGGTGTCGTTGTCTGGTTCGCTCTGTGGCCGGAGGCAGTGATGGTAGTAGATTCAGGGTGACTTTTCTCTATCTTCCCATGGGATATGGCCTTGAGTTATCCACATTTAGTTTGTTCAGTGATCGATATGGTATGTTCCATTTATATCGCGGACTCAGCACTTTCCAAGGATGATTTCGAACCCTTTCACGTCGTATACTGTAAATCACCCTGTATATGCATAGCCGTCATCTCCCAGTTTCTGTTTCAGGTGTACCTGTTGCCATCTCCCATTGCCATCTTCCACCTTGTTATTCGCCATCTCCACAATCATTCAGCTGCTACCTCTCTCCTCCAACACCGCACCCTACCTTCTTAACTTTTCCTCAGTCTCTCTTTTTACATAATTCTCTGATACCCCATCGTCTTTGGCTGTTTTGGCTGCTAAACTACTGTATGTACTGTTCTTCTTTTTGTACTGAAGATTTTCATCAAAATGGAGAAGATCTAAGGTATCGTTATCACAGCCTCCAAGATGGTGATAACGAGTAAACGCTTTTATTGTAGAAACAGTACAAGTAGTTATAGTTTCAGGGAGTCGATTCACAGCTAATCGCTCCTGCTGCCATTTTCCGAGCTTGAGTCATCTGAATTGCCATCATCGCTTCCACTGTCGGACAATTCTGCACTTCAGGCTCCTTGGCATCAGCATTTTCTGCACTCGAGGTCTGGACCAAGTAGAGGCTCTGTTGCTTTCCTCCACATCTTCCTCCATTGCCGCTCTTCTTGCGACAACCAAGGAAACCTCTACGCCTTTCTCCTTGTCCTTGTCTTTCTTCTTCTCCTTCTTCTCTGCACCTTTGTTGGCTGCAGCGTTCTTTTCTTTCCATGCGGCCAAGACCTTCTCATTGTTTGGGCACCTGCGGATGAGATGATCCACTACTGTACAAGCGTAACAACTTCAGTCATAGCTTCCTCTGCCACCTTCTTTCAGCTTGCCTTCTATTTTCTGAAGTATTGTCGATGTCGGTTGCTTCATGGAGTAAAGCATGGCATCTACTTGGGAGATGTGTACTATAACATCGCTGAGCGACACTGCAGGCTGATATTCAAATTTCTCGATCAAAGCCTTGGATGCTACCAGATTACTTTCGAGTTTAACCTGGTAGGAGTCGTGGAGATGTTCGTCGGAGAGTAGTGCGTATGGCTCCAATTGATGGCGGAGTATGTGGAAACGTTCATTGAAAGCCGATACACACTCACCGTTCTTGATGAGTAGTGACCCCCAATTACGTTTCAATCGGGTTATGATATCCAGAGGTATGAAATCCTCCTTCATAGCCATGGAGAAGTCGTTCCAAGTGACGGTGATATTGGAAGTTGCTGGGAAGCGATGGATGGCCCATACGGCCGCTTTGTCGCGCAACTGCTGGAGCGTTCCAGTGGCCCCACAATCCGTCAGTGGTATGCTGAACTTGTCGACAAGCTCCAGCATCTACGCGTGCGGTATGCAATGGCGATTCAGAGTTGATAAGAATTATATAATGGTGTCGAGACTTCTCATTCCATCGTAGGTAGGCAATCTGGTCGATTTAATGTTAAACGTATGGTTGTTGACCACCAGAGTATCGGCAGGTACTGTCGTGGTACCCGCTTTGACTCTGACCAAGACTTCATTTGTAGCGTGCAGTTCTACCATGGCCGACTCCATCTTTTCACTGATCATATCTCTCTCGTCTTCAGTGGTTGTCAACGCTTTCTTGATTGCTTCTACTTCTTGTAAGGTTGTACTCAGTTTGGCTTGCATTGCCTTGTTGAGTGCATTCTTTGCGGTGACCTCCCATTTCAGCTTCGCCATCTCCTTTGCGATTGCATCGTCAATCAAGGGTGATACCTCTTCGTCTTTAACATCGTCAGCAGGGGCATGTTGTGCCAATCTGTTGTAATCCGCCTGTTTCGCCACGAGGGCCTGCTCCTTGTCAGCTAGTTATTTCTCCAACTCAACAAGTACTTCGGTGATTGTGTCCCATTCTCCATCGCCATCCTCGCACATTCGGATAAGATCTTCGACCTGTATATGGTGCTCATCTTCAACCGCATGGAACCAATTGACGACTTCATCGGAGTTGTGCATCTGCATGATTGCTGGTGGGTGATTGATGATCTCTGCTCGGCAAGCTTGGTCGTCATCGGTCTGCTGTTCGAGAACACTGAACCCCTCGGGCTGCCAATCTGGGAAGACACTACTAGCCCTGGTGGTTTTCAATGTACGTACCACTTCTGAACCATCGTCTTTTCAAGCCCCAGCAGGGTTATGGCGCGTGGTTGCAGGTATCGTGTTTGTCGTCGTTATGGTGTTTCATTGTGTGAGATTTGTCTTTTTCGCTGTTCAAAGTCATCTGTGATCATTTTCACTACTGCACCTCGAATCAAAAGTGGACTCCGACAGATATAAGGTGCAGGAGAAGCCAATTGGAAAGTATTGCTATCAATGTAGTAGTATGAAGTGATGATAGTCTATTCTTAGTCTAAGCGAGCAGTATCTATCCTCACGGATCCGCTAATATCGTGGGTATGCATGTAACCCTTTTTGGCCCATATCCTCTGCGGAGCCACACCTTAAATCAACCCCCTTCCTCTCTCTCCACACTCCAAACCATCAAGGTTATATTCTTTCCATATTTCTGTGGTGGAATATACCCCTTCAGCTAGTTTTTAAAAGAAGTATGAAATATTCATATCTGCAATGCTGTTGGCGACTTCCTAATACTGTATTCATTACTTTATATATCACCTTCAAACTCCTTAACAGTCCAATTCTGATATGCTAGTATACATTCAAAATAGAAATGGAAATCATCTTCAGTCATTTAGGGTCCAGTCTTTGCTAGTAATTTCCGAAAATTATATTCTCATATGAAGTACTGCTTTGTAGAGATATAAATTTGTGGTTCATAGAGGTGCTGAATATCTACATTTGTTAGCTGCCAATTGTGTCAAGCTATAGAAATAATTGCTCAACTGTCATGCCAAGAGAGCTTAACAGACCTGTCAGATAGCTGTAAGTTGTCAATTGATTGTCATTCTGTCACACTTGTAACAAAGTTGTATATTGTTGACTATGGCTTTACTATTATCCTTGCACCTGCAGTCATAATTTCCAAACAATACAATAATATAATTATCGTTTTCTTGTGTACATCTGTCATCTCCCTCTGCTCTACTTTTTGTTTTGATTATTTATTCAGAGCTTTAAGTCACAACATATTTGTACTGTTTATGGGAATACAGTTACATGTAAAGCATACATGCAAACTGAACAGTATACAGCTACAGGTAGTGGAAGCCAATTTGATATTTTACCAAGACTTGTACAATAAGACTGTATATCATCAATTAGATGTCATCTCATAATGAAATATGTTTAAATATTTTTCAAGTTAGCAGGTAGGTAGCAGAATATTGTCAAACAGTATGATATTATTATAACTTACCTTTTGTGTTGGTTTGATTTCCTTTTATTAAAAACTTTTTTCAGTATTTGAACTGTCATAGTATTGGCAATGAAGAAGATCGGATAGTGGAGGATTGACTCAAGAAGGACTTTGAATTGGATCCAATCTGAAGTCTGACTCGAACTGAATCTCACAAGTGCAAACAACAATAAGTATACGAAGTACTGTTTGATCGGCTAGAATTAAAGGTTATGATGTTGCACTTAACATTAGCTGCAAGATTAACTAGAAATAAAGCTGATGGGATATGGACTCACGTACTTATTGTTATTTGACAGTGTGGGCTGAGATAGTGGGGTTTGAGGTGAATGTCTTGACACGAATTAATTTCGCTCGAATCAGACCGGTTTGACAATGATATGAACCTCCAATGATTCATTGACAATACTATTTGAACAGTACAAAGTATAAAATACCATTATTATCAGTACTTGTGCAAGGACATATGTCATTGTAAGGCCTCATACAAGAGTATAAGGCTAGATACCATTGTATATGAGAATAAGTAAATATAATCGAGTAGTATGTAGGTACGATTATCGCTACTGTACAACAGTTCTTTGTGAGATGACTATATATGAAGGACGCTTATCTGGCCTTGACTATCTAGTTTATATACGAGGTCAAGTGCACTCACAAGCCAAGTATACTCACGAGCCAAGTGCACTTATGAGGCCAGATGTGCTTACAAGTCAAGTGCCTATTGCACCACTATTATATCATCCTCCTCTCTAGGAGCAGATCCTCTGGACTGCCCTATATGTACATAAAAGAGAAGGAAACTACAAGAAGAACAGGAAGTAAAGATTCAGACTTATACGCCCTTGCACAGACTCATAAATCCTGCAATCAATCGGTATCACTCATGGGTGATCTTTCGGTAGATATGATAAATAATAAAATTCCATCTTTAGATATAGGTGGTAAAAATCCATGCCGATGCCATTTGTACTGTTCTGAGATCCAATTAAACGAGAGAAGATAAGAGAAGAAAACTCACTTGGAAATGTCCAAATTAACCCGGAATCCTCTAAGCCCACTTCTGTAAATTCAGGTCTGCAATTCTAAGCCAACTGTTAAAGCAGGTATCGTTTTAATTTGATCACTGAGTTCAAATTTACCTGCAGCTCTCCAGATCCAAGCTATTACTCCGGGTAGTATCAGTACGGTGTAGCTTATGTCAGTACTGACTTCTACCATCAATCGATCGAATGTGATTTCTCTCATTGAAAACGTTTCAGAGTTTTCAGGAAGCCACCATGGCCATGAAGTATTCCATGGGCCGATTACGCATTTAATGTATCTCTGAATAGTCTGCAGAAGTCAATTGACTTCAATGAATATACTCATCGTGATTATATCTGCTCAATGGCAGTCCATGCTCTCTGATTGCCCTTTGACTTTTCACTTTGTTCTTTGGTTGCTATTTGGCTTCAGATCTAATGGTGGTTGGTTGACTTGTGTCGGCCTAATTCCGCTGTTGATTGCCGTCATCATATGTTGACATACATGCATATTTGCTCGTTCGATTTGCGGTATCTAACTTGTATGTGTGTTATAAGGTATCACTCACAAAGTAATCAAGCGTACTTCTGCTCTGTATGTATCAAGGCAGCTATTCACCGATTTCTATAGCTCCAGCTTCCAAATCCATGACAGTAGAGGGTTTACATATACTAAGCCATTCCCAGCCTATTTGAAGGGGACATACCCTAAATCTAGCCTGATAGAGTTAATCGCCACTATAATGTCAATGTCATTCAGTATTCTTGCACTCTCACGATCTATGTGCTCTCAGAAGTCTATATCGCAGCTTCGTATGTCTAAACAGCAGCTTTCATTCCTGTCCTCTTAATTCAATGCAGGTGCACTTCCATTATACCACACAATCCAATGAGGTGTATGTCTGTTAAGATCCACATTCTGTACTGCTTAATGATCCATATTCCGGCCTCAATCATTTCTTTGCCTCCAGTATATTTCATCTGATGTGTTTGGGTCAGCAGCAAGTATCCTCAGAGAGTTCAGTGCATATCCTCCAGGTCAACTGCCATGGCCTCACAGATTCCTCTGCTCGGTATTGACATCTCAAGATTGATGTCTCAATAGACAGCTTTGTAGATTTGCAGTTATTCCATATGCTGTTTGATTGAGCTCCATTGTGTATAATATTTCTGATCTGATAGCCATCTCTACTGAATATTTGTAGCCCCATTGGTAGGCATCACTTCAATGCAGAATCCTCAGCATTGTAATCGTTGACTTTTCTGGTGTACATAATTGTGACAGTACTTGATGCCAGCACTTCCGGTTCTGTGATCAATTGCAGTAGATGTTGTTTCTCGGATTCCGGTATGGTTATCTCCCACTTAGTAGGTGGCACTCCATTGATGATGTAATACCTGGAGTGTTAGTCCAGGTTTACCAGTACAAGTAGTATTCTTACTGCTTTCAGAACTTGCTTGCGATGGAAGTTATGAAGATTCCCTCAGAATATAATACTCACTAAGAAGATTCAAGACAAGGATATTTGGCTTTCCAATGGATATATTGTTAAGGCTTGTTCTCCTGGTGAAGAAGCTTACCCTTATATCCTCGGAGATTCCAGAGGACTTTATATCTCTTTTCTCTTGCTCTAACAATTACTTCTATCTACGCTTTTCTCATGAGCTTCTCTACCTAATCAACCTTTGCACCAATACCCTTTCTTATCCTTCACTGCTCTGCCGAACCTTCCATATCTTTTCGCCTAAATCTTCTACTCAGTTGAATAGAGTCCCCACTGATATCAGTCCTTCAGACATGTCGGGAAAAAAACCAAGTCGCGCTCCGGACGCCGGAACATTTAGCGCGCATCAGATGCTTCAGACGAAACCTTTTGAGCCTCGTTGTAGAGTCACACTGCACGTGTGTATACACAACCCCTGGTGTTGCACCTGCACCTCCTGATGCTGCATTCCTTACTGTCGCAGCTAACCAGTGCACATCATTTCTACTGTCGCAGCCATGCAGTGTACTTACCGTTTGATCCAGAGTGTAATGTACACTGTAACATAACGTAATGTTCACTGCATGCGAAGTTTATACGATGCCCTAAATTGCATTCATATCTCGGGCGACAGATACAGTGCATTGATGTTACTGTTGACAATGTTTGATATTAATCTCAAATATATACAGTTTCCCGTTCCAAACGCCATACTACACGTCATAGCCAGCATGAAGTACATTCTCTAAACTACTCTCTCCTCGTTCCAAATACCATGCTACACGTCGCAGCCAGCGTGAAGCACATCCTCTAAACTACTCTCTCCTTTGCAGTCATCTACTGACTCCGACTCTACATCCTCATCCTCATCCTAATCCTCATCCTCCTCATTCTCAATATTATCATCATCCTCATCCTCCCCATTACGCGGCCGTATCATCATCCAGCTGGAGATCACGATATCGCTGAGTACGACTCCTGGTACTGTGAATGTCGTCATGCTCGTTCTCGCTATCATGGTCGCCATCATCAATCCCATCCTCAGCATCGAAAGATAAATCTTTAGCAGTGGGGATGCAAATCGCCGAAATTTCCGGAGTCTCAATATCAGGCTCCATCATCAAGGCTTCCATCGCAGCCTTGTTTAATAATACTCGACGAGACTTGGTAACGTGTTGCATGTTATTGACTCCTTTCTCTTGTAGAATGAGGTTGTTGAGAGCCACCCTTATAGACTTGATTACCTTCTGTCTCAATGGAGATGGGAGATCGTTCCAAATATTTATGAGATCAGTATAAGTCTCTGCAAATTATTAGAGCAATTGTATACATTGTGAAGACTATACTTACCACTATCATTATCTCGATTGAAGTAGTACTCCCACTCAGGGCTGTTGCGCCGGATTTCAAGTTCGAGATCATCGATTGCAACCTTTGTTGGAGCTAAACCTCCATTTCTTTGCCACTCTGTCAGTGCATGATGCAATGCTGTACATGTTAATACAATCAGTGCCGGGGGTGTCTGTTCCCGAATCTATTCATGGAAGTTCTCTGAATGCCTGACGCATTTACGAATGTGTTGGAAGAAATGTATATATAGAAATCGTGGAATCTCTTCGCCAAGAATGTAGCTATCTCGTTCCTGGTAGTGTTAGTGACGCCCCAAGTTGCAGACAGAACTCACATCAGGTTGAACTCACATCAGATTCGTTCGTATGATCGCATTGGCGTACAATGAATGTAGAATCTGAAACAATTCAGTCAATGTGTATGCAGCACTCATCATCTTCGAAATGGTGCAAGTTGTATAGTCTCCCTATACACTCACAGGCCTTCTTGATCATGTGCGATCTGACTGCATTGCAACTGTTTTTGATCTGACATACGGCTGGTTTGTCAGTACGAATGCAATTCTGGGAGATACCTAACTATCTTGAGACACTCCTTCTGACGTTCCTGGAAGCTAATATTGACTCCTTCCTGCCTGTATACCTTTGGCCAGGAATACTCTACAGACTTTGTGTTGGATATGTTAGTCGGTATCTACCACTCTCGGAATTGTATAAGCTACCAGCAGAAACTCAGCTTCAGTTGGAAATGGTGTCTCGCTCAGTAGTTGCTTCTCCATCATGCGACGCATTGTCTCCAGTACAGCAGTTACTCGAAGGTCACCTGGTGCAAGGAGACTTCGACTGCCATATCGATTACTGCTGACCGACAATGGTATCCTCGGCGGAGACGATGGGATGAATTGTGAAGCCGATGATGATGATGGGTGTGGACTCTAGAGGTGACTACGGTTCGTCGCTGAACGAATACCGACGTTGGAAATGATACTGGGTGTTGGCGATATCGAGATGCAGGCCTAATTCGGCTGGGGCAGAGATGGTTTCAGGGCTGGATTTGGTGCCGATACAATGGGTGTAGATGCTGAGAAGATATGGGTGATCGAACCTTCGATATGTGAGGCTGAAGCCTTCGTCCGCTTTCGCTTCTGCTGGTCAGCCTGCAAAGTGAGTTTCCTCTTATGACCGTTTGCTGTACGTGTCATTGGGGAGACAACTGCAAGAGTCGCCGGTACTGCTTTTGGAATTGAGGATGCCTCCTTGTGTAGGGGCTTGGTTGTTCGGGTCATTTTCAGAAGGCAGGAATGTCAGAAAGGGTGGAGTGTCAGAAAGGGAGGAATGTCAGAAAGGCAGGAATGTCAGAAAGGCAGAAAAAGAGTGCAGTTGCGATGTAGACGAAGGGCAATGCAGTGTGGAAAAGGACTTACATGTCGCTGAGCATTGCACCTGAAACATTTTCACATAATGGGGCAGATTCACACGATTTCATATTAGCTTGTCACGAAAGTGTCGCGTACGATTAGTCAATCAAATACAATTTATGCCAAGAACACCCAAGAACATCCAAATGAGACTAAAAACAACTCTGTAAAATGCAAAAATAACTCCACCCGACCCAAAGATAAAATACAAAGACCCAATCTAACCCAACTCCCAAACGTGAACCTAATATGTGTGTCAGTATGCTAGTCATTTGCAATACTGTTGGACGTACCGAAAACCATTACTCAAATTGCTGACCTATCCATGGTGGATTCAAACACGACGCCTCGAGCTGTGTGAAGCTCATACCGGCATTGACATCTTGGTGTGTGCCAATTGCCACTGACTCTGACGACTCGTCAACACCCACCGACACTGACGAAATGTCTCACATTGTCTCCTGCTCCACCAAAACCTGTGCCATTTGCGACCTCACCTCCCGCTGTTCCTGTAACTCTACCGCCGCTCACGACGTCGCCTCAACAATTTGTGCTGTTTCTACCATTCGTGCAACTCTGACACTCATTGACTCCTCCAGCACAGACGATGACACATCTCAGAAAGAGGCACACTCAATGTGGTTAATAGCAGTCACCTCCAGTTGTGTCATTACCGAGTCGTTTATTGCTGAGTTGTGTATTGCCGAGTCGTTTATTGTAGAGTTATTTATTGCCGACTCATTTATTGCCGAGTCATTTATTGCCGAGTCATTTATTGCCGAGTCATTTATTGCCGAGTCATTTATTGCCGAGTCATTTATTGCCGAGTCATTTATTGCCGAGTCGATTACTGCCGAGTTGTTTATTGCCGAGTTGTTTATTGCCGAGTTGTTTATTGCCCAGTTGTTTATTGCCGAGTTGTTTATTGTACCCAATCTGGGAGCAGGTGTTGGGCTCCTGGCCTGTTCGGAGGACCAAGGTGTTACCAGGAGAGACGATCATGGTGGTGGTAGTAGAGTAGCTCTTGCAATCCTTGGAGGCGCAACAACAATTGCCTTCAGAACAGCCACAATGATGAGAGAGTTGTAAGCTGTAACGGAAAAGAAGGTCACCACAGAGTCGTTGCCACTGAGTTGAGTCGCATTCCATGGCTGCAAAGAGGTTTCACCGGCCATGACTAGACATCCAAGGATGCAGCTGATATCTCTAGCAGGACATAGGTGACACACAGCACGGTGTAAGGCCTTTGCGGTGAGCTTCTCGACTCATGTGAGACGCCATCTATTTGCGGTGTGGCTACCGAATATGTCGTCCCAACGGTCATAGCTTTCCAGGCCGTAGCTTTCAGGGTCGACGATGCAAACCCTGAAAGGGAATATAGGCGTTGGGCTCGTAGAGAGAGTATTGGTGGAGATATCATCAAGTTTCCTTTTATTCTGGACGGCAGAAGCAATGATTGTCGGTAGCGTTATACATATGTGGGAGGGTGGCTGCAGCTTCGCTGTTCCAGGATACCAGGTATCTTTCTTGGTTTCGCCTCTGCGACGTTTGGAGTTGTCGTGGTCGTCGCAGTCGTTGCAGTCATCGGAGTCATCAGAGTCATCGGAGTCGCGGTAGGCAGGTCAAGGTGGGTTTTCATGGTGATATCGGTTCATCTGCACCCGAGTTTTATCGAAACAGTCTCGGAGAAATACCCGGTACCCACTCCACCATTCCATGTATCGTGGTTAAGTCGATACCCAATGCTTCCACATCCCCTGAAACTGTGCAAAGTGCCTTGTAGTGACTGGGTCCAAAAAAAGGATATCATACATCAAGTCAATTGCACCATCATCTGTGATACCGTGAATGGCATACATCTGAATAAGACCCCAAATGTGCTCGGCCATGAAGTGCTTTGCAAAACCATTGAGGTGGAGAGTGTCCTTAATTGCATCAGTTTTGGAGGGGGTAGATGGGATCTTTTTGGGTGGTATTGCCACGGTCTGAGCTGTAAATGAGGTGTATAAGGGGTCGGTCAGAGTTAGGGTTAATGTTTCTGAAAACGATAATGAGAGTGGTAAATAGGTAAAGATGGAGTAGATAGAGATGATGCAGAAGAATTGAAATTGAGAGAGCGTATGGGAGTATATATACAGTGCAGAATGGGCCATCAAGGTGCTTTGAATTGTGGAACGGCTCGCAGAAGTGTTGATCCCATTGGTGATATCAAACATCATACCTGAAAAGGAGCTTTCCTGGATGTGAACCGTTATCAGAACTTCCCTTCCGGCCTGAAAGATGTACCTCATGTTTTATATGACTCTGAGAGTTGTTTGAACCACTTCTTGAGCATGAGACACACTCGTCATGCGAATCCTAGGTCAAAGCGTCAAAGTCTGTCAGTTTGGATTCCTATCATACGGCAGTGACATCAAGTTCCAACATAATAATGCAGTGTGGTGTCACAAACTGTCGGAACCTGCCATATGATGTTCGAGAAGTGTCACCGGCATCTCTGGCAGTGTATAGGCCTCTCCAGGCACCACCAATACACACTGTGCAGTGGTATCATGAACTCTGAACTCATGTCTTGGTACACGAAATGAGTTATATCACATGTTTTCGTCCGCGTTTCGTATTATCCGCCCAGCCAAACTTCAAAAAAGCAAGTAAACAAGCAAGTCAATGGACTTGCTTGTATTTACCTAGCCATGAGGGTCACATTAGGCTCTGGGCGTGGCCACATCATGACAAACTCTGTCTGCAGGATATTCCAGAGTCTTGGCATTTCATATACGGCTCTGTGAGTTTTGTATGCCATGCGGCTCAATTACATTACTCCTGCTTGGCAACACTCATAACATTCTGCCAACTGCATATACAGCCCTCAGCATTGTCAACACGATGCGTACCATACCTCCCATATGAACACCGAATCGTTTCTGCTCTGTTTGCTTGAAAGCTTACAGGTCTGACCTGTGGCTCTACAAACACATCGACAGTGACCATCGTCGATATCGCACCCAACTTCTTGAGGCGAAGACAGACTCCACTGAGCCCCCTGAATGTGTTCGGAAAAACTCTCAGCATTGCGTCCACGATTTGTACAGTGGTTTTCATGCCAACCATGACCACGTTGATGATCCTGACGCGTTTCCTCCGTTGCACACGTTACCTTCTCCAGAACCATCTGAGTCCAAATTTGACTCAAATACAAAAACCTTCTCATAATCCGTTACTGGAGCACACATTGCATATGTTCCGACCGATGATGAGTACAATTCTGGGTACAATTCAGAGCAGTGCTTACACAACTCCTTCCATCCGTTCGACAGTGAGGAGGAGGAGTACAATTTCGCAGAGCTAGTTACATCAAAAGATCTTCCGGCCAACATCATTGATGACTGCCTGAAGGGCAACTGCAGCCTTAAAGAGTCTGTGGGTAATTCTCTGAAATCGAATTACAACCTCCACCTGAAATTCGACATGATGGAGGACGGACTTGGCCATGATTCCTGGAAGAAAGCTACGTTGCAGATGGTATGGAATGAGCAGCATCCAAATGCAATTGAGTTTTGACACTGTGACCTTATAGAGTGTTCAAAATGGCTACTCAGGCAACCAGCATACGAGAAACATCTTACATACACACCGATACATTGCTTCAATGATGATGCGCACCGTGTTTACAACGAGTTGTATACTGGAGACTGGTGGTGGGACAAGCAGATAAACTTCCTTCTTAGTATACCCTTTACAAACCCTTTACAATGCTCACAATTGTGTAGACAACACTGCCCGTCGGTGATATGCTGGTGCCAATGATATTCATGTCTGATGGCACCCACCTTACGAACTTCTCTGGTGACAAGAAGACATGGCCGATATATATGACCATCGGCAACCTATCCGCAGCCGCACAGATGAAGCACACTATGCACAGCATGTTGTTGGTTGCGCTTTTGCCCATTCCAGTCAAGATGCGTGATGTCCCCCTCAAAAGTAGAAATGCTCAGAGTGAGCATAACTGAATGGTCACTCAGAATGTGCTGCAGCATGTGTTGCAACCCCTACTCAATTCTGACTCGCTCAATTCTGACTCGGAGACCCGTACCTTCTATGCCTGCTGTGCCGATGGCAATGTCAGGCATGTTATTCGATACTGGCTGCATGGATGGCAGATTACCCCGAGTACTGTGACCTTCACAACATCGAGAATGGTGTTTGCTACTGGTACGAATACCCATTGCAGGAAATCGGTAATCTATATCACCGCCGACATGAGTGATACAACCTCTGAGATCACAATATCTATCGTATACTGTCACAGTTAAATACACCCTCGAGTATCGCCGTTCTCAAATGCCACTATGTCAATCCAGGTTTCAACATCTTATGGTATCTCGATTGTATTACAAGTGATCTTCCCAAGCCTGATCTACTCCACACGATACAAATTGGGATGTTGAAGTACTTCCTGATATGGCTTAACGAATTTCTCAAGCAGCATAAGCGGCTTGACAAGTTCAATGACATTTGGCTCTCGGTGCCTGCATACTATGATATGACGAAGTGCAGATGTACATGTGAGGAGGTCTCGCATTGGAACAGAGGAGAAATCAAGACGATGACACGATTCCTTGTCGGTGTTGTACGCAATGCTGTGCAGGACCCAAGCCCCTCTCAGCGCAGTGCTTTTGATCGTGCAGTTGAGTGCTCTCGCTTTCTTATTGAGTTCTATTTCTATTGCCAGTATGACTCTCACGATGACGAAACGCTAGACCTCATGGACAATGCTCTACGTCGCTTTCACGATTCGAAGGATGTATTTCAACAATTCAGGGCTTGGAAAGGACTTGCAGCAGAGGCCAAACAGAGACCTATGGAATTGTGTGCCGAGCGGAATACCGAGTTGGAAGAAAACAAGTCCCAAATGGCGGCCTTTCGACAGCACATTCGCGACACCTGAAAAGGTATTATCGATACAGAAATGGCCGAATACATTGAAAAGGATAGCGATTTCAACATTCCCAAGATACATCTCATGCAGCACTTCCTAGAACAGATACAACAGTACTGTTCGCTTGAACAGTGGTCGACGGAGATCAGAGAAAGTTCTCACCGGAAGCAGATTGGGAACGGGTTTAATGCCTCCAACAAGACGGGTGTTTACTATACTCAGATAATCAACAACTACCTTCGGAGTGATGCATTCGCTGTCAGAAAGGCCAATCGCGACGCATGGAACCGTAAATAAGCTGCTTTTCAGACAATAGGAGTGACGGTGGAAGTGACGGCGGAAGTGACGGCGGAAGTGACGGTGGAAGTGATGGCGGAAGCAACCACTACCAGTAGACCTCATTCATTGAGCTTCATATCTCCCCAGCAGCACAAAGGAAAACAGAAAGTCAAGGACTTTCAAGGCCTCTTGAAAACAATCAGTGATGACGTCCTCCGAAATGGTCTATACGATGCCACCCATCGTTTCTTACACGCCAAGCAGGTAAATATCGATTCGGATGATCTCTTAAGCAGTGCTACTGCAATTTATCATTGATGGTAGGTAGAATTACGTAACATGCATAACGAGCTCATCATTCAGAAGCTCTGATGTACTGGAGATAAACGATGGTATTCTGGGGCTTCCTGCCATGACTGGGTATGCATTCAAACTGCACAACGTAAGGATGGGTAGGAGGTGTCTCACAAGGCACAGTAGGAACGTGTACCGTACCGTATGCTTCGTCTATTCAAGCTACGAGTCGTCCATCCGCGCGGCACGAATACCTTTTGGCTAGCATACGTTGAAGTGACGAAGTCTGCCAATGGTGGAATGCTGGAAAGTGCATCGCGTCAAGTCAGAGTATTGAAACCATCTTCCGGAGGTGCATATGCAGTTACTAGTGCAGGAAATATTGTGGGTGCGGCTCACTTAATTCCAGAGGAGTCCATTTCGTCGAAGTCGGAGAATAAAGGATGGACAGTTAATAGCCATATAGACCTAGCGACTTGAAACAATGTTTATTATATGCTGACCAATGAGTTGAATTCAGCGGTGAAGAGGGTATAAATGGTGTTTAGAACTGTCAGGTATTTAGAACTGTAAGGTGTTAGAACTGTAAATAGACAATATACTGTGCATAGCATCGTCATTACAATGTCCAGAGCAGTGTTGCCACCGAGTACCAAGCACCATGCAATTCACCGGCCAGACAAAGAACACGATATGTTAAGCGTTCCAAGGTGCTGTGCAGAGTGATATGTGACCATGTGAATACCTAGCACCAGGAGTTGTATTTGCAAGCCTCACATCGTATTGTCACAGTCTTACATGTTACCCTGCCAACTGAAATTGCGGGTGCTTCTGGTGCACCACCGACGTCCAGGCGTGACTAATACATCCGAATGCAGGGATATTTTCCCGATACATCAGTGGTCCAGACCTATTATATTTTTTTGATCTCTTAACTTCCAGGTGAATGGTATCCTTGCGATTGTGAGAGACATCAAAGGCTTCATCATCTATGATGCAAATCCAGGTGCTTTCGTACCAACAGCCTTTCAGCTTTCTTCGCATTATCGAAGATATGAGCTGGAAGCATATTGATCCACTAATCATCTTTTGTTCCTTATCACTGGTGTGATTGACTGCACATCAGTTCCTCTGATTGCATTGGTTATGATAACCGAATCGAGTGATATCCAGTGGATTTTCAATAACATACATTAATAGTGCTTGTACCATCCTGATCCAGCAATCATCGAGTGATCATAGGTAATCCCACTTTGAGCATACCTAGTAGTATGTCACATGTAATGTGTAACACTACCTTCCTCCTTACAGAGTTCATCTCTGAACAATCATACTAATCTGCTCTTTATTGCTTTGGTGAAAGTGACCTGTTGTACCCAAAACCAATGTCAGTCCTTTCTTCTTTGACCTGGTGAAATATGACCCCTTGTGCTGCAAAACAAATCTATAACCTAGGTATCTTGCTAGCCATTAAAAACCCTTCATTGGGACAAGGTACTAGCTCAACATCTTGTACTTGGCCGCCTGAAGTTTCCGCTTATAATACTCCTTCAACAGCCTGTTGTCATTGAAGTTCTCATAAGGTTTCTCATTTCAATCTGCTTTGTCTGGATCCCCTTTCCATTTAACCAAGTACAGCAACGGTTTTCATATCTTGCTAGACAGGCTGCTCCTGACTTCCTCTACCTCGTAACCAGTTTCGTACTCATAGCCATTCACATCATAACATAGTTCGTTACCTATGCTACTCGAGGCGAATTCTTTCACTTCTCTGAATGCAATTATAACTGTTCCATAAGGTTTGATGGGAGACACATGAATAGCATTGTAGATATACTATCGCTTGAACAGCTTCAACTTTATCGATGTTGGCGGGAATTCCTTTAGACCATTGAACAGACCATGTAGCTTGGCATATAACTTCCTAGATAGATGTAAGGACATACATCCTGATATGGATAGATACTCATAGATACAGTTGCAAATGAGGATAAGTGAGTATAGTAGAGTAGCATGTTGGTAAGTAAGTAAGTAAGATAATCGCTAGCATGTCAAAAGCACTTCGCGAGGTAACTATATATGAAGGGCATTTACTCGGCCTCGGCAGCCAAGTATACTTACAAGGGCCATGTGTGCCTGTGAACTAAGTATACTTACGAGGGCCAAGTCTAATTACGAGGCCAAGTGTACCTGGTACCGCCATTATATCATCCCCCTCTTTATCAGCAGACGTCCTGGGCTGCAACATATATATATATACATGAAGAAGACAAGATAAGGTGCATACACCTTCACACGTCTGCATAAGTCCCACAACCGATCGGTGCCATCGTGGTGACCTTACAGCGGATTCGGTGCCCAAGGAAATCCACCTCCAATTGTAGGTGGTAAAATCCGTGCCGATGCCATTTATGCCGAGCCGAGATCCATAAAAAACGAAGAGAAGAAAGAGAAGAGAAGGGAACGTCCAATTGATTCTAAATCCTCCAAGTCCATCTCCGAATCTAAATAATTCATCCCCATAATGCTAGCTTGACAGTGCTCGAGTCGGTAAATGCTATTGGCCGACTTGTGGATACCATTCGGTATCGATATATTGTAGTTGACAAGTGATATGTCGAACTTGACTTCCGACTAATCGATCGATCGATCGTGTAGAATTTCTTTCTTTGAACACGTTCGTGAACTTCATCTGGGAGGCAAAGCCATCGCAGCTGGTATCGCATCGCTGCAGCAGTCAACTAGCATAATTGCATGATGCACTTATCTTGGTCATAGCTGCTGCTCTTGAGAGCTTTTCGAATTCGTATGATTTTCATGTCTCTGTGCTTTTGTATATCCAAGCATATGGTAGACCTCATCGGTGATATCCTCCGCTCTCGGCATTGATCATATACATCTCACAGATTGGTTCCAAGCTGACTTGTAATCGGTTATCTGGATTCGACTTTGCATTACCATTCTGCTTCACATCCAGTGGTGCTTGACTTGTGTTGGCCTCATTCAGCCCTCGATTGCAGTCATATATGGACATGTATTCGTACATACTCATTCGAGTTGCGGTATCTAAATTGTAAGTGTACCATCAGGTCGTACTCACAAAGTATCCAAGTATGCTTCCGCTCCATGTAAATCTAGGCATCTATTCTCCATGCCATCGACTTCCGAATCCTCGAAAGTAGTGAGCCCTTCCTAGCCTAGATGTAGGGTACGTACTCTAATATCGAGTCTGATACGGTTAGTGACCACTATCTGTGGCGTTGTCATTCGATTATCATCATGGCTTCGCTTGGTACTCTTGGTGATAAAGTCCAATTGCAGAGCATATTCGTTCGTTGATATATCTAATTCATAAGCATTCCGTACAAGGTCATAGTTACCATGTAATTCGGTACGCTCATGCTCTCGGCCATGAAGGCCCATCACGGTAGCATTTTCATACATCCATTTAGAATTGCAGCCGGTTCGCATTCCACGCAGCTGATTGTGCATTCGATGCATTCGATAGTGCTTCCGATTTGGTGATGAAGACTAGTAGCGAAGCCATTGACTTGTCCTTCACTCCAAGGCTTCTCGGTACACTTGCACTTGATCCTTTGACTTATTTCGCAGTTGCTGATATACATGGTAATCATAATTGTAGTTGCGATCAGATATCGATTAATATGTTTGTGAACGATATGAGGTGTATGCGGCTTCTTTACTCATCTGTCTTGTAGAACTGCACAATGGAGTATCGGCTTTGATCTGCTTGACACTTTTGAATATTTGGGCTTTAACTTCCCACTCTGAGTTGCTTCATGATCTGCAATTGCAGCTCCACTATCAGAGTCTTGAACTCTGCCCATCGGTAGTCTTTCTTCGTAAGTACACTTCCATGCACATGTAATCATTCTCGGTAATTGCACTTCTGTACGACGCTGATGCTCCGTAAGTGAGGTTGCCGCTTCGTTTGTAGATGCTGACGTGTCGTAGGTGTACTTCGGAGCTTCCGCTCAGTTTGAAGGAAGGCAATCGTCAAGTGGGCTTCAGTTTGCAGGAAGGTAATCATCAAGTGCACTTCAGAGCTTCCACTCAGTTCGTAGGAAGGTAATCGTCAATGAACTGACACCTTCAGAGATAACTGTCATAGAATGATGAATCGATGTGTATAAGGGTATCGTCGATGAAGGCTTCGCTAGCACTTCGAGCTGCTCAATCGGTTGCCAACTATCATTCTTACGTATGCGATTGATCTCGTCGAACATATTTCGAGGTCTTCTCAGGAGTGTCCATATGGGTCGGTAATGTATATCTCAGAGTCAATTGATATCCAAATCATCGTGATTCGTCACTGCCCTCGTCAATTTACTTAATGTAGGTGTACTTATCAAGCTTCGATACATATAGATTGTGAGAGTATGTGTGTGAATGTATAACGATCGCGGTCGGTGATGCGACTCTTCGAATCGATCGACCTCCGAATCACCTTGGAATGGTCTCTGGAATAGTCAATTGACTCGATATAGAAATACGTATGAAGTTTCGATGCTTGTAGGTCTCGAAAGTGAGGTTTTGCAATGCGTCCGAATTGCTCATGTAGAGTAGGTGACATCACACTCGGGGTCAATTAACTTCACAGTCATCTCTGCGGCAGTGAATTGACTTGATTGACAGGTATACTTATCCTGATTCATCGTTCTAGTGATGATGCTCATTTTGGGTTGTGAATAGCGACATTTTTCAAGTTCTCAGGAGTGCCTATCATGGCAGGTGATACGACTCTCAGGACTGATTGACATCTAAATCTTCTCGGAATCGTCCCTACTACCGTCAATCAACTGAATTGGATGATTACTTATCTTGTATCGACAATTTAGTGATAGTTCTCGGTGTACGTCTTACGCATCGAAAACGCAAAGAAATCACGAAATTCCATGAGCGAAACGTATCTGGTGACTGAATAGCGATTATAGTGTAAGTATATACATTCTCATATGGATGGATACTCATAGATAGAGTTGCAAACGAGGATAAGTGAATATAGTAGAGTAGTATGTAGGTAAGTAAGTAGGTAAGATAATCGCTAGCATGCCAAAAGCACTTTGAGAGATGACCATATATGAAGGACACTTACCCAACCTTGGCAGCCAAGTGCACTTATGAGGGCCAAGGGCACTTGTGAGCCAAGTGCACTTACAAGTCCAAGTCCACTTATGAGGCCAAGTGCACCTGGCACCGCCATTACAATAGATATCTAGTCTTGAGATTCTTTCCATCCAATATAACTAGATCACCAACTGAATACTTATGTGGCTCTTTAGCCCATTCATCATGGTACCTTCCCATTGATTCTTGGGCTTTCTCTAAGCCTCTTCGACATAAATCATGCATGTCTGACATTCAGTGGAGATAATTCCTTGATGCCGGATTCTTTGCCTCTGCTTTCATGGGCCAATTCATTCTAGGATCGAACTCATAATTTGCAAAGAAAGGTACCATACCAGTTGCAGTAGTAAAAGAGTTGTTATAGGTATACTCTGCTATTGGGAATATCTCTGACCAGTTATCCCACTCATAATTGCAGCAGTTCTGCAGATAGCAATCCAGTATTTGGTTGACTCTTTCTGTTTGACCATCGGTCTGTGGGTGAAATGGCGATCCTATGTTAAACTGAATATCAAGAGCTTCAACCATTTAAGACTAAAATGATGATGTGAACCTAGAATCTCTGTCCGATATTATGTTCAAGGGTGGACCATAGAATCTCCATCCTTCTTTCAGGAAGATGCCGACCAGGTTTGTACCTTTTCTACCACCATATTGTTGCAACATGAAGTTTGCCATTGTTGTTAACCAATTAAAATAACCCATACTGATGAACAGCCATCTGACAATCGTAAATTGATGATACAATCTATTGAAATTGAATCTCTTGGCAGTACGCTAGTTCGAGGGGTTGCAGAAGTCCATAAGGAGTATGGAGAGCTGCCTTGTTCTTTTGACATTCAAGGCAAGAGCGGATATAGTCTTCAATAGATTTCTACATTTGTGGCCCAAAGAAGTGCCTTCAAACCAGCTCAATTGTCTTGCCCTGTCTCATATGCCCAGCTACCTTCGAATCATATTCCACTTCAAGTATTTGTTTTAGTAACTGTAGGTGGTTTGGAATCCACAGCCTGCCTTTATAATAAAGGGATTCGTTTTCGAATGAGATGTCAGGCCTTGGATTGCCTTCTACTATTCTGACCTACTCTTCCTGCAATACAGTATCATTGTTTGCAGTGCCTACTACTACTTCTAACAACCACAAATTGAACTTGACTACTGGAATTGACCTCAACTTTGCAGAAGAAATCATGATCTGTTCGGCTTGTAACTTCACGGTAGTCACCTGAAATATTTCCCCTTCGGAGGTTACCAGCTGATCAGATCTTGAAATGTGGTGAATTGGTTGGTTTTCGTTTTGCTCAGCACTATCTCCTCCCTTTTTAGCGTGGTACTCCGAATGCCTAGATAATACATCAGATTTCCTTTTTGCACTATCTGGTATATAAACTATCTTGAAGTCATGACCAGCCAGTTCCTGCACCCAATGTGCTTGCCTCTGATTTAGAATCTAAGTGGTGTTGTAATATTCGTAATTCTTGTGATCGGTAAATATGCCGATTGGATGGGCTGTACCTTCAACATAACGTCTGCATTGCTTGAAGGGGGATACTATTGCTAAAATCTCCTTATCGTGGATCTCTTAGTTGATCTCTGTTTTATCCATTTTCCAAGAATGATATGTCACAGGATGCAACCGTCAATAAATAACTAGTGAAAGGACTGCACTAATGGTGAAGTTGCTGGTATCAGTCTCGATCACAACAGGGTGTACAGGCTCAAAGTAACGAAGGATTGGTACCTCAGTAAAAGACTTTTTAAATTGATCGAAGACTTGTTGACAACGTGGATTTGCTTTCCAATCAAATTTCTTATCAGTCCATTTGGTTAAACCTGTCAAGAGGTTGCAAATTCTCAAAACATCCTTGATAAAGCATCGATAGAAGTTGGCAAATCCTAGAAACGACTGAACATTCTGTATTAATCCTGGCATTTCTGACTATAGCATAGTATCAACTTTGTCTTTGGGCATGCTGACACCTTCTCCTAATATGATATTTCCAAGAAAGTCAACTTGCTTCTGATACCACTCACATTTATCAGAAGCGATAGTCAAGTTGTTTTCTTGCAATCTAAGAATGGCTTCTCTTGTCAATCGTATATCCTCTTCTTTGTTCTTGGTATAGATGAATATATCATCTATTTAAACTACCACTCCATGATCGATTGGATCTCTCAGCATGTCATTCATCATATCTTGGAATTATGCTGACACGTTTGCCAACCCAAAGAGTATAACCAGATACTCCTAGTATCCATATCTTATAACATATAGTGTTTTCACTCATCACCTGGCTCGTTATGAATAATATTATAACCAGCTTTTAGGTCAATCTGTGTAAAGATCTTGGAGCTATTGACCCTATCTCAAAGTTCGTTCATTAGTACTGAAGGGTACCGGTTCATAATTGTGATGTAGTTGAGTCCTCTGTAATCTACATATATCCTTAAACCCCTTCTGTAAGGCTTTGAAACAATGAGTATGGGTGCTCCAGCAGGTCATTTGCTTGGATGAATGTTTCCAGAGTCGAGCATTTCCTATAGATATCTCTTAAGGACTGTAAGCTCCTTCTTAGAGAAAGTATAGATGGAATCCCACTGAGGCTGATCTCTATCTTTTAAATCAATTGCATGAGCAAATAATCAATGTTGTAGTAGAGCGTTTGCAGTGTCCCCATTGTATTCTGATTGGAAGTCTCATTACTGCTATGGTATTCACTCAACCCAATCCACTGCAATTTTATTTGCTGCATTAACATTCATAGATCCGAAGACTCCGATCCGATGTGGGTCAGTACCAAACCTAAGGATCTCATCTTCATATTCAATCGAGCCTGAGAATGTATTAACAGCCACCTTAGTAAAGTACTGGTGACAATACTTCAAGGTGAATTGAAGCTTGTCACCTTCTTCTGTGACTCCTTTGGGTGTTCTATACTTAATGATCTACTAGCAGGATAGTATAATATCAGTTGATGATTCCACAGGTCTAATATCGAAGGTCTCTTTGGTGTAATGACTTTCATGGTGCAGAGTAACTTGAAAGGTGTATTGCCAATCAGCACCTTCTACAATCTCGTCATTAACATTCCTTTGATTCTATTGAAGTTACTAATGGAATACTACTAGACTCTGCCCACTGTTTCGACATCATAGGTATATCAAACCCTGTATTTAAAAGGACCCTCACAGGGATATTCTTTGTATTTTTTGAATGATGCGAACATACATACTGTGGGTCTTGAACCAGTCTTTAGTTCAGGTGATAGTTGTTTCGTTTTCTTTAGTTCAGGTTGTAGTGCTTTGACCGAGACCTTGCATTTTCGTTCATTCCTTGTAGAAACTATGATGAACTGCTTTTCGACATAGTTCCAACAGCAATGGGTTATTGTTTTAATAAGGTTATCGGGTATGAGGGTGACAGATTTGTTTCGAAGATGATGTGATAGTCATATGTTTGCTTTTGAGTACTATATGGCCAGCATATTTCGAGTACTGAACTCATCCTCAAGTATCCTTTTTAATAACAGAAAAGAATACATTTCTCATTGCAACTAAACTCAAGATACAACAACAGTGGATATCTGTACCCAAAAGGAAAGATCGCAATCCTAGACATAAGAAAAGATATAAAAAACCCAACATCTCTCAATCATGAATTTCTATACCATCAGTCTACTTCATACAACCTCCTTCAGAGTATGTGAGTTGCAGATGCTGTGATCCTACCAGCTACACTTCTCAGTTTGACTTTTGAACTGGAGGAAAAGGTTTCCTGTTTCGGAGCTTCCTCTTTATCCTTGGATTTTTTGTTCTTCTTGCTAGATGAAGTCTTGATGGGATTATTACAGAAAAACTATCAATCAGGTTCAGAGAATCCACAACTCTTACATTCATGATGTTTTGCTCTTGCTTTAGCAGATATTCAGGAATACCCTTAAGGGCTTCAGCCTTATCACTGTGAATCGGCTTCGGACCCTTTTTTTCAGTTCAAAGTTTCTTGGGATTTGAACCTTTTTCTGGATTCTTCTCTTGGTTCTTATCCTTCCCCTAGTACTCTTCCCTCTTGCACTTGTTCCCCTTCTTATCTTGTAAATTATCACGGTTCTGGTGATACCTATTCTTTTTTACCAACCAATCTTCATATGATATACACATACACCTTATTATCTTAATAAAAGCCGTATCATTTTTTGGTGGTACTTTAGCAGTTGACATTTGGTCCCAGTTATCCTCATGCATTCCTTGTTTAAGGGAATAGATGTAGGATGTTTCGCTAAGACAGACTCAGAAGTTGAGAGTTTCCATCCTTATCAGGTAATCCTCAATATCTCCAGAGTACTTCAAATTGTTTATCTTCTGCAGAGACGTTTTTACTTCTTGCTTATCGATGAACCTATCTTCCATAGTGCCGGTAAAAGACCTCCAGTAATCGATCTGGAAGAACTTCTTCTGATCCTCTTCGCAGTTATCATATCAGGCTAGGATCATACCTTCCAAAAGCCTACCAACTCAGAGTATATTATTGATGTCATCATGGAATATGTCACGGTGATACTGCAGACAACATTCTACTGAATGAATCTACCTTCGATATATTTCCTTGTTGTCTTTCTTGTCTCCATTAAACAGTGGAGGCATATTAATTTTGCCTTTCGTGGCAGGTTTTGCAGGTTTTTGATGAATGAAAGGTGGGGTGCCATTATCTGTATTTTCGAATGGAGGTAAAGAGATCTGGCTTGGATGTGAGCTTTCTCTACCACTTCCTCCACTTCCACCTCCCTCACCTCCTCTGCCTCTTCTACCTCCTCTATCTCCTCCACCTCTTCTGTCTCCTCCACCTCCTCTGCCTCCTCCACCTCCTCTGCCTCCTCCACCTCCTCTGTCTCCTCCACCTCCTCCACTTCCACCGCTTCCACTACCACCTCCATCACTATCTTCTCCTCTGTTACTTCCATTATCATTATCGGAGCCAGAGAAGCCATATTCTGAACCAGTACCTCCTGGTGCTGGTGGGGCTCCCTTAGAGTCACGAGTGAAAGCTTCTTTGATCCAATATCATTTTTGTTTGGTACCTATACTCTAATGAAGGCCGAACTCTTCCTCACTTGGTTTGATGTCTCCTTTCTGATGTTGAAGTACAGACCTTGCTAGAGACTTGATGGATTTCTTGGTGGTGTCATCCAACAGTCTTGTCATAAGAGTCCTTGTGAATTTCCAAAATATCTTCTACATACCCATTCGAATCTTTCTTATATCGCTTTCTCTCTGCTTCTGTTTAGCATCAACCTTTTTCTTTAGTTCAGTTACTTCCTCCACCTCTTCGCTGGCTTTCCAATTGATACTGGTATGTTCTTCTAACTGATTGTGTACTTGGAGAGCAAGCCTTTCTTGGGCTCTTACCCTCTGTTCCAACACGCCTGAGAGTGAGGTCTGTGCTGCAGATGAGGACTGTATTTGCTTCCCATGAGCCAAGCATAACTCTTTATATGCTTGGAAAGACTGTGCTTCCGCAATGGCAATTGCTGTGCTGATATTGGGTGCAAATATTGGAAACTGGACAATGATGCCTGAGTGATATTCAACCTGCGCCCTCTGGAAGATATCGACTCCTGAAGCCACAGTAACATAAATCTCTTTTGGCCTATATAATAGGGGTTCATATGCTTTGAAGAACTGAGGCAGCACCTCTCTGATCTTGATGTTGCATGTTTGAATCTGCGTCATCAATACATCCATTCGGTTTAATTCTGCCGCGATATTGTTTATCAAGAAGACCACCCAATCAGGGATATCACTCTGTACAATAGGTTCATAATGGGCTAGTTGTTTTCCTTTATCTCGTTCTACCACCAATGCACTTTCTCTTTGTATCAACATCACTACATCCTCCATCATCATGTCACAACCAGCATCCATCATTGTTCAATGTATGACCCATATCTACGCTTGAATGATTCTGTTATAGAAGCTCTATGTTCCGAAGAAGGGGACCAAATAGATGTTCCAATTAATTTGGAGACTAGTACCTACCTGTCATTGTAACTGTAGAGATCACTCGTAGTCTGGTATATTGGACATTTACAAGTCGGAGAGGACGATAGTTCCAATCAGGGCTAGCAAGATGACTATCTTGAGATATGTGAGGGATTGCTGTTTTCGGAGGTATGGGCGGTAAAGGAGTTCTGTCTGTGATAGATGGATAGTGTCAGCTAACACTAACTGGATGCAGTACTCTTCACATTCAAGCTCACAGTGATAGCTGTTTTTAGGGAGGTAATCTCTTTTGCAGCTAGTATCGAGGTTGAAATCCTATTCGTGGTACCAGCACTCTCTCTGTGAGATGTGGCAGCCAATATCCAGAATATAAAAACGCATTCAAGAGGGTTAAGAGTCAAGAACCTTTGACCGCTTGGAGGGTAGAAAGATAGCTTCAACATAATTGTTTCCTTGCTAACAATATAATATAACACTGGGAGCATCACTTCTGGTTTACCAGTACAAGTAGTATCCTTACTGCTTGCAGGACTTGCTTGCAATGGAAGTTTTAAAGATTCCCTCAGAATGTTAAAGTCACTAAGAAGATTCAAGACAACGATATTTGGCTTTCCAATGTATATATTGTTAAGGCTTGTTCTCTTCATCAAGAAGCTTGCCCTTCTACCCTCAGAATTACCGAGATCTTTATTCCTCTTTCCTCTCGCTCTAACAATTACTTCTATCTACACATTTCTCATGAGCTTTTCTACCTAACCAACCTTTGCACCAATACCCTTTCCTATCCTTCACTGCTCTGCTGGACCTTCCGTATTGTGCCACTTAGATCTTCTACTCAGACGAATAGAGTCCCTGCTGACATCAGTCCTTCAGACCTCAGTGGTCCAGACCTATTGAATCCTTTCAATCTCATAACTTCCATGTGAATTGTATCCTTTCGATTGTGAGGGGCATCAAAGGCTTTGTCAGCTATGTTGCAAACTCTGGTCCTTTCGTTCAAATAGCCTCTCAGCTGCCTTCACATTATCGGTGGCATGAGCTTGCAGTATATCGATCCAGTAATCATTATTTGTTCCTACTCAGTGGTGTGTTTGACTGCAAAACAACTCATCTCATTTCATTGGTTATGATAATTGAATCGAGTGATACCTTGTGGATATTCAATGATATACAGAGATGGTGCTTGTACTATCCTGATCCAGCAATTATTGAGTGATCATAGGTGACCACGCTTCGAGTATACCTAGTGGTATATAATATATACGATGTAACAGATATGCAAATGTGTGAATACCTAGAGCCAAGCGTTGCCTTTGAAGTGCCTGATATTGTACCATCACAGACATATATATTATCCTGACTATCGTCATTCTACAGACTCCAGATCCCCAAACAATGTCCAGGAACTACTAATGTACTTGTGTGCAGTTATGTTTTCCATATGAGTATGTCTGTAGGAGCAGCTTGAAGTATTCTGGCAAGAGAAGCTCCAAGTATACATAATGAAAATACGAACATATGTGCAAATGATTGCATGTGACATATTACCTGAATATTCATTACAGCTATGCTCTCATGCAGTCTAGTTTCATCATTTCAAGCCTGCTTATATCGATTATCTTTATTTGTTTATATGATTTGCAGTCATGCTTTCACACAACTATATTCGATTATCTTCATCAAGAACACCAAATTTCATTTTTAGCTATTGTGATTAAATTGTCTCTCACAGCCAGTCCAGGTTGCAGCCCTGATACAATCAGACTCAGTGTGATCATCTCGAGTCAGATCAACTCAATTCTATCCAATCAGTATGTTTGACTTTTAGTCCTACCTTTACTCAGTTTTGGACAAACGTATCGAACCAGATGTAATTCGCAGATCATTACTTACGATTTATCTGTCCAATTAGTATCTCTATCCCGTTCAGGACATGATTATGGTGGAAGTTGTGATGATTTGCTCAGGATATGAAAGTCACCAAACATAAAGATTCAAGACAAAGATATTTGGATTTCCAATAGTATCTTGTTCAGGCATGTTTTCCTTGTCAAGAAGGTTGCCCATATTCTCCAGAGATTCTATATGTCTTTATATCTCTTTGCTCTCACTGTAACAGTTACTTCTATCTATGCATTTCTCATAAGTGTCTTCATCTCACCAACGTTCATATCAATACCTTTCTTTTGATAACTCCTCCTCTATAATCAACAGGATTTTCTGTACCTTACTTGTAAGGGAGTATATCCTCGCATGGATGAATATGCGTTGATACGTTTTTAAACACAATAAGTGATAAGGATTATATGAAATATTGAGATAAGTAGGTTATTCGCTAGCGTGCAAAAAGCACTTTGTGAGGAGATTATATATGAAGGACAGTTACCTGGCCTCAATGGCCAAGTGCACCTGCAAGCCAAGTGCACTTATCAGGCCAATTATACTCACAAGGCCAAGTGCACTTCTGAGACCAAGTGCACCTGTGAGGCCAAGTATACTTACAAGGTCAAGAGTACCTTGCACAGCCATTACATCATCCCCCTCTTTATCTGCAGACCTCCAGGACTGCAACATATATACACATGAAGAAACTCAAGATTGAATGCATACGCATTTGTACATCTGCATAAGTCCCACAACCAGTCGGTATTATCACGGCTGCCACATGGTGGATATGGTGCAAGGGAAAATCCACCGCCAATGGTTGGTGGTAACATTTGTACCCATGCCATTTGAACTGGACTGAGATCCATAAGGAATGAAGAGAAGCAGAGAAGTAGAAAGTAAGAAGGAAATGTCCAATTGATACTGATTCTTCCAAGTCTATCACAGAATTGACGCCACTCCTTCAGCAGACTTGCAAGTCCATGGATCTGAATATCCAAGGGGACTTTCAGTTTTTCCGAATCCAAGCAATTCTTTTCCGTGGTGTTGACTCGGTGATACTCAAATTGGTAGTTTCATTGACTCCCACCTAATCGATTGATCATTCTTATATGATTTCTTGGGTTTAAATCATTTGTGAAGATCATCTGAGGGGTTAGGCTATCGTGGCTGGTAAAGTATCTCTGCAGCAGTCAACTAGCATAATTACATGATGTACTTATCTTGGTTATAGCTGCTGCGCCTGAGAGCTCTCGGATTTATATGTTGTCTCCAATTACATATCTCAGTGCTTTCTTATATATAAGTACACGGCAGACCTCAACCATGATAGCCTGATCATATATACTTCTCTGATTAGCTCCAGCTTGACTCGCATATCAATTATCAGGATTTGACTTTCTGTTGTCATTCTGCTTCAGATTGGTTGACATGTATTGTCCTTGCTTGGCCTTCGATTGCAGTAATCATATATCAACATATATTGGTACATGCCCATTCGAGTTGTGGTATGTAACTTGTAAGTGTCGCATAAGGATTTACTCATACAGTAATGAAGTATGCTTCCTCTTCAGGGCCATCAAGGTAGCCATTCTCTGATTCACATGCCTTCGTCATCCTAATCCAAGAAACTAGTGGTTTTGCACATGCCATGTACTTTCGAACTTGGCTGTAGGGTATACACCCTCATATCTAGCATGATACGGTTATCGGTGGTGATATTAATTGATGAACATCATGGATTCATTCAGTTAAGGCCAATTGGAGAGGATATTGTTCATTGATATATTTAATTTGTAAGCAACCCCTCATACATGATCACAGTTACCATGTAATCAGATATGTACATATTGTTGGCTATGAAGTTTTAACCCAGTTGCCTTCTCATAAGTCCGTTGAAGATTTCAGCCGGTTCACATTCCAGGCAGATTGACATTTCAACTGCTGAATTCGCTTGCCCTCTATCGCTGATACTGGTGAGGTTGACTACATTAATCGTTGGTTGCTGCAGAATGTGAATTCAATATATTGGGAGGTACATCTGGCGATTTGTAGCTGCAGACATACTTCCATGTATACTCATCCATTGTATACCAATAGAACTCCCTAGAGACTCCCCTAGCAGTTGTAAGTGGTCCACAGTGATCGGACTCAGGGTTGTCATGAAAGAGTCATATCACTTTACTGCAGAGAGGATTGTCCGAAATAATATATATCCTCACCTCGTAAACCTGAGCTCCAGTGACGACACTATTGGTTCTCGACTTTGGCTTTCGCTTTAACTTTGAATCTATCTATTGGGCTATTGACTAGCGTACTCGAGATATCGATCGGTAATGGTTCAGTTGCCTGGGCCTTCTGAATCACCGGAAGGAGGTCATCATAGGGATGATCTGTTAGGGTTATCAAGAGCCATCCAACATGGTTCTCATAGCTGATCTCATGATCGGGCCATCGGTGGGGTTTGTTTTGTACCTTACAAGTACTCAACAGTAAAGTCATACACCGATAAAGTCTCATTGACTTCCAGCCCACCTGTGAGTGAAGTACACTCATGAGGTCAAGTGTACATGAATTTCAAGTGTACTTATGATGTCATCTACACTTACGAGGCCAGGTATACGTGATGTCTGCAGTATGATGGATTGTTGTTTGAGTAATTCTGGTGCAGATGTTTTTCATGGTAGCAATTTCTCAGATTCCGGAATAGTCATTTCGCTCTTTCGAGGTCAGTAGACCATTGATCACATTCACATCATATCGATATCATATTAATTTATACACATTCTCGATCTTATCAATTCTGATACAACCGATTACAATCGTTACTCAGCACAGAATTATGATTGCATCACAGCAACAATTGTCATTTAATTTGGCTTTTTTGTTTCGGAATGTAAAATATACACTCGTTTGATCAGTATTCAGTGGGTTCCCCTGGGATTCTGTAAGCTTTATCGAGTTCTTGTTATAGATCTCTATAACAGTTGATCTAAGGTCATGTTCCATACAATCGTCACCCCTTATCCTGAATCTTGCAAGTCTTACGTAACATCGCATAGCTTCGATCTGAAGGGTATCATATCATGATGTGTAAAATTCATTTTCATATCGAAATCAAATATCAAGAGTTGGCCAATCAGTCCAAAGATTTCTCCAACTCACTTATTGTTCTGGCGGCCATGACACTGAATCACTCCATATTCGTGATTTGATTTGCACTATCAGGAATAAAATGATTTCAATCTAGGAAATTATTCTGATTTGATGATCCAGCCATCACCACACCGGTCAGTTATGAATTAACCTATACTCTCAGCACAAAATCTGGCAGTGATTGGGCCATCTCAGCACGAATCACGAAGTCGATCATTTGAACATTCCGATCCGAATTTATATATCGTCAATGAGTCTGCATTTTGAGATGTCCCCTATTGATATGGTATCAATATGTGGTCAATCATTATTTCTATGAACGTACACACTCAGCTCGTAGTTTTCATGATCTATTCATCTGATCTCCAATGGCATGATCAGTTCAACTGTCATTCCCGATATCCAGGTGCACTATTGGAACATCTATTCTCTCCACTGTATCGTTGCGTACATTCTATACAACGATATTTCTGCCCTACTGTTGATGGCCAACTCAGTCAATACATCATTGGAGCGGTAGATGTCACGTAAATCAGGAGTCCTTGTCATAATGAGTGATCCTCGATGGCAATCCTTGGTATTCAGTACTCTCTTCATGACTCGGGGAGTGGGTAGCAGTTATTTAGGCCCCGTATTGTTGGTTACTCTTCTACAGCAACTACCACTGCTGCTGCCTTCTTGCCCATCCAGTATCGGAGTTTCTCATCTGAGGTCCCACTGTATGATACTTCCAGTAGCCTGATACACTCTCTAAACTATAACGTGAATGCCTTATTTAATTCATTGCTCTCAAGGAGATTGTTGAATGAGGTCGCTCCAAGGAAACATATATCCAGAGAGGTTCCATCATGTCCCTGCAAAGTTTCATTGCTATCCACATACGGATCTCCACTGTGATATACTGCTGTCTAGGGAGACTGCGTCAAGCACACCTGGAGTGTGCAATGCCATCAATCGATTGATTCTTTCAGTCTTCTGGATTCCGGATTTTGTAACTACGGCAATCCCAAAACAAAATATCAATGGATGTTTCTGGTCAGGGAAATGGCAAATGTGAAGTCCCTTCTAATGACTAACAAATCGATTCCCACTTAGAGATACATTGAAAAGAGACGTCCATCCCATCCAGGGATATGAAAAAGTAGACGTACCACATCCCTCCTAGGAATAACACTGAATTAGAGAGATCTATTCTGCCGAGTGATTCAATCAAGTAGGCATCCATTCTGCTCAGAGATAAGACGAAGGAGAGGTCTATCCAGTCCCAAGATAAGTTGATGGAGAGATCCATCCTATCTAGAAATCTGACCAAGTAGATGTCCATTCCGCTTAGGTATAGGATGGACCGGAAAGTCCATCCCACCTAGGGATCCAATCAAGTAGATGTCCATCCCACTTAGGGATAGGATGGAAGGAGTGGTCCATCCTGCCTAGGGATTAGATACCTCCATTGATGTGTGCAAGATCACACATTGTCTATTGACAATCAATGTATTCCCGACTTGGAGTACTCCCATGATGATAACAATCGACATTGTGCATTGGACAGTCAATGTTATTTCATATGGCATCGCCAGTTTTATAAATGATGATTGGTAACTCAATTGACTCCACTGAGGGTAAAAGTATTTGTAGTTGCCATCAGGCTTCGATCGATATGAATGATTGGCCATAAAAGGACTTCGCACATGATGTGATACGAATCCGGCTTCTTTGTTCATATATCTTGTCGAATCGAACAATGGAGTATTGGCTTGATAATGTGCGACTGCAGCCCCATTATCAGGTGCTTGAACTCTTCCCATCAGTAGTATTACTCTGTACGTGCACTTTAATGCAATACATGACGCTATGTAAGTGGTGTTGCAGCTTTTCTCTCTAGTGTTAATACGTCATAGGTATGCTTAAGAGCTTCCACTCAGATTGTGGGAAGGTAATCATCAGGTGCGCTTGATCGAATGCATTAATTGTGAGTAATCTCTCGCCAGACTCAATCATCAAAGAACTGACATGTTCGGGGTAACTATTGTAGAACTGATGAATAGACCCGTATAAGTGTATTTTAGTTGAAGGCTTCTCTAGCACCTTATACCAGGTAATAGGTTGTCCTGAATGGTATTCTAACTTGTTTCTATTGTTCATTCATATGCGAATGCTTTCAGCACATGTATATCAAGTATTTCTTGAAACCTATTGATCAAAACGTTAAGGGATACCAATGAGGGCGTTGCTAGAACATGATGCCGGATTTGCTTTGGATTCGTCTCAAGCTTCCATTTGTATGTAATGGATCTCATTAAACGTATTTCGAGGTCTTCTCTACAGTAACTCTATTGGCTGGTGACATGTTTTTGGGGAAAGATTGACATCCAGATGATCTTACAATCATCGTAGAATCGTCTGTGCTAAGGTGAATTAACTTAATTTGGTGTACTAATCAAGCTTCGATACTAATAGGTTGTGAGAGTATGTGTCAATGTATAATGATCGCAGTCCGTGATGCGACTCTTCGAATCAACTGACCTCCGAATCACCTTGGAATAGAATTTGCAGCAGTTAATTGACTCGATTGACAGGTATACGTATTCTAATCCATAGATTTAGTGATGATACTCGGTGTAGATCTGAAATGGAGACATCTTTCAAGTTATCAGAGGTGCCTATCTTTAAGGTCAGGTGATACATTTCTTCGAGACCTATTAAAATCTAAATCATTCCAACTACCGTGAATGAACTGCACAGAATGATTACTTATCTAGTATCGACAATAGAGTACTAGTTCTCGGTGTAAGTCTGACCCATCGATAATGTAAAGAAATTATGAAATCCCATGAGTGAAATGAATCTGGTGATTGAAAAGTGATTACAGTGTAAGGGTGTACGTCCTCCTATGGATAGATATACCTATATACAGTTGCAAACTGAATAAATGTTAAAAACGATATCAACTGTAGAGTATTGTGAGTTCGATAATCACCAGCATGGAAAGAACACTTCACAAGGTGATTATACATGAAAGGTGGTTAGGCAGCCTTGGTCCCCAGGTATACTTGTGAGCCAAGTACACTTACGAGACCAACTGCACTTACAAGTCGAAGAACACCTGTGAGGCCAAGTGCTCTTACGATATCAAGTGCACCTGCAATGCCAAGCACACTCATGAGGCCAAGCATACCTGGTACTGCCATTACATCTCTGCTACGATTACTCACATGAACAAATAGAAATTCCTCAGACATCAGTTCTTTGGACATCTGTGGTCCAGACATTTAATATCCTTTCAATCTCTTAATTCTCAGACAAATGTAGTGTTGGAATCACAATACCGGTAGTTCGTACCTTTGACAAACCAGTTCTGTTCGAACGTAGCGGATCCTTGCCAAGATCTTCCCCTCAAACCTCACCATTGTACTGTAGCCACCTGAAAATAGAATAAATATGCGAGATCCTGTACGAACGGCTCGACCGTTTGTTCATCTTGTAGGGAACCTCAAGCGCTACAAAAGGAATTGAAAATCGACTCGAGCTGACAAGAACTCGCTTACATATTTTCTTGCATATTTTCTGAGATGCAGTTTGAAGTTTGAGTTGAACCTTAAAACTTTGACAATCTTTGGATCGAATCTGCATTGAATCCCTGCTCGATCCACTTCGATTCAAACCAATCTGCTTCATTGCCAATACTAGGTAAATGGTATCAATTCAATTATGAGCTGAATTGTTCTCAGCAGTCTATATCTTCATGATCATCAAGAGCCTTATCATCTCTGATGTACAATCAGATACCTTCATATCTATAACATTTCAGCTGTCTGTATTCTATAAGTAGTATGAGCTGGCAGAGTATCAAGCAAGTGACAACCATCCTATCTTTATTTGTAAGATAGTTGAAGGTATGGATACTAATCTTCATTCCTTGGTCATGATAATGGAACAAGTTATATCTCGAGGAGGACCAAAAACATGCAGCAATGATACTTGTACAATGCAAATTGAATTACATATAGATCTCTGTCTTGGTATGCCTGAAGATGAGTCTCATATAGCTGGAGATTGCTATCAGTCTGACGGTATTCAGTCGAATCTATATATAGATGAGTACGTACACTTTCCTGTTTGTATGACCATATTTATATGGCCATGTAACCTTCTTAGATAATATATAATGAAGCTTCTATAGCATCACTATTTGAACAGGTTATGAGCTTAGTGCATACTACTATTCTTACCTCACAATCTTAAGAAGAGTCTCAATAACCCTAACCCACTCTCAACTATCCCTGCTTATCAGCCGCAACACCATCACCATCTATCAATCTCTATTTCCACCTTTCTAACCTCATCCAGTCTCAAAATATTAAACTAAACATTGAAGACTGATTACAGCAATGTGGCAAAGTTTGCTGAGGTTAATTAGCCCATCTTGAAGCAACAGATTTGTCAAGCTTTCATCACCACAAAGGCCTATGATATCTTCACTGGTGTCAAACTCCTCCCTGTCAGTAATGGTATTTCACATGCCCTCTGCAAGAAAGCTGGCATGACCGAGACAATAAACCAATAGCACTGATACATCTCGGATTCTGCAATGAATTGTTTCCAATCATCGACGATATTGACGTTCCCATGCAAATGAGAGAAGCACTCAGCGACCGACTCCAAACTGTCTTAACAATATTCGGTCGCATCCAAGTCCTGCCAATATTTACTGCCTCTTGACTATCGTGAAACTAAATAGTTACCCAGTACTATACCAAACTATTCAGCTTCTGCGAGAAGCTGATCAGCACCACCGAACAAATCACCAATGATACCATAATCATACATATCTTCACTACTTTATTTGAATCATATGGAAGGACAATCCAATTTCTCGAATAGTGGATGCCCCTATCTTCTGCCCAGCAGTGTTTGGTTGCCATACACGAATATGTAAAATGAACGAACCTAATAAAAGAGATTGGAGATGTATCCACCGCGGTGGCTTTATACACCTGTGGCAGATATCATGGCCCTGGCAAATGAGATAACGGATAAGGAAATGGTTACCAGAAGTACAAATGCACATGCTGCAAAATATCATACTACTGAAGCATGCGGAAAGAGGAAGCTGGCTGAAAGTAACACAAACAAAGGCGATACAGAAACCTTCAGGAACGAAAAGTTAACCTGCTACTACTGCGGTCTCCCAGGATACTTCAAGTCCGACTGCATCCAATTCACACATGCATGAGATCAATGCAGCAGATTCAATAATGGCAAAGACACTGCATCGTTTGTCACAGCTCAAGATCACTTCCGGATCTGACTAGCTGACAATGCAACCGCACTCGCTGCAGCCTCTATTCCAGCTGTATGGGTCATCGATTCTGGAGTATCCACACATATGTGCAGTGACCTCACCAGATTAAACTCAATAATGAAACTCTGTCTGTAATGGCGGTGCGAGGTGTACTTGACCTCATAAGAATATATGGCTCACAGGTACACTTGGCCTGGTAAGTATACTTGGCAGCCGATATCAGGTAAGTGCCCTTAATTTATAGTTACATGAGGAAGTTCTTTTGGCACACTTGCGATTATTGTACTACCGTTCTTTACAATTGATATCACCTTTAGCACTTGTTTCCATTTGCAACCGTATCTATGCATATCCATCCGTACAAAGATATACATCCTTACATTGTTAGCGAACAGATATTGAGCATGGAGATGATAAAACAGTTACGGTAAGATGGCATGGACTCATTGATGATTCACAGGAGTACGATCTCAATGCTCTCTACACTCCTACATTCCGGCTCTCTCTTCTCTCCACCAATCAATTGGATACAGCTGGATACACATCTATATTTGAATGTGGTAAGTGCTCCATATTATCTCCATCTATCACCATCACCGTCAATCAGATCTATAACCTCCATATCATATCTGCTGCATCTGCACTCACTTCGGGTGTATCAGGTACATCTACGAAGTCTACTTCAAGATGGAGCAAGAAGAGAAAGAGAGCATTATCAAGCGCACATATCACCGTACCATCAATTGCTTACTTCACTAAGCCTACTACAAGCTCATTCCACACCGCTTCTCCAAGTGCCGCCAACATTGTACCTCAAAGTTCACCTTCCACTGTATTCTGAAAGCCGACTTGGAAGCTTCTCACAATCTCACAATCACGACTGTGTCATCGCCATCTAGTCCACATTTATCCTACTGCCCTATGATCTCTTATTGATGGATATACGAAAGACGATTCAACATTCACCACCTACATCCAGATCAAGGACAAGCAGAAAATCATCAATGTAAAGAGCAAGCACACAACGAACCCACTCGAACTCGTACATTCAGATGTATATGGACCATTCTCAACTTCCTCCACCCCTGGCCATTGCTACTGTATTGTATTCAGTGACGATTACACATGCTACATCTCTGTTTGGGTCCTCCCAGATCAGAAGTTGGAAACATGTACCTCTACCTATCAATCATTTCAGGTCCGAATTGATTCAATCGTCTACGAAGTGAAATAGTTCCCGTGTGATAATGGCAATAGACAAAATGATAACAAGACCTTCTGGTTGGTACTCGCAGCTCGTAGTTCAACATACAAACTATACCCTCTCCACACTAACTATAAGAATGTGGTTACTGAAGAAATGATTCAGACTATCAACGAGAAAGTCCAAACTATGATGATTGACTCCCAAGTGCCCCTCCTTTTTTGGGCTGCAGTAGTCGATACAGCAGTCTACCTCCACTAGCAAACTCCAAAGAAAGGTCAAATCAACAGAGACAATCGCGACAGGTATCAAGCATCATATTCGATCCTATATGAGATGCTGCATATATTTGGCAACCCTACTCACGACAATGACAGTAATAAGATCTTGTACAAAGCCCCTCTTTACCTCCTCCAATGATTTAGCTGCAATACCAGTGGACTTATCTCTTAACGACAATGCCATAGAAACTTCAGCCCATAATTCAAGCCATGTATTATGGTAGGTTACATGCACAATTCAACTACACATTGGAGGATATGGGACCCGACATTACAAGGAGTAAGATTACAGTCGGATGTCATTATCGATGAGGAGAGGAATGCCCATGTATCATGCCTACACGGAAATGATATAGACATCTTTGAGCTGCAAGATGAGACTGAATATATCGAAACAATCGACAATGGAAACAGAACTCTCCAAATATACAACGAAATGGATAGAGATGGACTTCTGTATGACCATGCAGGAACCAGTCGAACAGGTAATGACCATATAGGTGGTAACCATTACTGTGCTGATGATGATACAGAATCACATCTGCCAGACACTGACAGTCATCATAGTCTCCCTGCAGATACAGGTATGAGATCAAATCCTGAGGATGAGGAGGATGAGCCATCACCAGTAGTCAGAGAAACTGTTGTTTATAATCGAAATCTCCGCCGTGACAATGTAAAAGTCCACTGCCAGGCACCTATGACCAGGCAATCATGTCAACTCCCACCACTACCAAAATAGACCAAATCACCAGAAGCAAATGTATGATCCGCGCATATACACTAATCATCATAGAAAAGCCACTATGATCAATGTCTATCAATGCGGATCCATTCACATATACAGATGCAATAGACAGCCCACAAGGAGATTACAAGAAAATGGCAATGGAAGCAGAGTGTGCATCAGTCCTGCTCAACAATACATTTACGACTATCAATATTCGGGATGTAAAGCAATTATGAGTCAATCAAATTGGTTCCATATAGGTCTACAATACGAAGTACAACCCAGACGGTACTATACAATACAAAACATCTCTAGTTATTAAGGGCTATGAACAAACAGATTTTGGAGAAACTTGTACTCCTGTCAGAAAGGTCATCACTTTTCGGTATCATATCTCTCTGGTTGGAAAACATGACTGCAATATTGATCATTTGGATGCAGTTACTGTATTTCTACAACTGGAAGTCGATGACAATGATATCATAATGACCCTGTCCGAAAGCTGGCCAGAAGGCCTTCACGTACCTGCAATCATCATTCGACTAAAGAAAGTACTTTACGGCCTCAAATAAGCGCCACACCTTTGCCACGAAGATATCAATACCTTCTTAATCTCTCTCACGTTTATACAGTGCTTGGCCGACTCCAACCTCTATCTCTGCAGTGATGGTATTATGATACTTCTGTATATCAATAACATCTCAATATTATTCATGCGTATAGAGGTCTCTACCAAAGCTGTAATCAAAGTTAAAGCCACACTCTCGGAGAAATACTAAATTACCAATCTTGGGCCAGCACTTCAATTCCATGGTATTGAGATTCACTGTGATGAGTATGCGATTAGTATTGGCAAGAAAGCCTCCATTATCATGATTCTCAAATGATTAGATATGGAGAAAGCTCATTGCATATCAACTCCAATAGATCCTAATGTGATGCTGCATCTGGCCAAGAATCCTGGGGAGATGGAACTTAAGGATATCAAAGGCTACCAAGCAATTGTCGGCTCATTGATGTATGTAGCACTTGCAATTAGACCTGATATGTCATTCACAGTCGCAGCACTCTGCCGATACAATTCTCGGCCTTTTACCATCCATCTGACTCTCGCCAAAAGAGTTCTCTGGTATCTCAAATCTACTGATGACTTTCGACTGCACTTCAACAACAATGTCAATGATCAACTCACTGGCTATACGGATCCTGATTGGACCAATGACTGTGCTGATACAAAGTCTCAATGGGGCCACATCTTTCTTATCAGCAACGGAGCCATCTCGTGGCAGTCACGAAAGCAAGACCTCATCCAGGTCATCCCCATGTCAACTCTCGAAGCCGAATAAATCGGTTCCTGCTCGGGCTCCCATGAAACCAAATGGCTTCCCCAACTCCACCGAGATACGCAAAGGGAATTGGTATTGACAACGAAGCGGATCGGTTTGTGGCAGATCAAACCGAGCACGATTTGATCCGAATTCAATCTGAGGTTCAACTTGAACTTCGAACCGAATCCCACAACTGCTAATGACAATCGGTAGGCTTGTGCTTGTTTGATCGGCTTGAGTTTTAGTTTAACTTGTAGCGCGAGACGTTAGCTACACAATGAACTAAAGATCGAGCCGATTGGACAAGAACTCGCATACATATTTCTGTTCGCAGTTGTGGGCCGAAATGGTCGGATTTGATGCGCATGGCTTGGCAAGGATTCGGTCTGCACGAACCAAACTGGTTCGTCAATGATACAAACTTCCAATGGTTCATTGCCAACTCTAACAAGAATGACAGATCACTGCTACAACCAATCAACTGTGACAATCAAGGCTCTCTCACCCATATCATTACTGAAATCATCCAGGGTTTTGAACTCTATCTATCGATAGTCTTTCCCTGTAAATACAATTCCATCCTTGTATAATGATTCCCTATAGGTACACTTCCGAGCTTCCGTTCAGATTGTAGGAAGGTAATTTTCAAGTTTGATTCCAAGCTTGATCATTAATGACCGACATATTTATTAGTATCTGTCCTTGAGCGAAGAATTAGTTCATATCTTAGTCGATCAAGACTTCACTAGCACTTGAGTTCTTAATAGATTCTTCTAGATAGTACTCTCAAACATTTTAATTGATCAGTTGTATACAAATGCGTTCCTTGAACATATTTCATGAAATTCTCGGTCGTGTGGCTATCAGACCTATCATCAGTGTATCAGAGTTGATTTACCTCTGAATCACCTCGGAATTGACTCTGCTTATATCAATCAACTCCAAAGGATGATTACTTATCTTGTATCAACAATCTTGCAATAGTTTTTAATATAGGTCTGACTCATCGAAAAGTAAACAAACCACAAAACTCTGTGAACGAAACTTATCTTGTGACTGAAATCCGATTATGGTATAAAGGTGTTCGTTTCTGTACTCCACTGTATGTGTGCATAAGGTGTGGCGGGAAAATCCATTTGTTACCACCACCACTACTCAGTTTGCCTGGGGGTGGTGTACGGAGATACATGGATAATGGAGATGGACTGAACAATCGAGATTATATATTTGGAAGACCCCGGAATAGATAGACATCATCCTACCTGACAATGAACAATCTACACTCTATCTCTCTCAGCTCTTGAACTCACTCATCGGTTCCGAGATTTTATAGATCTACGCAATTTGTATAATTCCTTATAGCTGGGTATTCCATGCTATCCTCTCACCCTCTTCTTATGCTTCTTGAGCCAGAACTGCTCCTTCTCACAATACCGTGAGAGGTGTAGCAGAGGGTTTACGATAGGCTCTCTGTCTTCCCGCTCCGCCATTTCACCACAACAGTTGCAAACCGACAAGTGATAAAGATAATATTAATTGAAGAGTAATGTAAGAAAGATAATCCCTAGCACACAAAGAGTACTCTGCGAGGTGATTATAAATAAAGGGCAGTTATCCGATCTCGGCCACCAATTGTACCTACAAGGCAAGTATATTTACACTACCAAGTGAACCTCTGAGGTGATGAGGACTTTGGATATGAAGCATCCCTGGCACTGCCATTACAGATATATGTATATCACAAAGGACTGAACTCCATCATGATCATTAATCGTCATCCTTTGCCACAAATGAACGAACTCAGAAATCAGATTAATCGCCCAACAATCTTTACGAAGATTGACCTAAAGACATAATCTACTCTTGTTAGGATCACGCCAAGATATGAATGGAAAACAGTATATCATACGAGTTATAGATACTATGAGTATCTACTCATCTCCTTTTGATTGGCAAATGCAGCAGCTACATTCTGATACATATTCAATGAGACCTTAAGGGATTTAAATGATTATGGTATAGTAGTCAATATAGATAATTTCTCATTTATACCGGAGGCGAAACAAGGCATATATGATTGACAAGTGAAGTCATTTGTTGACTAAAGGAAAACTACTTGGCTATAGCATCTGATAGGTACGAATTGTAGCAGAAGCAGATTGAGTTGTTTCAACATAACATATCAGGTGACGGTATCAGCATGGTAGAGGACAAGGTTAATACTGTTCCAAAATGGGAAATACCATACTCATCTCAGAATGTTCAGATATTCCTATAATTAGCAAACCTTTATAAACATTTCATTCAATAATTATGAAGGATTTGCAAACCTTTGACGGATATAACCAAACATACTGGTTTACGGTTTCAATTTGGAAGCAAATGTACATTGCTATCAGGCTGTCAAACTCTGAAATATGTGTTTTACTGAAGCCTCTATCGTTGGTCACTTTCAGCCTGTACTCCCTGTTGTGATTGCAACTGATATCACTCAATCATTGGTCTTGTTCATTCCAATGATATTGATGCACAATTGATTTCTATCGCATACTATTCTCGACAGAATAATATGGCAGAAATCAATTATCAGATCTAAAAGGAGAATATGATAGCAATAGTATCAGCCTTTAAAGAATGGAGTCTTTTTTTCGATTGGGCAGTCTATCTAATCAGTGTATTCACCGATCATAAGAATTTTGGGTACTTTATCATCACTAAAATCCTGAATTGGAGACAACTCTGTTGGGGAAAGATACAGGCTGATTATCATTATACAATATGTTACAGATCAGGTAGTGCAAATGGAAAATCATATGTATTATCTAGGTATTCAAAGAACCACCCGAAGAATAAAGGAGGATGTACTGAAGAAAAGGAAAATCAACCAATTCATCATATGTTAAGACATAATCAGTTGGTAACCCATAAAGGGGAAACAATTCAGGTTACAGCAGCAAATATATGATGCGTACAGATTATGATTTCTTCTGCAACGTTGAGGTTTATTCCAGTACTCAAGTTTAATTCATGGTTGTTAGACGTAGTAGTAGGTACAATATACAATAATACTATATGGCAGAAAGTGTATCTCAGAGCAATGGAAGGCTGTCCTAACCTTGACATCTCTTCTGAAAATAAGGTCCAATTATTTTAAAGGCAGGCTATGGATTCCAGATGATCTGCAGTTATAAAAACAGATACTCAAGGCAGAATATAATTCGAAGTTAGCTGCATATATGAGATTGGATAATATAACAGAGTTTGTTCAAAGGAACTTCTCTTGAACTGAGATGGTGACATTTAAAGAAGACTACATCGATTCGTTTTCTGAGTGTGAGAAGAACAATGCAGCTCAGTATGTCCATTATAAACTGCTACAACCCCTTCAATCAGCATACCATCCATGCGATTAAATCTGCATGGTACTGAATCATCAATATACTTTTGTCAGATAGTTATTCATCAGTATAGGTTATAATTGAAAGAGTTACAAAGATGGTATACCTTATACTATAGAATAATGGTAAGAAGAAAGCTATGGACCTTGTTTAAATCCTTCTGAAAGAAGTAGGTAGATTCCATGATCTACACTCAAACATAATATCAGAAAGAGACTCTAGGATCAGATCAGAAATCTTGTCCTCCATAGTGGAAGCTCTTGATATTGAATTGAATATATCTTCCCCATTCCATCTACAAACTGACTGTAGAACGGAAAGTGAAAACTAAACATTATAATCCGACCTGTAGAACTACTCCAATTGCAAGAAGGATAACTGGCAAATCATGTTGCCAATGGCAGTGTATGCCTATGATAACTCAGTTACAACCACATCAGGCATGTTGCTGTTCGTTACACAATATGATTTTGATTCACAAATAAATTGACTTGTTGAAGTCTAAGTAAAGAACCTGATATCAAGACACTATGTTCAATGGAAGTTTAGTCTGTATGATCTATGTCTCAAAGGCTTGGAGAAAGTACAAGAGTCAATGGTAAAGCCCCATAATATGCATGCTAAGGAACCTCTGAAGTATTCACTTGGTGAATTAGTTATGATAAATTGAAAAGATGTCAAGATCAGACGTCTATCTAGGTAATCAGATGTGAAGATACATAATCCCTGTCAGGTTGTCAAGGTATAATTGTCCAAAGTAATAAGGCTTGAACTGCATAAGCGATAGCATATGGATAAAACTTTTCATGTCTCTCTCATCAAATCTTATTGTACAGCCAATATCTCTTTCAGAACTGTATCAGAATTTGTATCCAGTAGTGATAGAAACGAACTAGGTCCCAATGAGGAAGGCTATGAGTACGAAACAGATCATGAGATATAGAAGGTCATAAGAAGCCAGTATAGTGAGGAATGAAATAAGGTGCTATTCTTGGATATGTAGAAGGTATATCAAAATGAAGAGGATAGGACTGTCAAATCTGATAAGAACATTGTTAACAAGAGGTAGTTGAAAAAGTATCATAAGTAGAAATCTCAGGTGGATACAAATAACAGGTTGAGCTAGTATCGTTTGGTCACAACGATATTTCAAATGGCCTGCAACACACCATGATTGTGGTTTTTGTTTGGTTCACAAGAGATCATACTTTACCAGATCAACGAAGAATGGTATGACATGTTTTTGTGGACACAGGAGGTCATTTTAACCAGAGCAATAGGTGCTGATTAATATGATCATTCAGAAATAGACTCTACAAGGCAGGAGGTATTATTACACCTTGCATATTGAATACTACCAGGTATGCTCAATGAATGATAAGCAATAATCACTTGACCAATAACTCAATCAGGATGTTGCAAGTGTCATCCCTATACATCATCAAATATCCATGGGATATCACTTGTTCGATTACCATAATCAATGAAATCAGAAAACTACTGACATTCCTGGAGACAACTACATGACTGATAACAAATGGATGGTGTTTACTGAATCGATACTCTGTCAGCTCATGCTATTGAATGTGTGAGGACAGCTGAAAGGCTGTAGACATAAAGACATCTGATATCACATCATAGCAGATAAGGCCTTTAATGATGTAAGGACTCACATCTTCGTATACAGGAATATGTATAGATACGATTGCAAATGGGAATAAGAGATAACATTAACAATTGTAAGGTAAGGTAAGTAAGATAATCGCAAGCGTACCAAAAGTACTGTGCAAGGTGACTATATATGAAGGGCGATTAACCAACCTCAGCTACCAAGTACTCGTGTATACAAATAGCACTTAGGGGCCAAGTACACCTGAGAGCCAAGTGCACTTACAAGGCCAAGTGTACCTGGTGCTGATATTACATTATCCCTCTCTTTATCCGCTGACCTCCTTGACTGCAGCATATATATATATACATAAAGAATGACAAGCTAAGGTGTGTCCACCTTGGTACATCTGCATAAGTCTCAAAACTGATTGGTGCCATTGAGCTGGCCTCACGGTAGATTCGGTGCCTGGAGAAACTCCACCTCCAGTAGCAATTGTAAAATCCATGCCAATGCCATTTATATTGGGCCGAATTTATAATAAGAAGAAAAAGAAGCATAACCAAGGAACCATGTCATTTGCCCCAAATTCTTCCAATCCTCTATAACTGCCAAGCCTTCTGCAGCTCTTACCTCACATCGATTATGGCTGTTACTTTGTTGAATGCTTCCGATAAAACCCATCGACTGGTTTTTGAGTGTTTTTGAGATTTCCTGTCAGCTTCCAGCTTGTATATGGGTAGTTGTAACCAGCCTATTCAACGAAAAAGTGTAGTGTTTGGTAGCGTCACTTGGAATGGAGAATCCGGTCAATCTCACATTCATCCGTATCATCGAAAATCATCAGTTGTAGTTCTGAAGGTGGCTAGCCGATGACCGGTGGATTATACTTATCAAGCAGGGATACGTGAAACAAGTTGTTCATACGCATCCGCTTTGGCAAGTCTAACGTGTAAGCATTCTTATTCATGGCTTTACTCACCATGTGTGGTCCCATGTACTTCTAATCGAACTACTTTGACCCCCTCATTGTCTTGAATTCAGAGTCGAGGGCCAGACCTTGTTTCCGCCCTCCATGGTTATTATCTGGCTACCGGTGAACTTCATCTGGTGTGTCTGGGCTTTCAATACGTTTTCCCACAGGGATTGGTGTATCTACTCGAAGGCGGTTGCTATGGAGTCCACTTGGACTTCCAAATTCAAGTGGGCTACTTTCTTGGGTGTGTTGGACTGCATAGTCAAATGGTAGTTATAGTGGACCCAAAAGGAGATTATCCTTGTCAAACCATACACAGTATTTTTGTAGGCGAATTCAGCAAGAATTAGGAGCTCCCTCAAGTTATCCTGCTCATAGTTGCAGCAGGCCCAGAGATACTGCTCCATCATCTAATTCTTCTGCTCGTTCTGGGCTTCTGTCTGTAGATGAAATCCTGGCTACAGTAGGTACTCTGTCTTCATGTGGCTGCAGACCCTCATCCTGAATCGGCTTGCAAATTGTGTATCCACATCAGTGAAAATGTTGTAAGGGATGTCGCATTTGCAAATCACATGTTCGAAGAAGATCCAGGTTAGCTCTAGTGGGTTGATATACTTTCGGCAGGACAGGTAGATTGCTATCTCTATCAGCAGACAATTATTGATGACTATGATCCTTGTATATCTGGATACGGTCGATTCTGGCAACTTTGTAATGATGTCCATGGTGAGGTCTTCTTAGGATCGTAACTGTTGTGGCAGTGGCATGTTGATTCTGTAGCATGTATGTAGCGGGACCTTGATTGGATGACATACTTCCCAGCTGCTAACATACTTCCTTATGTGCGCATCAATCACAGGTTAAAAGAAATCACTAGAAACTAACAAAGTAGTGTATAGAGCTCCAAAATAACCAGACTCATGGTTGTCATGTAAGAGACTTATGACTTTTCTGTGGAGAATATCTTTCCCAGGGATATTTAACCTCCCCTTGTAGGTCAGAGCTCCAATGACAAAACTTCATTGGTTCTTGGCTTCGGTTTCAGCTTCGGTCTTGTCCATTGGGTTATCTACCAGCTTACCCAAGGCATCGACTATCAATAGATCAGTAGCCTGGGCTTTCTTAATTGCCAGTAGGAGGTCATTGTATGGTTCAACTTCAGGAGTAATAGCCCTGACTGCCAGGATTGCCAAGAGTCGACCACTGGGCTTCTTGTAGCCTTGCTGGTTGTCAGGCTATCTAGATGGGTCGTAGGTGGGTATTGTGGTGCCTTGCAAGTATGCGATTCTGAAGTTGTACGCCGAGAGAATTTCCGATCAATCGGACTGTAAGGTAGGAGCATCTTGGTTTTGCCTTCACTAATGATCTCAATGAACTCATGATACTTTGCAGGGATGCGCCCTCTATCATCGGTGACTCTAGTCTCTGAAATTGCTCTATCTAATCTCGTTCGCTGTGTTTTGAACTTCAACTGAATGAGAGTAGAAGTTCTCAGGAGTAGCTGTACTGCCGGCCCAACACAATAGAGCATGAACCTGATACACATCTCCCCTTCGTGACTCAGCGATCCTGGAACAGTTATTCAAGCCTTACATTATTGGTAGCTTTTCTGTGATAACTACTGCCTCTGCTCCTGCTCACCTGACCAGCTCCAGGTACTTTTCTAACCTTTGATGGTGATACCTTCTATGGAAGCTTCCGGCAGCCCTGCGCGATCGCCAATGCATATGGCGAATTCGATGAAAACCTCTTCACTAGCTAAGAGGATCTCGAATGCGGTGGCTTCAAGCAGATATATGTCAGGAGACTTAATTACTTCACCGCCATACTGCAGCCGAAGCCTGTCAGTTGCCTGAGGAGTTTCGTTGTCACCTGGGTGGCCGCCGGTGCATTTGCATCGCCACTTGGAGTCTGCAGAGCAAGAAGTCGACTCGAAAGCCAGTCGACTTCAGGGTTCCTAGCCTTTAAACAAGCCAAGTCTCGAACTATATCATATGCCATAGGTACAACCAGCACCTCCAGTTTGTCAATCAGAGCCGAGTACTCGAAATATTGGACCGAAACTCTGATCTTTTGGATGTCCCTTGTAGACATCATTTCGTTACCATTTAGAGCCTGCGTGGCTGTGAATACAGGATCATGTTGTAGTCAGAGTCACCTGAGCAGCCTTGGAGACAAAAAGATGCTTATTGCACCGCAGTCAATTAGAGTCCAAATGCATTGTATCTTACCTTGTCAATCTCGAAAGAGCACTTCGTGAACAATGTATGATGAATCCGCCTTCTCTGTATCACATCATTATTGACTTCAAAAGAGAGTTCTGGTGGGCTGAAGTATAACTCACAATTTAGGGGTGATTTATCGGGTTGGATCTCATCTATCATTGCCAACAATTATCTCATTCAAAACCTCTCTAGCCATAACTCCTCTTCGTCTAGCCTCTCCCGCTGAACTAGATGCTGAGAGATATATTCGACTTATTGTACTGTTGACTTTCAAATGACATTTGGCGCTTCACTTGGTGATATCTACTGCTTCTGCTGCTACTGCCACTATAGCTTTCACACTGGTTGGAGCTCGATTCGGGCACATGAGCAGGGCTATAGATTTGGTACTAGAAATATTTATGGCTATTGCTTCCGCACTGTGTGCACTAGTTGTTAGCCCTGCTGCTATCAAAGACCTCCTTTCAGACATATGGTACTGTGCTCAATCTGCTCTGAATACTGCCATACATGTCATACCCCTTGGATATATTGTTGATCGACTACTCAGTCGGTAGTTTGGAGATAGATAGCCAGTAACATTGTTGTCCACCTTTTTGAGACGAATATTGCTGTTTGTGCTGCGGGCAGCCGGATCTGATATAGGTGGGTAAGATCCTTAGGCTACAGCCTCATCAAAAAGGTCCTCGATTGACTCAAAGCTTCCGCAAGTATGGGTCATCGGTCTGATCTTCCTTTTGAATGCATGCTGGAGATAGGTTTAGACTATGTTGTAGAGCATCTGCTCGCTCTTTTGTATGGTCCATCAAGCCTGTCTCTAATTAGCTTTCATATCATGCACATAGACTGTAACCTACTCATTATGCAATTGAATGTATTCATCCATCACCTTTATCACTGCTCTTCCATGGTGGTCCTTGACTTCATATATTACAGTGATCTCTTGGGTGAAGAGGACACAATCCTTCAGACAGCAGTGAGAATTCACGGGAAGAAATCTGGTCCATTCATTAGGATCTTTCATTGCTGTCTAATGCTGTATTGGATCCGAGTGATTGCTATAGCTATTGAGGAGGGAAACGACGTATTTGATTTGATCGCATCTACCACATGGAAACAAGTGGTCATATGAGTCAAAATTGAAGTATTATGCATCAATTAACCTGTCTAACTCCTTGTCTCCGGCATTGTATTGTACAGGGTTGATCATGGCAAAGATGGGAAGTTTCACACTTGTTACAGCTTCAAGTTGAACGCATTCGGTGAGCTGTTTCTCTCGTTCGAAAGCAAATTGTTATCTCTGAGCCTTCAACCATATAGCCTGCTGATCGAATATCTTCTTTAGCATCTTGTTTTGGGTCAACATGTTGCCACAATTCTCTTTGGAGATTATGTATCTGAAGCTATCATTGCGATTGTCATCATGGATATCGTCTATATTGTCAACTTCAACTTCGTCATCGACATTGTCTTCATTGTCCACAACGTCGTCATCGATCTCAACCTCTGATAAGGCCAGCAGAGTGAAACTGGACCTGGTGATTCGATATGTTTGATTCTCAGATATGGATATTTTTGTCTTTACGAATTCCTCAATCTCGTAATAGTAAGTGACACGTAATTCAGTTCTAGATAACTTTTTTGGAGGTATTGGAGCTGCAATTTAATACAATTAACAAATTGTCTGTTTTGTGTAGATATCATGACGCCTCATAAAAGCAAAGAAATCACGAAATCCCATGAGTGACGAGTATCTGGCAACTGAATCGCGATTGTGGTGTAATGATATATGTCCTCGTTTGGATGAATATGTGTAGACACGGTTGCCAATGGAATCAGTGATAAACATATTAATTAGTGTTGGTAACGAAGCGGATCAGTTTGTGCAGGATCATACTTAGTAGGGTTCGATTCACATTCTATCTGTGGTTTGACTTAGACTGCAGGGTTCGACACGAACCTCAAACCGAATCCCACAACTGCAAAAAAACAATAAGTACACAAGTTCATATCCGATCGGCTTGATTGTTCATTCTTCTTGTAGCTAACCTCAATCGTTACAACATGAATCAATATTTAAGCCGATCGGACAAAAACTGGCTTAATTATTTTCGTTTGCTATTGTTGGCTACAATGGTAGAGTTTGAGGCGAATAGTTTTGCAAGGACTCGGTCCGCGTGAACCAAATCGGTTTGTCAATGGTACAAAATTCTGACGTTTTGTTGCCAACACTAGTATCAATTATTAGGTCAGCTAAACAAGATAATCATTAGCATGCCAAAAGCACTTGAAGAGGCGAGTATATATGAAGGTTGCTTACTCAGCCTTGGAAGCAAAGTACACTTACGAGGCCCAGTCTGACTGTGAGCCACGAACACTTACAAGGCCAGATATATCTGCGAACCAAGGGTAACTACGAGGTCATGTATACCTCTGAGATCAAATACCCTTACATTGTCAAGAGCATATGGCACGGCCATTACTCTGAGCAAGAAATGCTGTTTGTATTCTTTGCGCACCTTAGTTATAATGAGGTGATAGACTCAACACAGAACCAATGTGGTGAGAAGTCTGGTACTATCTACATGATCAAGCATCTGCGATATTAAAATAAGATAATACCAATTCTTGATTGTATCTGCTTTAACAGTTTACTAGTCAAAACAGAGTCTCAAAATGTGGTCCTTCTTTTTGGCAAAATGTATTGCTGTGACTGCCAGTAATAATGACTGCTTGATAAAGCTATTGGCTAGATTTGTCTTTGTATAAACCTTTAAGGTTCACAATTCGATATTGCAATGATTGTAAATATATATGTATGACAAATGATATCTGGATTCCAAGTTATTCACATGGTTAATTGGTGGATACAGTGGTAATATCTCTGCGTTGACCTTATCAATGACCTCAACATATTCCTTACATTGGATAGGAATGGATCCTATGCTTATGGTGATTACCATATCAACTTCTGCTGGCTCTGTATATAATAGTTCTGTTCGCAACATGAAATAGAGGAGAAAAGAAATCTACATCAATCGCAATGCCAATTGTACAGCCACAATAAAGTAGTGAATGGATAGCTTGCTCTCTTTAGATTTCGGCAAGCCAAACAGGTCATCGGCCCGATCTTACTTTTGAGTGCATGCTGGAGATCTGTTTAGATCGTGTTGTTGAGCATCAGCTTGCTCTTTTGTATGGTCCATCTGACCTGTCTCCAATCAGCTTTCACATTATACGCATAGACTGTAACCTGCTCATTATGCAATTGAATGTATTCATCCATCGCCTTTATCACTGCTCTGTCATGGCGGTCATTGACTTCATATATTCCAGTGATCACTTGCCTGAAGAGGTCACAATCTTGCAGACAGCAGTCAACATTCGCGGATAGATCTCTGGTCTATTTGTTAGGATCCATCATTGCTATCTAACGCGGTATTGAAACCGAATAGCTGCTCCAGGATTCGAGAAGGGAAACTGTGTATTTAACTTGATCATGTCTGCCATGTTGAAACAAGTATTTGGGTGAGTCGAAATTCAAGTATAATCCATCAATACACTTGTCTCACTCCTTGACTCCATCACAGTATCATACTGGATAAACCATAGCAAATAATAAGACTGTTACATGTGATATAGCTTCGCGTTCTGCACATTTTGTGGCCCATATCTCTTGTTCGATAGACAATTATTAACATTCAGCCTTTAACCAAATGGCCTGCTGGTCCAACATAGTCTTCAGCATCTTGTTGTGGGCAGATATTTCGCTAACATCCTTATCGGTGATCATGAATCTGCAGCCATCATCATGATCATACCAGTAACCTTCATATTCATTGTCGGCCTAGTCTTTGTCGTCAACTTCGTCTTTGTTGTCCACATCATCATCATCGATATCAATATCTGATAAATCCATCTTAAAAAAGCTGGACCTGGTGATGTGATATCTTTGGTTGCCGGATGTGGAGGTTACGACCCGTAGGGTTTGCCCACTCTCTCAATTGTCAGCGATGTGCAATCAAGTTCCAGATGACTTTTTTTGAGGCATTGGAACTGCAATAGTATGAAATTGGTAGAACGCATGGTTTGTGTATGGGTTGTAATGCTTCGAAAAAAGAAAGAATTCATGAATTCCGGTAAGCAAGACGTATCCAGTAACTGAAAAGTAATTATATTGTAAGGACGTATGTCTTTGTATAGATGAATACATATAGATACGATTGCAAATTGGAGTAAGTGATAAAGATATCAATTGTAAGGTATGTAAGATAATGGCTCGCATGGCAAAGTACTTCGCGAGATGACTATATATAAAGGGTGCTTAATCGGTCTTGGCTACAAGGTACACTTGTATGCCACATACACCTATGAGGCTAAGTGCACCTGCGAGCTAAGTGTACTGACAAGGCCAAGTATACCTGTGAGTCAAATGTACTTACGACGCCAATTGCACCTGACATGGGAATTACAGATGATTATATATTTGCAGACCTCTTATAATAATACCCCTCAAAATCAAAAGGTTACCATTTGCCTGGAGACCAAAAGATTGAAAAGATACAATTGGTCTGAACCACAAAAGTGAGAAGGACATATACCAGTAGCAATTCTATCATTCTAAGTAGGAGATCTTATTGGAAAGGTATGGAAGGTCCAGCAGAGAAGTAGAAAGTAGATTGTCTAAGGAAGGACTTTGGTGCAAAGGGTAGTTAGGAAGAGATACTCAGGCGAAAAGAGTAGATAGACATAATTATAAGATTGATAGGATATAGGTATGAATATCTCTGAAATCTCCATGGGTAGAAGGACAAGCTTCTGGACAAGGAGAACAAGCCTTGACAATATAACATTGGAAAGCCAAACATCTTTATCTTGAGTGTTTATTTTTAGTGACTTTCACAACATCAGTGAATCATCATAGCTTCTATTACAAGTATATCCTGAAAGCATTAATGATAATATATGATGATAAAACTGCAGTGATACTATTGGTCCTATATATTGATATCAACTTTATTCGAACATACTCATAATCGATCAGCCATACAAATTAAATGGGTATAAATGGACGTTTCTAATCAATATGGGGATCTAGATCGATATATTTCCTCCACAGGTATCTGAGCTCAACTCCAACATATGTTCCTCATTCTTCCACAGCAAGTCTCATGGCTTCATCAAAGGTGGACTCCATTATAAGACAATAACTGTAACTGAAATCTGAACGTACTGAATATCTAACAAGATTAATTTCTGTGTTCACGATTGTTGCACCTCACAGGATTATACATTACCAGGTACCTTCGAATCAGAATCCTCTACGATCACTTCAATATGCTGGATCGAGATCGTACATGTGCTATTCCTGCACATCGTCGAATATCCACATGATATCTCTTGATTCGGTAATCACAATCACAAGATAAGATCAGGGGTTATGCAGTCATTTATATCACCGAGAAGGAATGTAGAATAGTTAGTAGGTCGATAGTATACCTGCTCATGCCACCGAAAATACGAAGTCATCTGAAAGCCTGAAGATATGAAAGCACCTGAGTTTACCTCATAGCTACTGAGTCTATTAATGCCCCTCGCGATCGATAGGATACCATTCTCCTGGAAACTAAGGGATTGAAAGGATACAACAGGTTCAGACTACAGATTTATGAGGGACTGATATCAGTAGTAATTGTATTCATGTAAGGAGGAGATATTATCTGAAAGATGCGGAAGGACCTGCAGAGGTGTGGTGAGTGGGATAACAAGAGATATAGGATTGATATGAAGGGTAGATGAGTAGAGAAGCTCATGAGAAATGCGCAGACAGAGGTAATAGTTTGACTGAGAGAAAAGAGGTAGAAAGACCTCTGGAATTTGCAAGGGTAGAAGGAAAATCTTCTTGACAAGGAGTACAAGGCTTATGAGTATATGTATTGGAAAGTCAAATATTATTGTCTTGAATATCTTTATCTTTAGTTACAATCGCATCCTCAGTAAATCTTAATAACTTCCATCACAAGCAAGTCCTGAATGCAGTAAGGATAGTACTTGTACTGGTAAACCTGGGGTGATACTCCCAGTTTACATTATATTGTTAGCGAAAAAATACTTGTATTGAAGCTATCTTGCTAATCTCTAAGCAGTTAATTATTCTTGATGCTTAATCCTCTTCGATACACTTTTATTTTCCAGATATTGGCTGCCACAGTTCACAGGGAGAGTGATGGTACTATGAACCAGACTTTGAGTTCTATACTAGCTGGGAAAGAAATTTCCTTCCTGAAGGATGCCACTGCTGTGAACTTGTGTACGAAAAGCACTACATCAAATTTGCCTTAGCTGTCAGTATCCATTGATCAAAGTCAGAACTCTTGAACTATGTACACCTCTGAAGACAGAAATTCCTCGCATACCTCGGAATAGGCCTATTGCATGCCCTGATCGGAAATATCATCCTCTCAGACCTGTATATGTCCCATGTACAGAATTACGAGCCATCTTTACAGTTACAACTAGATGCAGATAATAGACTCCTTATTCAGTGGGATATCAATTTGGTACCCTTCTTCAGAACTTGAAGCTTTTACAATTGGATCATTCAAGTGCAGATTTGGATGATACTCTGAACAATGATTGATGCTGAGTGAGACAATTTATTCGGAGACGCAGTGAAGTTGACAAGATGAGAAAATACTTCAGTTGTGGCTAAAGAGAAGGGGAAAGAAATGGTTTGGTATGAATCTGTTATATGAACTGATATTCCTGATTTGGTGGTCTCTTTAATAAACAGTATTGAGGCAGAATTGAACAGAATTGATGTATTGATTACTCACACCGAAGCAAATAAAATAAAATTTGCAAGGCACTGCCAGAGTTGGACAAAGTATAGGAGGTCATAGTGTTTAGGCAAAATGAGATCTATTATGCTGTGGAAGCAGGTATTGATAATCTATAGAGGGTGCAGTTTGAGTACTATACATACCTCATCATCTAGTCCCAGGTATTTGCGGACAAGGTTAGCACTGCAATTGCCATTACGAAAGCACAGTCCTGTGAAGTATATGAGCAGCTATATCTGTCTCTTGGCAAGCAAATTCACTGCTCACAAGTAGCTTGGACCTATTTTTTTGGAGTGTTGGAAAAGAGAGAAAGAGCTCAGGAAAGGCTTGCTTTCCAAGTACACAATCAATCAGAAGAATATAGTAGTATCATACAAATGGCCAATGAAGAAGCCAAGAGACTTTGTGAACTCCAGAAAAAAGCCAATAAAGAGGTAATGAGAGTCACTAATCTCAAGTAGAAGGATCATGCTTAAAAGAAACTGAGAGAGACCGATATTAGGAAGATTCAAAGCAACATGGAGAACAGGTTTCGACAATTTATAATGACCTTTGTTATATGGCTATTGGATAAAACTACCATGGAATCTATTACGTCCATAGCAAAGTCTATTCTTCTAAATAAAGAAAGAGATATCATAGCAAGTGATAACCGGTTTCACCATCGTTACTACAGAGATATCAAGGTAGAAGGATTATTGATCGGTGAGGTACTCACTCCAGATTCTGATGTAGTCCCACTACCAACAGGGGTTTATGGTTCAGAATCTGGCTCCTCTAACTATGACAATAAAGAAGGAGATGGTGGAGGAGGTATTATAGGAGGTGGAGGAGGTGGAGGAGGTGGAGGAGGCGAAGTAGGTGTAGGAGGCAGAGAAGATGGAGGGAGTGGAGGAGGAAGCAATGCAGGAAGTTTACATCCAAGTCAAGTTCCTTTACCTCCTTCTGGAAGTACAGACTGTAGCACACCATCTGCTTGAATACCAGCAAGGTTCCCCAACAAAGGAAACAACAATATGCCTCCAAAGCATCATGGTGATAAGAGAGACCCAAAGGAAATATATAGAAGGTAGATTCGATAAGTGGAGTGTTAACTACAGTCATTACGCAACGAATTCAATGAGGATCTCGATAAGATCGTTTGGGTTGGTGGGTTCTTAGATGACAAGGCTCTAGCCTAGTATATCAAGCGTGAAGAAGACTTGAAGAAGTTCTTCCATGTCAATAACTGGAATTTATTTACCAGTAGTTCGGAAGAAAGGTTTATCCATGAGCAAGAGAAAGAGATATCTTTGCATAAGATGAATGATCAGAAGTATTCTGATGATATTGAGCACTACCATATGAAGATGGAGATCGTGAACTTTCAGGTACATTTTATCAGAACCTCCTATATCTATTCCTTTAAACAAGGCATTCCTAAGGATACTCTGGATCGAATGTTAACTGCTGAGATTCCAGCCAAAAATGATACAGCCTTCCTCGAGTTAATAAGGTGGGTCGGTAAATGTTATACAGATCGGTTGGAAGAAAAGGATTGATCTTACCAAAACAATGACAACTTCCAAGTCAAAAATGTAAACTAGCCAAAGAGAGATGAGCACCATGAGAAAGATAAGAACTAAGAAAGGAATCAAGAAAGAGGTAAAGATTTTGTTCTTCGGAAACTTCGAAATGAGAAAAAAGGTCTGAAGACTATTTATTGTGATAACGCTGAAGCCCTTAAGGGTATTCCTGAATGTCTGTTGGATGCAAGAGACAAACACAACTAATGCAAGCATTGTGGATCATCTGATCATAATTGATAGTTCTTCTGTATGAACCCTGTTAAGGCTTCCTCTATCAAGTAAAACAAGATATTCAAAGATAAGGAGAAACATTCGAAGCAGGAGACTACAGCCTCCAATTCAAAAGCAAGAACAAGAAGTTTTGCTAATAGGATCACAGTATCTGCGACTCATGCACCGTCAAGGAGGTTATATAAAGTGGACTATGATGGTATGGAAGTTGACGATTGTGAGATACTGGGTTCCTTATATCCTTTCTTAGATTTAAGATTGCGATATTGCATAGACACCTTCAAAACAGTTATATCTTGGGTTTGGTTTAATGACAAATGACTTCTTTTTTGTGTTTAAGGAAAGGGTGTCTGAGGATGAGTTCAGTTCTCGAAATATGCTGCAAATATCATATCCAAGTGCAAATATATGACAACTACATCACCTTCGAAACAGGAATAATAAACGTAGTATACCTATACTTCTATTCTCATACTAAGCAGAACCACAATACATTGAGTCTAGTGCTGTTTCGATAGGCAATTGATCATGGTCTCTACACAAAAAGAATGAAGATGTATGGCCTTGACAGAAGCACTTCAACCTGAATCAAAGACGGTAAAACAACTATCACCTTAATCAAAACTTGGTTCAAGACCTACAGTATACCTGTTTGCATTATTCAAGGACAAAAATATCATCCTGGTAAGGATGCTATTAGATACAGGATGTGATATATCCATGATATCAAAGTATTGTGCCAAGTCTAGTGGTGTTTCATTGGAAACTCAAACAGAATCAAAGTCAGTTGAGAATTGTAAATGTGAGATTGTTTGAGGAGCTGATCGGCAGTATACCTTTCAAGTTACTATGCGGTATGAAAGTCATTACATCGAACCAACCTTTGAATTTCGACCTATAAAATCTTTCAGTGATAATATGTTACCTTACTGGTGAATAGCTAAGTATGGAATACTCAGAGGAGTCACAGAAGAAGGTGATATATTCTAATTGACATCAAAACATTGTCACCAACACTGCACTAAGATGGCTGTTGTTACATTATGGATTGAATATGATGGTGACATCTTTAAGTTTGGTACTGATTGACAATGGATCGGGGTCATTGGATCAATGCATGTTAACATAGCAAACAAAATGGAAATCAATTTGGTTGAGCACATTCCATAGCAGTATCTAGACTTCCAATCAGGATACAATGGGGAAACTGCCAATCCTATACCACTTAGTTGTTCATTTGATTCCACAATCGATTTGAAAGATGTGAAACAACCTCTGTGGAGTCCCATCTACTGCTTTCAAAGATAGAGCTTTCAGTCATTAAGGGTTATCTGAATGAAATACTCGATTCCGGAACGATTCATCTAAGCAAATCACCTCCTGAAGCACCCATACTCTTCATTCCATAGTATCCCGATAGGTGCTGAAGGTGATGTGTGGATTACAGAGAACTTAACCGTACTATGATTATGAACTGGTATCCCTTGCCACTAATACACGAACTCAGAGATAGGATCAGTCACTTCAAGATCTTTCTAAAGATTCACCTAAAGACTGGTTATAATTTTATCTGCATTAATCCAGGTGATAAATGGAAAACAGCATTTCATACAAGATATGGATACAATCAGCGTGTAGTAATATGCTTCGGATTGGCAAACCTGCCAGTATTATTCCAAGATATGATGAACAAGATTCTGTGTAATCTGATCTATTATAAATTGGTATTCTATTTAGATAACATACTCATACATACCAAGAACGAAGAAGGGTATATATGATTGACATGAGAAGTTCTTCATCAACTACAAGAAAACAACTTGGCTACAGCTACTGATAGGTGCAAGTGACATCAGAAGCAAGTTGACTGGCTTGGATACATCATATCAGAAGAAGGAGTTAGCAAGGCAGAAGACAAGGTTGAAATATTCTAAAGTGAGAAACGTCAGGATCTGTTAAGGATGTTTAGTTGTTCCTAAGATTTATCAATTTCTATCGATGCTTTATTAAAGACTTTTCGAGCATTTGCATACCCTTGACAGATCTAATCAAACGGACTGGTGAATGATTTGATTTGCATGTATACCCACAGTACCAGCAGGACTTTGATTTGTTAAGGAACTATTTTACTTAGGTACCAATCTTCTGTCATTTTGAGCCTGTATATCCTTTTGTGATTGGCACTGATACTAGTAACTTCATCTTTGGCTCAGTTCTTTTCCAAGTTATCAATTGACGATTGCACCCTGTGGCATATCATTCTCGCAAGACATACCAACCCAAAAACACCTATGAGATCAATGATAAGGAGATGTCAGCAATAGTATTCCCCTTCAAGCAATGGAGACTTTATCTCTAAGGTGCAGCCGATCCAATTAGTATATTTACCTATCACAACAATCTCGAGTACCTCACCACCACTAAGATTCTGAATTGGTGACAAGCCTATTGGGCACAAGAACTGGCTGGTTATGATTTCAAGATTTGTTACAGATGAAGTAGTGCAAATGGAAAACCTACTCCATTATCTAGGCCTTCGGAGTACTATTCTAAAGAGGGGGGAGATAGTGGTAAAGAAAACGAAAATCAATCAATTCACTGCATTCTAAGACCTGATCAGAGGGTAACATCTGAAGGTGATACAGTTCAGGTCATAGCAACCAAGCTACAAGGCTAACTGATAATGATTTACTCTGTAAGGTTGAGGCCTATCCCAGTAGTGAAGATATATTTGTAGTTATTAGAGGCCGTGATAGGTGCTGGAAGCAACAATACTGCCTGGCAGAAACAATACATCAGAAGAATAGAAGACCGTCCAAGCCCTGACATCTTGTTTGAAAATGAACCCCTTTACTTTAAAGGTGTACTGTGAAGTCCAGATAATCTGCAGTTACCAAAACAGATACTGAAATGGAATATGATTGACAGACAGCTGGGTATATGGGACATGACAAGACAATTGAGCTGGTTTGAAACAACTTCGTTTGGCCTATGATGAAGAAATCTATCAAAGACTATATCCGATCATATCTTGAGTATCGCAATTACAAGGCAGCTTGTCATTCTCACTATGGACTTCTGCAATACCTCGAATTTGTATACCTTCTTTGCAATTCAATATCTATGGACAACATTATCGATTTATCTTTGTCAGAAGATTGCTCATCATTATGGGTTATCGTTGACAGGTTCACGAGAATATTACACTTGATACTACAGAATGATAGTCAGTTGAAAGATTCAGATCTGATCAAGATCTTTCTGAATCAGGAATGGACATTCCATGCTCTACCCTCAAATATAGTATCAGTCAGTCATGTTAGGTTCACATCAGTATTTTGGTTATCCAGACTTGAAGCACTTGATATTTAGTTGAAAAGATCGTTGCGATTTCATTCACAAATCGATGGTCAAACCGAAAGAGAAAACCAAATTTTGGAATACTATCAGCACAATTACTGCAACTATGAATAGTGTATCTGGTCAGAGTTGTTGCCAATCGCAGATTATGCCTATAATATCTCTATAACTACCGCAACTGGTATGGTACATGTCTTTGCAAACTATAGATTCGATCCTCAAATGATTTGATCCATTGAAGGAGAAACAAAGATTTTGGCATGAAGGAACTTGGTCAGTTGGATATCATGTGTGCATGATCTATATCGAAATGCCTTAGAGAAAGTACAAGAGTCAATGGGAGAGTATCATAATAAACATGCTAAGCTACCTGCAAAGTATTCGGTCGGTAATCAAGTTATGTTAAATAGAAATTATCGAATAGCCACAGACCCCAACATACCTGTGGCAGAATCCCCCACAAGTTGTGACACAAACAAACTTGCTTACAATGTGGAGGACTGTGAGTATGAAATACATTATGAGGTAGAGGAGGTCATGGGCAGCCAGTAGAGTGAGGAACGAAGGAAGGTGCTGGGGTTGGTTGAGGGGTAATGATATCCAGATGAAGCAGATTGGACAGAGGAACCTTATGGGAACATTGATAACAAGAGATCGTTCAAAGAGTATCATAAGCAGATACTTCAGGTTGCTAAGGATAAGAGGTTGAGCTAGTATGGTTTCCCTACAAAGGGTTTTTAATGGCTATCAAAACATATAGATTATGGATTTGGTTTTGAGGTATAAGGGGTAATATTTCTACCAGGTCAAGAGGCAAAGATCAGACTTTGGTTTTGAGTACAAGAGCTCATTTTCACCAAAGCAATAAAGAGCAGATTAGTATGATTATTCAGAGGCAAACTGTATAAGGAGGGAGATAGTATTAGACCTCACTGAATAATACATCATCAGGTACCCTCGAAGCGGAATCACCTGAGATCTCTCAATGAAAGTTGGATCATGATAGTCCAGGTGGTATACCGACACATTATCGAATATCCACAAGATATCACTCCATTCGGTCATCACAAACATCAAAATCAGATATACTGTTATGCAGTCAACCATACCACTAATAATGGATGAAGGGTAGTTATTGAATCATTACTGTGTCCACTCATATCACTGATAATACGAAGACAGCTTGAAGGCTGAAGATACAAAAGCACCTGGGTTGACATCAGAGCAGAAATGATAATTGATACCCCTCACAATCGAAAGAATACGACTTGTGTGGATGCTAAGAAATCGAAAGGATACGATAGGTTGAGACCACAGATGTCCAAGAGTCTGGTGTCAGTAGGGATTCTATTCGTCTGAGTAGGAAATCTTTGCGGAACAATACCAAAGTTCATTCAGAGGAGTTGACAGTCGGCTGACAAGCGACAGGGGATTGGTCCAAAGGGCAAATAAGTAGAGAAGCTCATGAGACAATCATTGATAGAATTAATAGTTAGAGTGGAAGGAAAGAGATATAAAGATCTCTGAAATCTCTGAGGATAAAAGGAAAAGCTGGTTGACAAGGAAAACAAGCCTTATCAATATATGTATTGGAAAGTCAAATATCTTGGTCTTGAAACATTATCTTTAATGACAAGTGTTGGCAACGAACCGCCAGAGATCCGTAGCATTGACGAACCTGTTTGGTTCGAGCAAACCCGGATCCTTGCCAAGCCTTTCGCCTCAAACCCCACCATTTTGACCTACAACTGCGAACAGAAATAAGTAAGCGAGTTCTTGTCCGATCCGCTCGAATGTTAGTGCATCTTGTAGCTAACCTCTCCCGCTACAAGATGCGCTACAAATCGACCCGATAGGACAGGAACTGGCTTACCGATTATCTTTCGAAGATAGATGGTTCGCGAACCGGTTTGTGACAAACCGTGGAACTTCGTCCAAACCTCGGATCGGATCCTTGTCGAATCCCACCTTGGTTCGATCCGTGACAAACCGATCCGGTTCGCTGGCAACACTATTAATGACTATTATATGGTGAAAGAATCTTCATAACTGTCATTGCAAGCACATCCTGCATGCAGTAAGGATAATACTTGTATTGTTAAACCTGGGATGACACTCCCGGTGTTACAATGATATTGTTGTCCTCGTATTAGGGTTTCTGCATTGTCAGGGCTATCAGTCAGCTCGAGTATGATGTGACCAAATAGTACATATTCCTCTAGACCACATTGGTAATACTAGAGTCAATAGATATGGCAACAACACTACAAGGTTAATGGCTATCACCTGCTATCTTCCAGTGTTCTAACTCTTAACAGATTGTAAAGTTCAGTGATCATTTCTTTGTTAGCTATTGTAGTTCATACAGAATGGTCTATTATGCATAGTCTATCTGGATGCTGTATTCATAATCTAGTGGTGAATCAGTGCAGATATAGTTGTACGGGTGAACAATCAGGACTAGTATTGGCAACAAATCTCTGAAAGGTTCTACCATTGTTGAACCGAATCCTTGCCATAACAATCACTTCAAACCCCACCCATGTTGGCCCACAATTATGAACAATAATATGTTTGCGTATTCTTGTCTGATCGGCTCGATGTTTAGTGTATCTTGTAGTCATCTTCAAGCGCTATGAGACGAATGAAAGAGAATTCCACAAGATAAGAACTCGCTTACATATTCTTGTTCGCAGTTGTGGAATTCAGTTCAATATTGGAGTCGAACCTCAGATTGAACCTGCATCAAACCTCTGATCAGTTCGATCCGCCACCAAATATTTTCCTGAATTGCCAACACAAAATAGGACCATATTCTTTACTTGAAGATCTCATCTGTCATATTCTTTCAATCATCCTCATAATCCTTGCATAATCTAAACTCAATCTCACTCTATATCAACTGAACCTTTATCATATATGTGATCCTGGTGCTATCACTAACCCCCGACATCTGGCAGAAGAAGTTTGTAGTTACTGCAATCGAAAATATATATTTCTCTTTTATCCAAGATCAATACACATAATTGACATCTGTATATGGGATGGCAACCACCCAGTTGTTGAAGTTGTCTTCATCAACTGAGGAGTCATCTGAGACAGACTAGGAAACAATATTATTAGTATCAGACTTAGACAATGAGACATTTCGTATCAGGTATCGTAGCTTTTTGCTTCTCTTTATTCTTCTTTCATGGGGTCGTTTTTAGGGTCCTCTTGACATGCGAAACCTTCTGCTCATATTGGACTACCTCTTGTTGCTTCACCTGATAATGTCTTTCAATATCATCCAGTTCATAAGTGCAGATTTCTAGCACTTCAGATATTGTACCTAACAGTGCAGATTTTATGCCTATACCTACCTGGACTCCATTTCTGTACTTACCTTCCCTTGTTATTGCTCTCTGGTTAGAGACCTTCCAATCATAATTATTTTCATCACCATACACCGGGATCTTCTCCTGGATGGTGATGGGGATTCCCTTCAGGGTGATAACATGGATCCTATTGATTTTCAGTGTAACCGATGTAGAAGGGCCGAAAATGATCTTTGAAGTGGAATATATTGCACTTGAACTCATTGTATTCAGGTACAAAAGATGTTTCAAATGTTGACTGGTGTGACTAGTATAGCTGGTTTTGTGAGTATAACTGATGGATAAGAGTAATATGAATAGATGACTTATATGGGAGTTCTGGTAGATAGGCGAGATTATCAAGTCTATTTGAGTGTAGACTAAAGGTTAGTGTAGGATAAGGATGGAGTTTGAAATGAGATGAATAAGTACCATTGGTAGCTTTGATCAGCTGTCCAACATGAGCAGAAACTGATCATCAAATCAGTTTAGAAATAATCTTTGTAAACTCTGGAGTCTCGTTTGATATTTGCAAAGTCAGAGAACCTCATTTTGGACTTGAACTATACTACTTAGTGTGATACTTATATTCCGTTGTTCTGAATATGATTCAGATATATTAAAATTGCTAAAATTTGGAGTACTAGCTAGAGCTCCTCATTTCTCATAGTTTAAATATTCATATATAACTCATCAATGAATGTTTAAAGCCTACAAGGAAATATCATCTGAAAGGGTAAAGAATAACATTGTGAATACTGCTTCTTCTATACAATTGCGAGGTCAATTATGTACCAACATCTCATCTCCAGATATGGCACTCTCAGCCACTCCATATAGATATATTCTCATCTGGCTCAACCTTGTCAGCTCCTTTTTTTATCTCATAACCTCAATTTTCAATGTTTTGTAACATATCACTTTTGCTTGAGTTGAACATATGCTCCCTGACTCTCATTGAATATAAGCTATGCAATATCATTCACAAGAAGACTGATTGTTGTCTTTGAGCTCTCAGTCTGGATGGGAACAAATACCTTTTCGAACTTCTCGAGATAATTCTTGATTCTATCATGTTCAAAGTTTATACATTCCACCTGATTACTATTCTCAGATTCAGGGACATATGAAGGTGATAATGATCACCAGGATAAATATGTAGAATGGCCTTTAACTCCAACAATGCATGATTTAGTAGATTTCCACCTGAAACTAAATTAATTACATTCGCTGGCCTTGTGATTCTGCACAGCCATATACCTGAATATATTTATCTATCTGCTCTCAACTTCATCATACAACTTGCTTGCCACATCCATAGTTACATATTTCTTCTTTGCTATCTTCCATGTATCGTTCAGCTTGGGCATATCACTTACAGAGTTGATTTAGTTAGTCAATTTAAGTATCATATTCGATCATTGTAAGAGGGTCTATATGAAACTATTCGCTCTATCTATCTATATCATGACTAGATATTCTGGCGGACCAGAAGTCATCGCTGAGATTATCTTACAATATTATAAGTATTACCATATGGACGAGATATCCAGGAAGTATCCAGATTTGTAATTCTCTCATACAGTAGATGCAGTGATGGGAGAAATAAAACAAGTTGATCAGGAGGAGCAGGAGCAGGAGCAGGAGTAGGAGCAGGAGAACAATAATGATGACAATGATGATTTTCAACTGGAACTCATTACAGGAGATAATGACTGCTCTAAATATAGAGCAGATATACAATCATGGACAGTTGTATGCAATAACAATATATGAAAAAGGGACCAGCTAGATAATTTCCAGACAAAAGTTGAGTTAGATCCAGATGCCGGATATCCGATGACTCCCATTTCAGAATATGATCATCACCCTTGCCTCTATGATCAGTTCTACCAATTCATAAATGGTCGTACATTCTGGATGAAAACAAGCTGATCAAGAATAACTGCATCAAGACTGAAATTGATTTGTGGTTTAATAGCAGAAACCAGTCAATTTCACCTAATCTTGAATGCCAATTGATTCATGCTTTGCAAACAAAGTTGAAGGTAATAGACAGTTACCTATCGTTATAAAAGAAGGGATCATGCAAAGTGAGAGCAGAGAAAATATAGTTTTACTTCTGAAATCCAGTCAAATGTACTGGTTACTTCCTTCAGCAGTGTTGCAGCAAGATGTATCTTCCATATGTATACAGACAAGAAATTGATAGTAATAAGTTAGTGTACTCAGAAATGAGTACCAGAGACTGATAGTGGAAACCTCAGATGAAGCTGCCAAACAGAGTAACTATTATATTGCTTATAGGTAGTTCAGATGAATCCCACATTAATAACCACGGAGGTTACTAGAAGGCCTGGAACATATTTCTCACTATTGGTACTATTGACTCATTTGAACAAAACCAACCATTATTTCTTACCTACATCATTCTTATCCTTCTACCTATTCCATTTACAGTACAGATTACAGGACATTACTATGATAGCCGATAATATATTGTGATAAGGGGTAGAAGTGGCACTGTATAATGTCACCCAATACATATTTGCAATACTGCAAAAATCTATCAGAAATGAGCTATACCTCTGATTACCTTATGTCAAAAGCCATTTATTGGATTGCTATCCTATATTAGCAAACTACCACTCTGAGCAGACAAAAGATCTTCATACATTCAACAGTACTGCTGCACCAAGTGTAAGATCCTGTCAACTGAATATAGAGAATACCTTGATAAGCTTGAGCTTCAAGTCTTACAATGTCATACAGACCTCAACATAATCAAATATCTAATTTGGTACATCGTATTCAAAAAACCACTTATTAATCTGATATTAGTTTCATTTGAGGGCAATCAAACTCATCATAGACAGAATATAATTTGGAACTTGCCATTTGTGAATACTTAAGATCTATATAGAGCAGATATTCTTCACAACCTTTATCTTGATATTTTCACATTCCATATATATGTTTTTTTGAGATCTGATTAACATATACTTCAGGTATGACTAAGCATATTATGTGTTCTATTGAGGTGTTTCTCAAGTTCTATCAGAGGCTAAGCTGATTCGAAGATGCTTGGGTGGTACCACCTTATTCAGTATTAACAGTCCCATCAAAGCCATACTAGCAGGTTATTCAACAGTGGGGAAAACATATACAAAATCTGATGATATACCCAGTATCAGGTATAATGGAAGCACTTAGAATTCCAACTGCTAATCAATAAGACCGTTATAAATTAGCCCTCAGTTGCACCTGAGCATAGGTCAGATTCTTAAATGTATTACATTTCCTATATTATACAGTGAGCACTATAGGCTACATAATAGACAGACTCAAGGAGATTCACATGTAGATAAATATATATTCCAAGGGCAAGAAGAATATGAACGATGAAAGCAATATGAATATGCTATTGATGGAGATGAAATAGAGATATCAGGACAGAATAGATTAGAAAATATATAACTAGAAAAATACGATTCTGCTAAGGCAACAGGCTGAAGATCAGGCAGCCATGATTTGAGAAGCCATTCAAAGAATATACAACTTGAATATAAACATTAATCTAAATAAACAGTACCTCTTACCTCACTTTATCAAGTCCATATATTGATTCCTAAAACATCTACAGTAAAGTGCAGAAACTACCAAATGAAATCACCTTGAACAGATGAAAGTCACATTCTACAGATACAACCAAGATTTAGGTGTTGCTGAGCAAATACTATGAGATTGAGATCACTAGTATCTACTAACAATACATATTCTTACTGAAATTAAGCTGGCTAAAGGTATACTCCCTGCTCCGGAGGTGATTGTAGCACTGTATCTCTTTGATAGAAACAATGATTTAACTATGCAGATGTACATTTGCAAAGGAATATCTGTACAATGTATTCTAGAACTATACTTTGGTCAACAATAGAAATCACTATAAAAGTATTGCTTGTAATCTCCAGCATGAATCATTTGATTTGTAAGCCATATTCAGCTTGCTGACAGCTTCAATAAGATAATAACTGAGTACATCAGTACATGCTATTTTAACCAGATTAGTATTTGGCACAACTCTGAGCATTATATTACCTGCTGGTATGCTAAACGATATATACTGCTCAATATACCAGTTCCGAATTTATATAATATGAGTAAGGTCAGAGATCATGACAATCTTCTTGATGAATCTATACTCAAGCCAGTTAGATGCATATTAACCCAGATGTACCATGGAAAGGCATGGAGTAGGTGTATCAGGCTCATTACTGAAACCAGTACTAGATCTTTGGATCAGTTTTGACCACCAGTGTTGGTTCATCTTTACCAGCTTAGAGGTGCTGAAGAACAAAAATGATAACTTCTAGCCATTATTCGATCAGTCAATCTGGTTTTTGGGATATAGTCAGGTATATATTATGGACCAGTGTATATGAAAAAGCTATCAGAATGAATTGAGAAATACTGTATAGTTAACATAAAAAGCCTGTAGGAATCTGTTAATTTCCTCTCAAATAAAGAGCTGGAAAACAACTTCATTGTCAACACAGCCAACTTGAAAGTATTCAATTTAGTATATTTGAAGTTCACCAGACAGGACCAGATTTTAAGACCAGGAGCAAGGGATAACATATATAGTATAGGCTATTGGTAGCAACAAAGTGGATCGGTTCCTAGTGAATCGAATCTAGAAGGAGTTCGATTCAGATTTGATATAAAGTTGTACTTGAACTGCACAGTTCAACTCGAACCTCGAAATAAATCCACAAGGGTATACAAATATAAGTATGCGAGTTCTTGTCTGATACATATGAACATTAGTCCAGCCTATAGCACTTGAAGTCAGCTACAGGATATACCAACATTTGAGCCAATCGGACAGAATCTCACTTACTTATATTCATTCAACATTGTAGGCCGAAATGGCGGGATTTGAAGCAAATAGCTTTGCAAGGACTTGATTGACACAAACCAAATCAGTTCGTTAATGGTATGAGTATCTGACGGTTCATTGCCAACCGTAATATACATGATGAATATAGATATTATCAGTAGCAATAGTACTCTGTACCCATTAACAGAGTCCTAAACATTTGTATAGGATGTATCTATGTACTATAGATGATAGGTATTGGCAATAGTATTCTGTACCCATCAAACAAGTCCTGCACAGTCACCTATCAAACAATAATAGTAGATTTCATTTTATCCAAGGAGTTTGTAGAACTGAATTACTGTATGGAGTCAAACAACTCATGGTGTGTACCGGTCATCTGAGCAACATATCTCCGATCAAGCGCACTTATAGGTATGTTTGATCACCAACCAATACTTCACAATAAAGTTGTAATCTGATTCTTTTCAGTACGCAATTGCAGTGAAAGTTATACAGATTGGTTCAGTATATAAAACTCATAAAGATAAAGATTCAAGACAATGATGTTTGGTTTTCTAATCATATATATCATGAACGCATGTTCTCCTCATCAAGATGTTTACCGTTTTCACCGTCAAAGATTCCAAATGTTTTTATTCCTCTTACGTCTTACTCGAACAATTACTTAAATCTATGCTTATCTAATGAGCACATCTACCTAAGTATTCTTCGCACCAATACTGTCACTTCGATAGCTTTCTTTCCACTATCTGCAGTATTCTGTGTACAATTGCATTTAGTTCTCCTATATCGATAAATAGAATCACTCCTGAAATGAGTCCTTCAAACTTCTGCAGTCCAGACTTATCGTTTCGTTTCAATATATCAACGTTGAGGTGAATTGGATCATTTCGATGGTGAGATGTATTGTCATCAGCAGTCTGCAAATATATGATCATACAGTACTTTATCAGCTGTGATGCAAACTGATGTGTATTCGTGTCTACAGCAGTACAGCTGTCTGCAATGTATTGAAGGCATGAACAGGCAGAGTATTATACGAGTGACAACCATATGTTTCTTTTCAATAGTATGGTTGGCTGCATAGATACACATCTATATACCTTGCTTGTGGTATTTGCACAAGTGATATCTTGTGGAAATCTGATCATATATAGGAATGGTGCTAGAACTGTTCCAATAACAGTATCTGTTAGTCAAGAGATCATTCGTGATCCCAATTACATGGTGTTGTGAACCTGAGCTGTAGTACTGCCTCATCTCTCCTACAGTTTATCTATGAACCTGTAGAATTAATATACTTCTGTGTTCGGAATATATTGCCCTTTGTATTGAAAAACAAAGATTCTTTGACTGTCCTGCTCTGAAGAATATGTGATTCCTTGTACTGCAAACATTCAAAGTTAAGAGATCGGGCTAGCCATTAAAAACTCTTTGTAAAGAAAAGGTAATACTACAACATTTCACTTAATCCTCTGGTCTCTTACTGCTTGGGTATTTTACCAATAATACTACTTCAATAACTGCTAGTCATCAAAGTTTTGATAAGATTCTTCCATCAAATTTATCTCTACTGGATAATCATTTGATTATATCCAGAACAACAACCTTGTCCAGAATTTGCTGTATTGGCTTCCCGATAATTCTTCTACCTTGTATTTAGTCTGGTATTTGTAACTATCCACATCATATACATGCTCTTTCTCTTTGCAAAGTATTACCAGTTCAGTATAAAATCTAACTGGAGTGTTGGTATGTCTCTGTAGCATGATCAAGAAAATATAGAAGGTATTGTAGATTCGCCACCTATTAGCCAATCCTAGTTTTATTCCAGTAGGTAATAGTACCTTTATGACTTTGAACAGTCCATACAGTTTTACATCACCCTTTCTAGATAGCCTTTGAATCTTGACCCTTTTCCCCATGTAATATAATCAAATCACTTGCAGAATCCTTCATAGATTCCTTGGTATGTTTATTATTATATATTCCTATCAATTCCTGTACTTTCTCTAAGTGTCGATGGCAAATTCATGTATACAGGATATCCAGTAAATATAGTTCTTACGTGCTGCACTTTGTACCTCTGCATCGATTGACCAAATCATTTCAAAATGGAATCTATGATTCACAAACAATAGAGACATACCAGTTGCAGTGGTAAGAAAATTATTATTGGTATACTCTGCTATTGATAACATCTCTGTCCAATTATACTGTTCATCATTGGGGTAAGCCTACAAATAGCATTCGAATATCTGATTGATTCTATCTGTCTGGCCATTATTTTGTATGTAGAATGGTAAGGAAATCTTGAATCACATATCAGGAGCTTCGATCATTGAATATCACAATGTTGTGATTTCTGCCTGACCCTGGACTTGATGGTAGATGCTGGAACTTCCATACATCTTTGAGAAAGATTCAATTGAGATCTGGATGGAATCCCATCCACAAATACCATCAGAACATCACATGGACGTGGCGATCAGACTCCAGATATCAGTATTCTTTAAGCAACTGTATTGAAGGATCTGTTCAAGAGCGATAAGGTTCACCATGTATTCTCAATACTGATTCGACATTGCACTGGACTGCTGGAAGTAATATGATATTGTATTTCAGGTAAGGTACGCTAATTCTTTCATGGCAGAACTCCAAGTAGTAGCAATAGTTGGGTGAAGATACTCTATAGGAAGTCTTGAATAACCACAACTGGCTGGTGGAATCATAAAGGGAAATACTTGATGGCAACCTCATCATCACTGCTGCCAGCACCAATTCTTCTTACAAATAAGTGGAATGGTAGCATCTAACTCTGTGTTGACTATTGATCTCTCAAAGTGGATACAATCATGAATTGGTACCCTTTCCATTGCTTTGGGAGTTGCTTGACCATATAGACTATACCAGAATCATTATGTAATTAGATTATTACTCAGCCTCTCACCCCATTAGGATGAATGTGGGTGACAAGTACAAGATGGCATTTTATACAGAGTATGATCAGTTCCAATACTAGGTCATGCCATTCATTGTGAGAAAGGTAATGGCTACCTTTTGAGCATATATCGACTGCTATCTGTATCCATATATTGCCAAATTGGCTGTTTGTTACTACTATGAGATACCTACTTGCTGCAAAGATGAGACGTTGTACAATGATCCTTTGCAGATAACGCCACCCTATTTGCAGGAATTCAGACTCTATTGCAAGATGGAAAAGTACCAATTTGGGACTTCAGAGATCAGTGTTCTCAGTTGCATCATCTCATGGCTGGAAACAAATCGGATATTGACCATTTAGGATTAGCTGATACTGAAGTGAGTATGATAGGTACAAATTCTTCTTGGCTTCACAAACATCTATCAAAGGTTTACCAGAAATCATGTGAAGGTAATACTCCCACTTACAGTGCTAATAATAAGGCCGACAGGTCTATCCTGTTGGAAATCCAGAGATAGTCAGGAGGAAGCTAGTACTGATCCAAGAAGATACACATACTTGACCTCAAATGGGAATAGATGAGATACACTGAGTTGACATTCGACAAAATCAGAAAAACCTTCTCTAAGATACAAATTCTACAATATTTTGATCCAGCCAAGCCGATCTACATACGGCTGAACTTGAGAAGCTTTGCAATTGGAGGTATCCTGAATTAGTACGATGAATTCACAATACTTTACCTGGTCAATTTGTACTCTATGAAGAGCTTTCCTGTAGTGCTGAATAAAGATACATACACTCATTAGCTTTGAGCTCTCATGGAGATAATAAGACAATGGTGGCATTACCTGCAGGGTACAAATCACAAGGACTTGTTGTAATCTCACAACAAAAGTCTCCAGAACGTTTGATTCACAATGTACTCTGGCGGTGACAAACCTGCTGGGCCGAAATATTATCCTTTTATGATTTCTTAATTCAGATTCTGGAAGATACCAATAATCTGATAGATGGTCCATTGAAACAGTCCAATTATGTAAGAGGCTACAAGAAATTAATTGAACACCTCCTTGTCATGCTGTCAATCTAAATCAAAATGTACATCAATTTTGCACCCAATATTGAGACCATCCAGACTTCTTACAACTTGGCCGTCGATATCTTAGGAAATCTAGTCAACATGCAAATGAATACAGCCAACATCGCGATCGAGAAATAATAGTATTTGACTGCTAGAGTATTGATCTATAAGGGGAAAATATATTTCCCCATAGACAATGATCTCCATGACAAATTGCTAAGTTTCTTTCATGAAAACCTCTAGTCTGATCACTTTCAAGCTCTTAAAACTGTTCAAAATAGCACCTAGAGATATCTATTAATCTATGAAAACTGAGTATGTATGGTAATATGTAGGAAGCTATAAAGGATACCAGAAAATTAAAGCCCTGCAGTATCATCAGTACAGAGTCAATATGCTGCTACCACCTCTATTACGATAGTGGGTAGGTATCAACATGAATTCTGTCAGTGATTTATCCTTATGGACTGGGTCTGAATATAACTGAATCATAATTATAATTGATTGGTGTACAACAATAGCAACCTATCAGCTCTGAAGAAAGGATATCAACTTATCAGAGCCGGCCAGACTGTTATTTAAATATGTGATCTGCGAAAATGGCATTTCTGACAATATTATCACTAATTATAAGATACAATTTACAAGCTGATTCTGGACAATGTTATGTTTACACTTGAGTAATAACTACCAGCTCTCAACCGACATCCATTGGCAGATAGATGGTCAGATAGAGCGGTACAATCAGAAGATGGAACAGTTCCACCTTATCTTTCTGCAATTACAAGAAGGATAAGTGGGGGCAGTAGTTGCCATAGGATGAATTCGGATATAACAACCCTTAGTACACATCAACAAAGATCACCCCAATTTAGATGAAATATCACTACCATTTGAACATGCAATTCAAGTCACTGAAAGGCCAGGTACACTTGCAGTTGGAGGTCCAGCTGGACTCAATAACTGCAAGTATGGAAGAAATATACTGTAACATCCTGTAATGGCGGTGCCAAGTACGCTTGGCCTCGTAAGTGCACTTGACCTCGCAGATATACTTGGCATCGAAAGTGCACTTGGCCTTTGTAAGTACACTCAGCCTTCATAAGTACACTTGGCCTTTGTGAGTACACATGGCTACCGAGGTGCACTTGGCTACCGAGGTGCACTTGATTGCCGAGGTGCACTTGGCTTCTGTCGTGCACTTGGCTGCCCTTTATATAATTACCTCGTGAAGAACTTTTGCATGCTAGCACTTATCTTACTTGTGAACTGTACAATTGATATCATCCTCTCCATTACTATTCTGTTTGCAACCGTATCTACATTTATCCTCCCTTATACTATATTGGCTTTTCAGTCATCAGATATATTTCTCTCACTGGGTTTCGTGATTCCTTACTCTTTCGACATGCAAAAACAGATGATTATCCAATTACACCCAACTGAAACTCAACACCCCCCAAGAAGTCGATTGGAGATGAATTGAGTGCCATTGACAATCATGAGAACGAGGAAACTCTGCAGGCATCGGCAACAAGCAGCCAACAGTAGTCAGTCGATGATACTGCCACAATCGAAGATAATCATGATCCTGACGGTATCAATTACGATCCCGATGGCGATAATCACGATCCCGACAGTGACAATCGTCATGCCGATGGTGACAATCATGATGCCGACGGTGACAATCAGGATGCCAATAGCAACAATCACGATTCTGACAGCGACAATGAGGTTGCCGACGATGGAAATATTAATCCTGACAGTGGAAATCTGAATCCCATTGACGGTGATTTCAATCCTGACGGGGAAAACGATGATGACAATGACCTCTCATCAATGATTACCGAATATGATCAGCGCCACATGGCCACCAAGAACAGAGTGATATTGAAGCTTCTTTTCAAACAACCAGCTGAAATACAAGCTGAACGACAGGCCAAGTGCGACGTGGGAGCAGCTGAACTAGCAGAATGCGCCCGGAAGAGAGAAGCAGCATGGAAACAGGAGGCTGCCAGGGAATGGGTGGCAGGGATGGAACATGGCAAATCCGGGATCTTTAAGATGGTCAATCCCGAACGATACTGCAGGGGCACCCCCAAATTGAATAACTTCTGAAGTATTCTCTGTGGGAACTTTAACTAACACCAACATTATTTTCCGATCGGCACACCGAATCAAGTCAAGTATACCTTGAACCTACTTGGATGCTGGAGTGGCTATAAGGACCCTTTACAATGAAAGACGAAGATGGTGGGCCCAGTCTCTTGGGGTCCAAAGCTACAGAATTCGAACTACCCTGCTATGAACGATTTCAACCTCTTCATTGAGCAACTGCAATAGAAGTACAGCGACTCTGATTACGTGCTGAACGCAGCCATGCGGGCCTGTTGATAGTTCGATCAGGGGTTCCATGACCAGGACAAACAAGTATGGGTATGGGCCAACTGGCTCCGTATCTTGTGGCGAGAAGACGTATGGGATGAAGAACAGGACCCTAAGTGATTGTACGAAATGGCCTGGATGGGTATAAAGCTTGGGCTACGAGCACAAGTTAAACTATTGTCCACACATGGGAGGTTAGGAAGTATCGATGAAGTTCCAGACTGAGTAGCAGCTGTGGAGTTCCAACCCAGACCAGAAAGGACAAGCAGGAGACATCAATGGAAGCAGCCAACCGGCATTTACGGTAGCAGCTGAGGATTGTTCCATGACCGGTGCAAACCAACTGACCGGAAACATAGTTTCAGACCGTGAACTTCCGAGCCCGCCGACATAACTTCCAGTGGAAAGACCACCTGTGGTGGAGGTGGCGATGCATGTACCGAATTACATCCAGCACAATGGGTCTGGAAGGAGGTTTTTGACAACCGCATCACCAATAAGAACTACATCCACTGCATCAGCAATTACGTGGAGCTCATGTGTCCACAATGCAGTCGGGCCAACTTTCCGGACAGTCTGAACCCTTCCGGCAGCGGCCTCGGTGATAGCGGTCCCGGCAGTATCAGCTGCGGCGGTCCTGGCGGCAGCTGCCACCAAGTCAAATGACAACGGTCATTTGATACCCAGCAAGCAAACATCTAGTCTATCTCTCCCAATACCTGGCTCAGCGAGAGAGGGTGGACGAGACAGAGCTGGCGCTGGAGAGGTTGAGAGCGTAGGCGCTCATGGTGACGTTGGAGGGAGTACAGGTACACCGAATATCATTAAATGAAAGAGTTATTTTGGAGAGCCCAAGAGCTCACATATTGAGTCAGTACCTGTGTGGCACTGAGCGACCAGATTAGGTACATATCATACACAAAGTACTATCGAGATTGTCCGATGATGTGATCGGCTGCCAGATGCCTGTCGGATAGCTCTTGGTGATCCTGGCAGTTGAACCCTACGATGACCACCTACCATCGGGAATGAAGGCTCAGGATACTGACCCATTGGCGGTCGATGTCTCGGGAAAGCTAGTCGATAACCCAATTGATACAGCCAATACCGGAGGCGAAAACATGAACCAAAGGAGTGTTGTCGCTGGAGCTCTGACCTATGAGGGGAGAATATATCCTCCTGCAGAAGATAAACTCCATGGCAAAGTGATAAGTCTCTTTCATGACAACTCCGAGTCTGATCACTTTGGAGCTCTTAAAACTACTGAGCTAGTCTCTAGAGATTTCTATTAGCCTGCGATGGATGCACATATAAGGAAGTAGGTCAGCAGCTGCGAAGTATGTCATCGAATCAAGGCCCCATAGCATGCCCGCCATGAAATCAACAGGCCACTGCCACCACCATCACGACCTGTGGAAGGTGTCACCATGGACTTCGTCACAGATATGCCTGAATCGACCATGTCTGGATACATGGGAATCCTAGTCATCATTGATTGACTGACAAAAATGGCGACTTATCTGTCCTGTAGAAAGGATATCGACTCACAAGAGCTGGCTAGGCTCTTCTTTGAACATGTGATTTGCATGCGCAGCATCCCTGACAACATCATCTCTGATCAGGGCACCCACTTCACAAGCCCATTCTGGACGAGAGTCTGCAGCCACATGAGTATGGATCACTGAATATAGACCAGATTCCATCCGCAGATGGACGGCCAGATAGAGCGGCAGAATCAGACGATGGAGCAGTACCTGCTGGCTTTCTGTAACTATGAGCACGATAACCGGGTAGAGCTCTTACCATTGGCTGAATTTGCCTACAACAATCCTGTACATACTTTGACAAGGATGACCCCCTTCTGGGCCAACTACAACTACCATCTGACGATGTAGTTCAAGGCACCCAAGTACGTAGCTCAAGTCCAGTTGAAGTTGGACACCGAAGCAGACCGCATGACAATGGCTCTCGAGGAGACGCACCGTATCCTGAGAGCGAATTGGTTGGAAGCTCAAGCCTGCCAGACGAAGTATGCTGATAGAAAAGAAATGACGTTCAAGGTCGGAGATAAGGTCTGGCTGTCAACTCGAAATATCAAGACAAGGGAAATGTTCAAGGAGTTGGATTACAAGCGTGTTGAACCATATACAGTAAGTAAAGTCATCAATAAGAACGTTTACAAATTAGACTTGCCAAAGACGATGCGTATAAACAACATGTTCCACATTTTCCTGCTTGATACGTACTCGCCACCTGCCATCGGCCAACTACAATCAGAAATGCAACCGACGAGTGATGATGATATGGACAAGTGGCAGGTCGATCAGATTCACGATTCTAAGCGACGCTACCAAACGGTCCACTATCTCGTGCAGTGGACAGGTTGCAACTGCCTGCACATGAGATGGCAGCCGGCAGAGAATCTCGAAAATGGTCAAGAACTAGTCGACAAGTTTTATCAGAATCATCCAATCAAGCCATGGCCATAATCGATATCATCACCATCGGAAGATCGGAGCTATGGCGGTCAGAGCAATGGAGGTCAGAGTTATGGAGGATCAGGAGGATTTGGATAGTTTCTTCGTTTTGTTTCTTTCTTCTCTTCTTATGGATTCGGCCAGGTATAAATGGCATCGGTACAGGTTTCACCACCTACCACTGGAGCTGGATATCCCTGTACACCTAATCCACTGTGATGGTACCGATCTGTTGCGGGACTTATGCAGATGTATGAAGGAGTACGTACATCTCTTGTTTTCTTTATGTATATATATGTTGCAGCCCAGGAGGACTGTGTATAGGGAGAAGGATGATGTAATAGCGGTGCCAAGTGTACTTGGCCTCATAAGTGCACTTGGCCTGACAGATATGCTTGGCCTCGTAAGTGCACTTGGCCTGCATAAGTGCACTTGGCCTTCATAAGTATACTTGGCCTTCAAAAGTGTACTTGGCTCTCGTAAGTGCACTTGGCTACCAAGGTGCACTTGGCTACCAAGGTGCACTTGGTTGCTGTCGTGCACCTGGTTGCCAAGGTGCACTTGGCTGCATCAGCAAAGTCAATCGTCCAGTTCCAGAAGCCCCTGGACCCTCCAGAGGTTGCAGAGGTTGATTTTGAATGATACACTCTGCACACCTTCCAGGAGGCCTCTGGCACCGGTGAATACAACCTCAGCGCACTCCCTTGTTCTCCTGGAATCCTTGAAGCTGCTCTGGAAGATTCCTGTATCACAATAGTGTACGCCGTAGCCACTTCTGATGCCTCTAAGGTGCCTCGGGAGATTCCTGTATTGCAATAGTATACTCCGTAGCCACTTCCGATGCCTCTAAGTGTACTCCAGGTGATTCCTGTATCGCAATTGTATACTTCATAGCCACTTCTGATGCCTCTCAGAGTGCTCCGGGAGATTCCAGAAGCGTAGCAAAGTCCTCCATGGCCGCTTCTGAGCTCTATGTAAAGCTCCGGTATGTTCTAGGATCACTCAGGAGCACCTTGATCCATTCCTTCATTTCCAGATGGAATCATGATGTGTCACCCATTTTCAGATGTACCTGTAGCATTGCATACATCTTTGATATTCATCTACTACAGCCTCCCGCTATCAACTAAAACGACATATATTCATACTACATCCCAGCAACACCCTGATATGACCTTGACAAAAGAAACACAACCACTGACATACACAATCCCCGAGAAACACAACCTCTGAGAAACACAACCCCCAAGAAATACAACCTCCAAGAAATACAACCCCCGAGAAATACAACCCCCAAGAAATACAACCTCTGAGAAACAGACTCTTACTTGAATACAGCTACCAGGTCCTCTGTTTCCTCTGTAGCTGCATCTGGTGCTACATAATAGATCAAGTGCTCAGCAGATCTTGCAATTCTTGCATCCATATTTCTGCCCATATGCTCAATGATGGCTGCCTGGCAATCAGAACCAATGCAATTCCAGTGTCTCCAGCATCTTTCATACAAGGCTATATCAAACATTAGTAGCCATTAATTATACGATCGAGAGGGTACACTGACGACTGTAAAACCTCCCTGCCATTCGTGCCTTTTTCGTAGTCCTTCAAGGTGTAGTTGAGTGCGGTTGGAGCCAACCAAATCAATTGGAGAGTCACTCACTTGCCCCACAATTTGTTGCAATGCTCTTGTCTGCCAAGGTAGGTATTGGAAGGGAAGAAGTGAGCAAAGATCAGTATGGCAGGCTCGCTTCTCGCTAATCACAGTACTTCCTTCGTACCGTTCAGAAGATCTTCCCATTTTCCAATCCAAGAGTCATCATTTAGCAAAACGGCAACCTGCTGTAAACATAGAAGCTTCTCTTCTATCTTCAACCAGCACAGTGAAGTCACTATAAGCCTCAGTGTAGTGACTAGTCGACCCTACATACCAATGATTTTCCCTCGCAACTGTATTGCATTGATAATTAGTATTATCAAACTTTGAAATCTGGAGAATACTTCGGAAACTCACAATTCCACATGTCAGGATATCAATGTGCTCACTGGGTCCACCGGGGCACTCCCACATGTATTGCGTGCTGTTAAGTGTGCCAACAGCTCTCTGCTGGATAGTCATGGTATCAAGAGCTTCATCTCATACCTTATCGCAAATATCCAATTCGTCCTCCTGACAGGCCAGCCAGAGGATTTCAGTATTCAGAACATATCTCAATAAGTCCTTTACTAAATCGAAAGCTGCTATGTTATGGAGTGATACCTTGCTATCCTTGTTGCTCTTCGTCTCCGATACACCTTCAATAGGTGGAGTGACAGCTTAGGAATGCCGACTCTTACAGGCCACTGTCAGGTATGGTTCACTGGAACAAGGAATGTCGTATTGATGCTAGGATATCGAGGCAGAGTGCCTTGAGGTGATTGTGAGCATGTCGACAACAGAGAATGGTCTCCATCGGTGCTCTCGAGGTTTGATCTGGATTTCTTTCTTTGAAGTTGGTGAGTCACCTGGAGAGTATCTGAGCGAGCCCATTTCGGCCCTTTTGAGCCTGTATTTCGACTGTATCTATTCTGTTCATGAGTTGACAGTAGCTTATCATCATCATAGTCCGAACATGGGGTGGGATAGTTGTCATGCTCTCAGTGTTCATCATTGTCTTCTTCGATATCGTCCAGTTCATTCCAGTGGCCCTGAAGGTTAGCTTGATACAAACTTGAGATTTATCTGGTCTTATATGTCTGGGAACGTGTTGATAATCTTTTGGACTGGCCGCCCTTGCTGAGCCCTCCAAATCCACTCTTGACAAGCGCTAAGGTTAGGACATTGCAAGGCCATAGGTGATGAGAATATATCTAAATTTGATTTGAGAAGAAGAGGTCTGAATGAAGCTCAAGTGCACCTGGAGAACCTCTTTTTTCTTATAGGAAACTGTAGGTGACACAGTGGTTCACATCGAAGAGGACAACCTATTCATTCACACTGACGTTGAGGAGCACCTGAGCTGCTAAACTGTACACTGAGTTCAGAGATCTGTTAGATTGACAATCAGGTATTCAGGCTTCAGGACTGCTTACCATTGTAAGGTGGCTAAATTCAGACTCCGACGTGGTTGAGGTAGATGCATGCCGATGCTCAGCATCAGTGTTTTCGAGAGTGTCTGAGCTGATGATATCTGCTATGTCACCTGTTGTCATATTCAACCAACCACGCAGATTGGTCTTGACAAGCAAGAGCTACTAGTGTTCTTACCATTGGAATACCGGTGCTTCGCATTCTATTTTGGCTTCAACATTGCCAAAGGAAATCTCTTGCCTTCAATGGTCCTCGAATGTGTCTAATACCGTGCCATTTGAGTAGGAGTACTGGAACGATTGACGCTTTTGTTTTCGTTTTCATTGCACGTTAGCACTGGATTTTGTGGTGCCATGCTCAGTTGCTAGTTGCTCGACATGTTCGAGTAAGAGCAGCACAAAGACAGCAGACCTGGTTCGACTAACCAGAGCTCTAATAGGCGAGCCGGAATGAATCATCTTAGTTAGCGGTTGATAGTCCTTTGAATCAATTTGCAGGAGGTGCTACTTCAGGATCCCGCTGCCGTCATAATCATGCTGGACAAAGTCATATTCTACGTCATGAGACAGCATCGGAATCTGAGATGCACATCTTGGGCAGCTTTCGTTGCTCAAAATTGGGAACTCGCAGCGATCGAACTTATGCAGTACTGCGTCGCAGCTATATGCAATCTCAAGCTGAATGCACATAGTAACTTCTGTAGTATGAATCGTGTCTATCTAGATACTGTCAGTTCACCAGCAGACAAGATCCAGTGGGGGAAAGCATTCCACCAATGGTAGATAGTATAGGGGCTTTAGTCTGAGTGGAGCTGTGATGATTCGAATGGCAGGCAGGCGGGTTAAGCTGAAGGTTTGCAGAGATAATAAATAGGGACGAGATGGAATGGAGTAGAAGGGACAAAAATATCATGTTATGTTGGCGGTTGCCAGGGGAATACTCCAGGGCACACCTAACTCCTATTTGGAAAGATCGAGTGACTATCAGCTGGTATGATGTCGAACCTAAGCATCTATTCTCACTCGATCTTTGCATACTCTAGAAGCTTTGAGCTGGAACTCAGTCAGTCGTGAAAGCTTGGACGGGCTGAGCGCACATATGAAACATTGATAGTACCGCTTTAGAAGCTGAAAGCATCGGAAGAGCTTAGTCTTGGTGTATAGTAGATGTACCAGGGATAGCATGGGAGATTAGGATCGAATGTATTGCTATTTCGAGTACGATCAGAACTGTGCAATCTGTACCTTTCCTTTCTATTTCTGGTTCTGGACAAGTAAGTTTTACCTGACACCTCGACCACTGGGCTCCTTCACCCTCGACCGTCACAATATGTAATTCATCACAACTGAATTCTGTTTCTCACGTGATATCCAAAGTCATCGATTCTCTAACATCTAGACCTAGTGACACATGAGAGATAATAGAGATACGGAACATCTAGCCCATTTTGAAGAAGAAACCCAGTAACAGCCGAAAACATACCCCCACCTGAACTCCGTACAATCACAAAGAATACTCCCTGATACACTCCAGCAAATTAAAAAAACATTCTAAACAATCCATCAATGAAATCCCAAACCCAAGCGCACCTAGACCTTTCAACCACAAAGAATACGCTCAGATGCACTCCAGCAAATCAAAAAAACATTCAAAACGACCTATCAATGAAAACCCAAATCCAAGTGTAACACTGAGAGTGTCACTCCAGATTTACCAGCACAAGTAGTATCCTTACTACTTTCAGGAGTTACTTGCGATGGACGTTATGAAGATTCGCTCAGGATGTGAAAGTCACTAAAGATAAAGATTCAAGACATAGATATTTTGGCTTTCCAATGTGTATATTGTTAAGGCTCATTCTCCTCGTCAAGAAGGTTGCCCTTCTACCCTTGGAGATTCTACAGGTCTTTATACCTCTATCTTTTCTCTCTAACAATTACTTCTATCTACACTTCTCTCATGAGTTTCTCTACATAACCTTCCTTTCGCACCAATGCCCTTCCTGCCCTTCAGCGCTCTTCTTGACCTTCTGCATCTTTCCGCTTAAATCTCTAGCTCAGACGAATAGAACCCCTAATGACATCAATCTATTGGACTTCTGTAGGCCGGTCCTATCGTATCCTTTCGATATCTTTGTCTCCAGGTGAATAGTATCCTTTCAATTGTGAGAGAGATTGGAGGCTTCGTTAGCTATGCTGCAAATGCAGGTGCTTTCCTATCTACAGCCTCTCAGCTGTCTTCACATTGTCGATGGTATGAGCTGACAGTGTATCAATTCAATAACCACTTCTAACTGCTTATCAGTGGTGTGGTTGACAGCATGACAACTCATCTGATTCCATTGGGTCCGAGTGATAATCCATATAGTCTCGATGACATCCAGGGATAGCACTTGTACTATTCCGATGCAGTTATCATGGAGTGATCGTAGGTGACCCCGCTCCGATAGTCCATGGTGATGTGCAACCTGTGAGGTGTAATACCAGGTGCACCTAGAATCACCCAAGTAGCTATTTCGATTGCGACAACATCTCAGCCTGAATGGCAGTCTCCTCAATGCGTGTTTTGAGAACGTTGTAGATATTCTCCTTGCTTATCATCGGACAATGTATCAGCCCACACAAATCATGTAGCTGAGTAGTACCATTGACCATATGGAGCGCAGTAACTCTATCATCGAAGCCGTTTGGATCAGTATTGACAAGCCAGGTATGAGGCTTACATATCTGACCCAGTCACACAATCTATGCAAAAGCTGGCCATTGCTCATTTAGAACCCAAAGGTTGTGAAGAATTACCGCATGATTGGCAGCTACGCGGTTAATCCCACCGCCACCAATCTTGGTGGTGGTAATGAAGACAGAATATCAGGGGGTATTCTGAAAATCGCTCATAACTTCGCTGCACCTGTCGGTGGAATCTTCAGAGACCATGCAAATGACCTGGATATCTGAGTTGAAATGGCGATGAATCCACCATGCCAGATGACTAATCTGGCCTGGAAAAGGACAAAATAGTACTGCCTTCTGAGGAAGCGGTGAAAGGAAAGGAGAGCCTGTACTAGGCTGGTCATCCATCTCAGGAACAGTCACCGAACGGCTGATCAACTCAGGGAGGAAAGATTCTCGGAGCCATCTGAAAATCGGTCCCTCCACAATACTGCTGGCATTCCACTCTTCCTTCCAACTGCCATTGGCAAAAAGATCACCTTCTTGCTCCAACGGTAGCAAAAAGCAATTATGCTGCCAGCGATGAATTCGCCAGGTGACCCCATGCTCACCTTTAAGCTTCTGCCTCTTGAGTCGGGTGACAATATCAGAGAGCTGCTTCAGTTCTTCCTAAGACCACTCCATTGTGACTGGATGGAAATTCTCTGATGGGATGTAAACCAGATATGCACCTGAAGCTAGCCGTGACTCTATCTATCGGCGGATTGTCCATAGGTATGCAACTTCGATCATCACAGATGCATCTTCCTGCTGAGCTTCAGAGGATCTCCCTTGGAGATGGCTGTTTGAAGGGCGGTGATTGCTGAGAACAAAGCCTTGAGGCCATGTTCTTCTACTGCTCGCTCAATCTCAGACGCATCTGGAATTGTGAACAGCCACCGAGTTGTGTTTCCCCAGTCCTTCAGTGAGTGGTAGGCTGGTGTCGCTATAACTTGCACTTTCAAACACATTTGGGCTTCAGATGCAACAGACCAACCCATGGACTTCGGACCTTTGAAGCGCTACACCTCATCGAAGATTCCCCGCGACCACTGGCACTTCGTGAGCTGGCAAACTGTGTCGTTCTCATTTCTTTATGCCTGGCTCCTGAAGGTATCGTTTGTGATCACGTGGATTTCGCACCGTCTCTCGGGATGTTTTACACAGAGGTTGAGGTGTGTATGAATCAGGTCGCCAGCATCTGCTGTGCAGAGATGGCAGACCGAAAACGGTGTCCCTTTTCGTGATGGTATTGATTGCCCCGAAGAATATCACCCGTACACTTGATAGCACCACACAGAGTACTGGATTTCATGGTGGGAGGTCAGTTGTCTACTTATCATCAAGCAACTGGAGAAGACGACGAGGAACAGGGTTAGGGTGAGTGTAAGGATACTATTGATTCTGGACAGCGCTGAGAGTTGAGAAGCCCGTTTCCACCTCCTGATACCATCTGCCAAGCGAGAGGTTAAAGTGCACCGGTAGTTGTGTACCATGGTGATTTGTCACATCCTCCGTAATTGACTTGGTATAAAGAGCAGCAGCCAAGACAGTGAACATCTATCCAAGTCCCACTTCATCAGCCAGGAGCACTCCGAGAATGTCTACATCAAATATCCTTCTGCGCACAATGAACCAAATCATCCAGATCTGATGTGCAAGAAATCTTACTTCTAGAAGGTGCTTCAAGGTGTACTTTGGCCCTCGAATAGTATCTGCAGGTGAATCTCCATATTGTACAGCACCGAGTAATGCAACTGCTTCTGCAAGACAATCATGCTCAAAGGCATTGTTGATAGTCGCCATGAAAGCATCATTCAAAACATACTCTGACTTTTTACCTTGAGGCTCGATCAGCTCTTTGGCAAATTGTGAATTGCTGTCTAGAACATCGATACTCTTAATTTCCTTCACAAGTACAGCAAGAGCACTAGGAGTCGATGGCACATGCAAATCGGTGTAGTCATCTAGCCGGGCTGGGACCCTCCTCTTGCTGGGTATATCAGTTGGTGCACTGGAGGTTCTGGGAGACTTCCTTTTGGGTGTTTGTGGGGGTGCTCCCTACAAGGAATTCCAGTTAGCCCAGAACTTCATTCATTACTTCAGGTACTCCTAACTTACTCCCTCTCTATCACTGCTTTTCTTAGGCTCCTCCACTAACAGGACGTTCTCAGGCAGGTCCTCCCCATATCCATTCCACTGTTTTGCCTCAACGAGTCGAGTTGCTGCTTGAGATACAACTGCACTGAAGTTCTGGACCTCTCCTTTCAATGTTTCCTGGTTTCAAACATCACCACGAAACTCCTCCCCAACTCTAACTCCGGCGTCATGAGCAGCTTCTTCAATCAACTGGCTGTGACATTCAGTCTGAAGAGTGAATGGGCCCTTTGGCTTTGTCTTAGCGATCCACTTCAGAAGTTGGGAATATTCGTTAAGTCCTTGAAATATTCTTAATAGAGACCCAGAAGTGGTATCTCCGTGCACCCGCACTACAAATGACTTGTTTTGAAATATCAGCCACCTCAATATTCGGCTGTTTGGAAGGACATTTATCACTGCTTCCCCAAGCCTTGCGCTTCTCACCACCTCCCTTCCCATTCTTTTTGTCACCTTTTACGGTCCTAGTGGCTGTCTCTTGCATGCAGTTGCAGAGATTTTGGATGAAATGGTGAATTCAGTCGTGACTGATACTCTCAGAATCATCAAACCGGTCAAGGGGTAGAAACTCCTCATGACACTGGATGAAATCTGAGATAGCTGCTTCCCAAAGTTCGAAACTGGTGCGCCCCTCGATCTGCCTCGTCCTCAAGCGGAGTGGTCCCATCACGTTTTGAGAGTGGCGAGGAATCAGCCATTGGTGTCAGACATGATTCTCAAACTTGGAGATGTCGCTTCTCCCAGACATATTACTTTCCTTGGACCCCTTTTTAACATGACCCATCTTAACCATGAGTTGCCCGGTGATGTCATTAGTTCTAGTGACTGTGGGTGGCTTTTTTCCATCTCCAGTTCTATCGGGTGGAACAATATCGGCTGGGGATGTCTGACTCTAGTATTCACCGAAAATGATGTGCTGCCAGCATTGACCGACGGGGATGTAAGAAGTTGGGGTCCATGACAAAAGTTTAGATAGCACTTTGGTCCATCTCCATTGCCCAGAGACCGCATTCCTTTCAGTCTCACTGGTCTCTTCAGAAGTGGCAGTCTCCAGTCTAGGCATCGGTGCTCCTGGTGCTCCCAGCTGTGCTGAGAGTCATTGAGAGAAGGTGGGCTGCATCAGAGGTGGGGGAGGATTTGTGAACCATGAGCCTGGAGCAACTGGTAGTCTTGGTGGAGGGGGATAAGGATGTGGGGTGTTCTGAGACCCTTCACCTCCAGGTGGAGGGGGAGGGGGCTGTGGGGTGAACCTGAATCCTTCTGCTCGAGGTGGACCGTGACCTGGGCGCAGAGGGGGAGGTAGCAGTATTTGCCGGTCTTTGTCAGGTGGCGGAGACATTGCTGGGCTTGGGCTTGAGGAAGGTGGTAGTGGTGGTGGTGGTGGTAGTGGTGGAGGTGGTGGGGTGGAACTCATTCGTATGGAACCGAGGTTTGTTGGTACTCATTCCACATGTGCCGTCCATCAGGGCTGGTCATCTGTGGTATAGTATATGGAAGATAGTTGTTCAGTGGTTGTGGTTCATATTGCGGTTCCTCAGTCGGCAGCCAGGGCAGTTGATAATTGGGATTGGGACATCAGGCAAATCCATCCCACAACTGAGAACCATCACTGTTGAGCTGGAAGTTCAGCGTAGGTCATTGTGGAGGTACGAAGCCATAATATTGATACGGGTGTCCTGGATTGATCGGAGAGTAGTTGTTGGAGTGGTTGTTCTGCAACATGATGTATAGTAGTAGTTACGAATAGGAGGTTAGGAGGTTCGGAGCTTTTTGCTAAAAGCTATGGTACCTGCAGTAGTCGCTGAGAATGAGAAAGTGTGATGGGCTGCATTTGTGGGAGGTAAGGTACGTTTATATACCAAAGCCTACCCAATTTCTGCTACAATTCTAAAGCTACAACAAACATATGAACATCCACGATCGCCTTGTTTCACAAACTTCTGATACATATATTCGTTACCCATTGTCTGCTAGGAGCATTCAAGTTGATCACTAGATGAAAGGTGGATTATCACCCCTGCCACTTGGTTGCAGTTTCTCAAAGCCCATCCAACATATGCTATGATTCTGAAGCTACAACAAACAAAATATATGAATACCCACGATCGCCTCGCTTGTTAAAGTTTGATACTCAAAATCAGCCTACGGCCTTTCCAGAAAGGTGCTTGTTTATGCAGGTTTTTATCTCTCATATAACAAAGTAGACAACCTGCATGAAACCACTGTTGGTGGTTGCAGATTCTAGGAATACACTGAATATTTACCACACATCTGACTATACAATACTATCTAGAGATGGGAAACTCCGATTATCCAACGCCTATCAGACTAAGATGCCTTGCTATTGGAAGGGAGATGCACGATTAGATTTGATCTGAGCCCTGCTGCCACCTACAGGTGCATCTGGACCTCTGCCTGATGGTTTTGGTGGGGTGCTCATGATGACAATTGTAGGCATAGCAGGCATTAGGGATGCGAACTCAATCACTTTGTGGGGTACAAACAATTCGTCAGGTGAAGTGATGTAGTTATTTGTCTGTTTCAAGACTAGTCCTATCAAGTCCGTATATCATCTCGCTGCAGAGGTATGAAACCTGAACCTTCGGTTGCTTTCTTTACCCCTGAATCGGTACTCCTCACCATTCACCATACACTCATTGCATCCCATCTATCATTTTCTATACACTCATTGCACCCCATCTACTATTCACCATATACTCGTCGCACCATCTACAATTCACCATACACTCATCACACTCCATCTACCATTCACTATTCACTCGTTACACCCCATCTACCGGAGATACTGAAACAATGGTTACCTGTATAATTTGTTGAGCTAATTGGTTCTTACGATTGCGATATACACTATATGGAAATCGGATCTGCAACTCCACTGATCTTTCTGAACATTATCGAAACGATCTCTCAGAGGAGTGTAATGATATGGGAGAGGTAATGGAACGACTTTGAACAGAAGCAAATTGGAGATCTAGTAAGTAGTGAGATGAGCAAAGCAAGAAGTTAACGAATACAGGAGAACCTGACAGTGCCCAAGGGTTCATACCAGCCGTGCACACCTCCGAGTAGACTCCCATACCTGACCTACCAGAGAAACACAAGGTCACATTTGTAACTGTGAGGAAAGTCACCTACCCAGAAGTGTATGGAGAGACCATAGGTGGGCAAATGGTGGGAGAGGCTACAAGCCTCTACAACAAATACCGGAAACCGAATTGAAACCTGTGGTATCAATTTGCAAATGCGTTCGATTATCAACAAGCTCATGCTCACAGAAGACAAAGCAAAACTTGGATAAATGACAATCTGTGGTGTGGCCTGGACAATTTCCGTACGACTTTGTTCCAGACAGCATCAGAGTTCTGCGAGCTACTGAGGTGCCTCGATTTCGGACTGGAAGCAGAGAATTGGCTTCAGGTGCCTGGAAAATATAGCAACATATATTGCAGGGATATTTTCAAGTGCATCCAGTTTCTTTTGGGTTATTTACCATTTGCAGAGCACCTGGATTTCACTCCGGTGCAGCTGTACGATTCGGCTGATCATCGAATCTATTTTGAGATGAACTCTGAATGGTGGTGGTGGGAAACTCAGGAGCCACTACCCAATGGTACGACAATTGTGCCAGTAATCTTCGCCTCTGACAATACCCATTTCACAAATTTCTCTGGCGACAAGAGTACCTGGCCACTATATATGAGTATTGGGAACATTCAGACAGATGTTCGTCATACAGCATCAAGGTGTATCTGAATTCTAGTGGAAATCATTCCAGTTCCACCGAAAGGCGCAACTGATTTAGACTCTTCATGGCATCATACGATCCATACTATCCTGAAACAACTTAGAGATGTCGATATCAGTGGCACTGATTACGAGTGGGATTGTGCCGATTATTTCAAATGTACCTGCTATTCATTACTAGCTGCATGGTTTGAGGACTATCCGGAGATCGCAACAATCATGAAGATAGTCAGAAGAGCATGCCCTGTGTGTGAAGTACCGAACGGACATGAGATGGGCCATGGCTAAGGATATTGCAACTGGAAGACTCGATGTATGTCACACTATCAGGAGTACCTGGAGGAGAATTGACTTGATGATTTCAAAGAGGTGCATCTGCAACCGACTTTGAATCTCTTCTGAGATTATCCTCTGTGCAACGTTTATCGCCTTTGACAATCAGATGCGCTTCACCAATACTATTTGGAGATCGTCAAAGATCACTTCAACTGGCTTTTAGAGTACCTCAGCGATTGAGGCTTGAAAGCTGAATTCCATACCCAGTTCACCTCAGTTCCACACTACTCAAACATGTTGCATTTCTGTAAACCCTTTGATGCTCTCAATAATATATTCAGGTATGGCAAGGCAATCTGAAAAATGCTCAGGAGTCTATCTGCAGTATGTGCTCCCTTGCTTTCTGGCAACATGGCAGGGAAAATAATTTCAGAAAGTACATCTCATACAGAGGTTATGAAAACGTTTCGGGCACTGATTGAATTTTCTTTACTAGTCAGCCATCAAACGCCCTCGGATATCTCATTGAAATACCTTGACGAAGGTCTCAAGATGGATTGTAAATAATCAAGTGGATTTGAATACGTACTGGGATGTATATTAAGACAAAACACATATAGACTAAAGGTTTGGAGCCACCTCTATCAGTTATCCAAATGAATGGCAGGAGTCTCATGCAGAGGTGCGCTCGAAATCCAGCTTGTGTATATTGATAATATATTAGTATAATGAGATCTAGAGATGTCTATTTATACAAATCTCTTGTGACGATGCTTGAAGTAGCAGTGATGAATTGGCAGCATGATCTACGAATAGAGTCACATATGATGCCAATTGACAGTGAGGGCTGCAGAGCATCAGGAAGGCACGCAGAGCAGAGTACGCAAAGAAGCAAGTTGGTGGACCTCTCAGGAAGTGGTAGGAATGCTGTGAGATGCTCCTGTACAATTGTGAAAAGTTCACAGATGCACCAGGAGCTGCCTGGAGTGCATGCAGCATTGTAAAATGATACGGAAGAGTTTGGGAGCCTCTCAAGCCCCAAGGAGGATCCCGGAAGGTACATTCCAGGCCAAAAAGGAAATTGCATTTTGCTGAAGTATCCTTTATATAATTACCTCGCAAAGTACTTTTGCATGCTAGCGATTATCTTACTTGTAAACTGTACAATTAATATCATCCTCTACATCACTATTCGGTTTGCAACCATATCAATCCTTATCCACCCTTATACATCCTGAAGATCGTACAGTAGATCCAAGGCGACCTTTTCAAGTAGGTAGATCGCCAAGAAGCAGGCTTCAGAGCTGCGGACAAGGTCTGGCTTCAAACTCGGAATATTATGATATTGAGAGCTTCCAAAGCGTTGTATTACAAGTGTATCAGGCCATATAAGATAAGTAAAGTTATCAATAGGAATGTTTATAGGTTAGAGTTACCAAATACTATGCAAATAAATGACATGTTCTATATGTTAATGCTCAACAAAACGATTCCGCTAAGCTATCAGCTGATACCTTTCCAAATGTAGCTAATTATTGTCAATGGTAAATATGTGTGAAAACTAGATCAAATTTTCAATTCTAAGTGACGATACTGTAACCTCCCTCATATTGTCCAATGGATCAAATTTAACAGGTTTTGAACAAGCTGGGAGCCTGGAGAAAATCTATAGAATACTCAGAAGCTAGTTATATAGTTCCATTGGAAGTACTCTTCGAATGCATTATACTCAGCTATTCTGGAGTTTTGTCCAATGATATGATCCTAAGGATTGAACTTTCAAAATCCAGAACTGAATTTCATTTGGAGGATCGGAAGGATGAGGTTGAAAATATATATCTTCTTTTCCTTGTTCTCTGCTTCTCTTTTTATAGATTGTGCCCCAGTACAAATATGATCAGCACTTAATTTCAACCATCTGCTACTGCAGGTAGAGTTGTCGTGTATACTAAATATACTGTTAGGCCAATGTGATTGCACTGATTGGTCATGAAAATTATGATGTCATACAGGGTATATGTACAGGCTGCTGTCATTCCATATGTATATATATAATGCAGCTAATAAAGAGTGTGGATAAAGAGAGAGATAATTTAATGGCAGTATCAGGTGCAATTAACTCACAGGTATACTTAGATTAGAGGCATACTTGATCTTACCGATGGAATTGATATTACAGCTGTGCTTGGCTTCAGATATACTTGAATCACAGGGATACTTGTCTTACAAGTGTACAGGACAGGCAGGGCTGGATAATACCCATTTATATAGTTACCTTATGGAGTGCATTTAAAGGTAGTATTGGCAATGAAGTTGATTCGTTCATGGCAGATCAACAGATCAGTAGTTCAAAGCAGATTCAATCTGAGGTTTGCCAAAGTTTTGCGGTTCGAATCAAACTTCCAACTGATTCCACAAATAGCAATCAACAATAAGTTAGCCCAATCATATATGAACGGTTCAACTTCAAATTCATCTTGTATCATGTGATGGTAGCTTCATGATAAACTAATATTCTAACTGATCGGACAATTCTTCACTTTCTTTTTATCCTTCGAATTTGTGGGCTGCAATAGTGGGGTTTCCAGCTAAAGGCTTGGCAAGAATTCTGTTAGTGCGAAGCATATTGGTTTGGCAATGGTATAAACTTCCGACGGTTCATTGCCATCACTACTTGAATGCCAGTTATAATCTTTTATATGTTCTGCTCTACGTAATTACTCTATCCCATTTGAAATCATATCTAGATCAATTGAAAAGTAGTTATATAGACAGATATACTACTCTTTATACATATACTCAAATACTTCGATTCAGTATTTCTGTGGATGTTGGAAATTGTTGCAACCATTATTCACTATAATTTGTTTGAGTAAGACCAGGGATCGATAGATACTACGAATATTATTGAGGGAAATTATCGAAGTAATTTATTCCTCATTTTCATACTCATAAGCAGTTTATCTTTTCCAGCCATTGTTTGTATTTGCCTGAATTGCCTTCCTCTTTGATTCAATCCTGGTTGTACTTGTCTGTATACACATTGAATAACTTGAATAGCTAATCTGATTTAGATTTGTAGATGACACCATCAGAGTCTCAAGCACTGGTACTCTATTTATCTGACCAGGTAAATCTCGATCATTAATAGGTATTTATACTACATCGCTCATCCATATGAAAAGGATGCTATTGAAATCCCACACTGTCTTGGGGTAGATGAGATGGGTAAGTCTGTTGGTAATATTGACAAAATGTTTGATTGATCAGCTGGACAAGTTTTGATTCAGTTATATTCTTTCCTTGCAGTAAGTTTATAGGCTGCTTTCTGTATACCATCTATTTGATATGGAATCATATATCTATTTCAAACTGTTACATTTGAAGATACAGACAATGTGCAGTCATCTCAACAAATATATATTAAGACCAAAGAGATAAATTACCAAAGAAAAGGAAATATATACTGCATATTTAGTTGAACGATTTCATATCCCCCAGAATTCATATACTAGTAATTCTAGAGGCTTCAGAATCTAGTACCAGTACTGCGAAAGAGTTCTGAATGTTACACCTGAGCTGTCGCAGGCTTCTAAAGGCTACTCACAAGCTCTGCAATGCTTCAAGAGCTTCTCAATTCTTGCACTCACTATGAACTGCTCCGATAACTTCAGAATGGGCCTTTTACAGAAATTACATTTTGCTGATTTGTATTTTGCTCTTGGGATACAAGTTTACAATAGTACATAGCTATTGGCATGGATTTTTGTTACTAATGACTAGTGTAAAACTCGAAGTCTCTTTTCTGATTCCCGTACTCTGCTTGTGAAATATAACAGTAAATAGCTGGTATGCAGTATTTCATTCGAGTAGTGTTGGCACCAAAACGCTCTAGTTCGAGGAAATTGATGAACGGATTTGATTCGCACGAATCGGATCAGGGTCAGGGTTTGTCAATTCTAATTCGAATCGAACCAAGCTGGTTCGAGGTTTGACACGATCATTTGTCAAATTTGTGGGTTCATGGGAACTGGTTCAGAAACCTTAAGTGGTAAGTATCGTTATCTCATAGAAGCTTTTACTTCCGTGTATGAGTTTTAACTTGTTCGTACAGGCAGCTGAGCCTGAGCTCGATTGCGTCCAGCCAGCCAACATCCAGCTGGGATCTGATTCAGCTCAAGCCAGCCAAGTGCCAGTCCGGCTCGATCGCGTCTATCCAGGCGAGAACTAGCCGAGAGCCAGACCAGATCGGTTATCTCCAGCCAGCCGAGATCCAGTCCAGCTCGATCATCTACAGCCAGCCGAGTGCTAGCCCGGCTCGATCGCATCCATCCAGTCGAGAGCCAGCCCAGCTCGACCGTCTCCAGCCAGCTTCGGCTCGATGGTGTCAAGCCATTCTCCAACAAGCCCAGCTTGACGGTCTCCAGCCAGCCCTGGTTCGATCGCATCTAGCCAGTCTCCAGCCAGCCCCGCTCGACCGTTGCCAATCAGCCCTGACTCCATTGCGTCCAGCCAGTCTCCAGCCAGCCCAGCTCGACCGTATCCAGTCAACTCCGGCTCGATCGCATCAAGCCCGTCTTCAGCCAGCCCAGCATGACCATCTCCAGCCAGCCCCAGCTCGATTGTGTCAAGCCATTCGAGAGCCAGCCTAGCTTGACCATCTCCAGGCAGTCCAGCTCGACTGTCTCCTGTCAGCCCCAGCTCAATTGCGTCCAGCCAGTCGAGAGCCAGCCCATCTCAATCATCTCCAGCTAGCCGAGAGCCAGTCATGATCCAGTTCAACTTGATCATCTCCAGCCAGCCGAGAGCCAGCCAAGATCCAGTCCAGCTCGACCATCTCCAGTCAGCCACGCTCGACCGTCCCCAGCCAGCCCCGGCTCGATAACGTCCAGCCAGTCGAGAGCCCGCCCAGCGTGACTGTCTCCAGCCAGCTCCGGCTTGATCGCATCCTGCCATCGGAGATCCAGTCCAGGTCAATCATCTCCAGCTAGCCGTGAGCCAGCCAAGATCTAGTCGAACTCGATCATGTTCAGCCAGCTGAGAGCCAGCCAAGATCCAGTCCAGCTCGATCACCTCCAGCCAGCCGAAAGCCAGCCCAGCTCGATCATCTTCAGCAAGCCGAGAGCCAGCCCGGCTCGATCGCGTCCAAGTGCTGTTCCAAGTGCATCCATGATCTACCTTATTTTATTTTATATTATTATTATACAGACGTCCGTGTATGCCAAGCCTGTCCGCTCAAAGTATTCTCATTGGTCAACAGGTGGTACATGCCTGGAAAGATCATTATCATTGGTTGACTTGATGCCCTATGCTTCAGAAACTGCAAAATTCAAACATTCAAGTTCAATTAAGTTGTTGAGTTTTACTCTGATTACAAAGTAAATTATATAGGAAATATGTATACGTTGTTACTCTTTCACCTTGCAATTTCTGATTTAGAGTATCTTCAATATTGAATGAGTGGCTTTAAAAGAATAGTCAAACCCCATGAAAAACTGATGTTTTTCCACAATCACTCCTTGAATATTGATAATATTATATATTTGAGATCAGAAGGTGAAAGAAAAACTCATTGTGCATCTTTTATATATATATTGCTTTAGCATTAGAGTTAAACTCATAGACTTAATTCAAAACTTGAAAACTACTATTTGCCACAAATATACAGTGGCAGATTCAGACACCCAATGGTATATATGAAGTAGCTAATACATAGAGGCAGATACACTATATCTGATAGTATACTGGAGTCAATCTAGATACACACCTGTGAATGTACATAGGTGTATAATCAGTAATGAATATATGATACCAGATACTCAGTAGTTAATATACCTTGGCTGATATACTATGGCAGATACTCTGGCAGATAAACAGTATCAGATATACTAATACTAATAGTATACAGTGGCAGATACAGATAGACAGTGGAATATTGGCAGATCCAAATATACATCAGCAGTTACACTATAATATGTTTCAGCCGATATAGATATACAGCAAATCATACTCTGCAGTCAATATATGGTGGCTATTCTTCATTTACAGTAGTGAATTCAAAGCAACTGAAAGTATTCAGTAGCTGATGCAAATTTACAGCAGCCGATAGACTATTCTTATCATATAGATGTTTATGTATATCAAGCCTGTCTGCACAAAGCATTCCCATTGGTTATATTTTGTTTCTGTCCTGACTGTATTGCATTGTCACATGTATAGTTTTCTGGAGCTGCAACTCCATAATCATTTGTTATATTTTGTTTCCATCATGACTGTATTTCATTCGCACATTATTTTCTGGAGCTACAACTCTATTGTCATTCGTTACTTCTTTTCAATCACCTATCTTCGCCACTGCTTTTCGATCACTGGCACCTATCTTCACCCTAGCTTTGTTTTGAATATGTGTCACTTTCACCACCGTGATGTCTTATGCCTACTGTTTGCTGCATTCTATGGTATTCTATTCACTTTGCAATCATACTGAGTACCATACTGAGACAGAACTAGCTGCTGAAAGTTTACTTCAGATTTCACTGGTATTCGTTTGCTTTCTGTAGATTGTAGTTGTAAAAAGCATTTGCAACTTGCTGGATATCAATACTTGATCCAACAACTGTTTCTATCACTGTGCTTCATACCTATCTAACTACCAGTACGTTTTGTACCTATCTACCATGAACCTAGCAAATAGCTTGGTCTATGCAGTTTGCATCTGCCTTCATTCATCGTTTTGTTCCTCTGAAATCAGAAGTGTAGCTGCCAGGTATACAATCGAGAACTAGATATTATATTGCCACAGTACCTGTTCCAGAGTTCTACTACGTCGTGGGTTCAATTGAGCATGAATGTTTGAGCTCCTCTGTGTTAAATGACAATCTTGAGGTGTTGATAATGGCTTTTTTCCTGTCAGGCATGGCCTTCTATTCGGTTGAGAATATTGTCTATATCGGGGCGATATTCATTGCATTACCCAACCAACCATTAGTTTTTGATGTCACAGTACATCAGACATAAGAAGCTTCTCCCTTACTCTATTCACTACAGAGGTAATTGATTATTTCTAATATTGGGTGTGGATATCCACAATAGTTCAGATGCAATAGTACGTCCTATACATATCTGTGGCCAAGTCGACACAGTCTATCAGACTATCCCTGAATATGATATATGCTGACAGTTCAACATTAAAATAGCTTGGTGTGGAAAGAAATTCAATCTATATATCAACTTCCTCTTGCGAATGTTAATACCTTCAGGCAAGCATTTTAAAAAAAATATCACTGCCACAAGTCAACTCTGTGATGCACATCCAAGCACTTTATTTGGCTGCAATAAAGTAACTGGTATTATGGTTGTGATGATGAAGAAGTTTTCATCATGTCCAGGTCATAATCAATCTCAACTGACAGCACTTCTGAGTGCATCAATACTTCTGATACTCTTCGCAAAAATGGCTGGACTAATATATGTCCTATTACCCCTTTGCAATCGCCAGTAACATTTTGTCTTTCTGATATATCCTGCAAGAGTTTAGCCCACCAGATTCTGACTCAGTTTGATGGACCTCATACTTCGAAAAATCTTAATAATGATGTCTGTGAGTTGCATAGTAAGCCTCTTGCGATATATTCACAATTGAACTCATACTGATGATTTACTGTCATCACAAATATTTTCCGAGGTTAGCAAGCAGGTTGGTAGCGGTTAAGGAAATACATCTTCAGTGGCGAAACAATTGACTGCATCGGATATGGGTTTTGAAAATTCTCCTATAGGAAAGAAAGCCAGAAAGTCATAGCTAGCAATTACTTACAACCTGTTGTGTATGTTGTTTGTATGTATGTTTGATGACAACTTTTTTGCCAAGCCTTTTCTTTATCTTTGATCATTTTAGCTCGGTTTTTACCTTTTCTCTCTGAATGAGTGTCACTGGTTCGGCTCCCACATAAGGTGGCGAAGCCATCTCCATTGCTAGTAGTTATCAATATATTTGTGAATCAAGTGTACAGCTTCCACAGAATCAGTGATACGAAGTAAATAGCAACACCAATAGAAGTACATACCAGCTCATATGTGCTTGAACAAGACCTATTTTGGCTGTTCGAACTTCACCCCAGATCCCTTACGAACTGCTTACAAGCCATTAAGGAGTATGATTTGATTTGTGGCCAAGGAAATCGAACTATTGATGGCTAGAGTTTGTTCGAATTGAACCCTCAGCAAATCTAGCTCCGGTTTGATCCGTCTCAGATTAATCAGAATCGTTGCCAACACTATATTCGAGGGGTGGAGGGTCACAAATATTTGACAGCTGCAGTAGGTACAATGATAGCTTCAAGAGGAGTAATTGTATTAATTCATCTATAGCTGTATACCAATATCAAAATCATATATTGACAATTAGCCAAAACATTTCAACAAACTGCAGAGGATAGCTGCTCCGCGAATATATATTTCCTGAAAGACTTGAAATATCAAATCACTTATCCAATTGCTCACAACTTGTATAGTATAAAGATCATTGTTTACATGGAAGCCTGGTTTATCATCTTTCAGATCCTAAATGTCATAACTCACATTTTCTTTGTTATTAAGAATATCTTGAGATGGCTTGTATGAACAATCAATTACTATAATTAAATATATCTGTGGACATTTGCAGTTGCTGTGACTGCTATATATATAACCTTAACCAAGTATTGCCAGGATATGTAAGTCACCATATACTTTACAAAGAAAGATTATCAATGTAATTAATATTTCTTTTTCATACACATGACTATCTTATCTTTAGCAATACTCTGTTGAGTACCCTTGGTTTTTATTGGAAGCTCTTTTTCCACATTCTGTTATATTCTAGTCAATCTTATTGATCAGAAATGTATCACATCATGACTTTCAGACACAGAATCATCTTTGTTTTGATATAAAAATTGAGAAAATAAAACGGTAATGTATTTAGATTTTGAGATATTACTATCCAAGTCTACATTCGCGTATAATCAATTCATCTAACTATCGAAACTATTATCATTCATCAGTACTGAGGCCACATTATTAGTGTTGGCAATGAAGTGGATCGGATCATGATGGATGAAACTGATGTGGAGTTCAAACTGGATTCAAGCCGAGGTTTGGTGAAATTCTGAGGTTCAAAACAAACTTTCAACCGAATCCCACAACTGCGAATGACAATAAGTAGGCGAGTTCTTATCCGATCGGCTTGATTTTCAATTCATCGTATAGCGCGTACCGTTTGCTACAAGATGAACCAAACTTGGACCAATATATCAATAACTAGCTTACTTATTCTCGTTCGATATTATGGGACCAAATGGCAGGGTTTGAGGAAAATGGCTTGATCAGGATCTGCTTACTTCAAACTGAACCGGTTCCTCAATGGTATGAACTTCTGACAGTTCGTTGTGAACACCAGCTACTTCAATAGCTCCCTGTAACTCCAGGAGTAAAGGTAATACTTTGCAGGTGATATCTGGATCATCAGGAGCAACAGAAATAACAGCCAATAACTTTAAATGCTGATTCATTCAAGTGTTAAGTAGGGAATATACAGGTATATTAGTTAGTTGCAATTACGATTGGCTGTTCATCTTCATTGAAATCTGATACTTCTGGTTACCTCAACCTTTCTAATAGTAAGATATATTGGGGTAGCTGGCATATGAAAACACATGATCAACTCAAATATAATAATATTGGTGGCCACTGAATCAATATATACAAAGAACAACAGTGTTAAATTTTTCGAACACAGTAGAAGTGGTATTGAATTTTATTCCAGACTTTGTGGCAGATACTACTCTGCTAACTGATAGCAAGCTTCGAACATATTAGGTTAGCTTTTGAGAATCAGATATCTTTGTCCCAACTGTGAACATATTGCAATATATTATTTACTTATTAATCCATCTATCTGAGATATCGACAAAAGTACTGCAGTCTTATTTGGTCATATTTGTAATATTCTTATGTCAAAGACTATAGAAATCAAATTCAGTTCTGTAGTTCATTTTCTCAATTATATTCTTGAATGACTCAGTAATTTCCATTTGGATCATAACTACATTTGGTATGTGGTTAGTGATGAGAAACGGTGACTCCTGCAGTAGAGTGACTTGAAATTCAAATCACTGGTATGGTAAAGTATTGAGTATAATCATTATATTCCAATTTTATTCATTGAGTACAACTGATAGAATGTTATGTTGACTATTAACTAAATACTGTTAAAATATCAATCCCTACAATCCCATTGCAATAGATCAATAACAATGTTTTCCATAGTAGTATACATAATAACACTCAGAAAGAGAGTCATATATCTTTTTCAGCCGCATTTCACCTGCAAGAAGAGTACCTAGTATATCTGTATTTTGGACTCAGAGTCTGACAATACACTATATAGCTCAAATCTGTTCAGTCAGAAATATTGTCCATAGTCCTGAGAGTGAAAATTTCCCACCAGGCTTGTAGACCTTTTTTATCTTAGCCAATGTATGAACTCTCAGAATTTAAAAAGCTTTGACAAAGAACTCATTATTGATAGAATTGGTAATTGATCTTAGAACAGATATGTATTGTGATATATAATCTTATATTAGTTTATCTCAGTTGTCTTGTTCATATCTCTTATGAGTTTTAAGCTGATTATCATTGGCTATGTAGTTTTTATAGGACTCTATATTTATTATCTTTGAAGAATTCAACTTACAGTATACCTGAAAACTTCAGTGCCAGATATCATATTGGCAAATAAATATATATGGACATTTATTTAAATACCTACTCAGTCATCTATCTAATTTACAATAGGTTCTGCTGGTTAACCAAATCTCTCTTCTCAAGAATCATTCTTGGCAAGACCATATCTATCCTTCTTCTCTGCTGCAGGCTAATCCTAGGGAGATAAGTTGCAATACTTATGACACATATTTTGGGACTGACAGGATTATATTATTGGAGATATCAATCAGATGTTACAGCTGACTGGCAAGACTTCCATACTGGATTGCAATAATTAATAATTTCTGATTGTCCATTTTGATTACAACTATGTTTATCTGTAATATATATTTTGATATCTCGTAATATATGAGATCCTAGATCACTTGATTATGAGTATACATCCTATTACCCTCTCTCTCCAGTACTTTATTTGTCACACAGTATCTGTATACTTGTATCAATATAATTCGGTATTCTTTGATATTGTATCTGCTATATTTAGTGATGAGTATAAGATGATTCTGTACGATATTCAAATATTAGTAGATGGCTTCATATGATTAATTGGGTGATCGTGTTTGTAATTAAAGAATATATTTATTAAAGATTGAAGCTGATTGATATCAAAGGTTGATATTGCTCTTCTTAGTTAGATCCTGTATATGTGCTATTCCTACAGTCTTCTGGATTTCTTTGTTGCATTTTCCTTGCTTTCTCAACTTTCAATTTCACTGTATAATACTTTGGAAATAATTCAATCCAAAACAGCCAGTTTCACTTTTTGTTATCACTGATTGTCAGCAGGAACTATGTATTGTACGGTCAAAATATCTGAAATATTTCATTCCCCGGGAAAGGAACTATTTCTTTCTTTTTTGAAGTGGTTTTGGCCAGCAATAATCATTTATCTTTTCTCTTCATAAAATCAGTCAGAATGATATTCTTCCAAATGTTTCAGACACCGTTAGTTTGGTGAATATAAATCTTCATATTGATCTCTAAGAGATCTCTACTCCTAAGATCCACTTAAATTATTACTTATCATAAATTACTGTAGTCGATACTAATGGGATCTCTAGTCAATCCATTAAGTTCTATGTCTAGCAGTAGTGGAAATCACTTTAATCTCAGTCACATTTATTCAAATAACTTATTTGGATTATTTAAATTCTATTTTAGCAATAGAAGTTAGAAATCTTAGATTATTTTTGAGATAATGGAAGAAGTTGTAAAGTAACTACACCTGGGTGCAATATACCTCAGAGATATACCAGAGATGGTGTATCTGCAAAATACTTTTACAATATTGATTATTGCTTGACTTATACTGTGTTTTCGAGATTTTTGCAATGGATCGAAACTGTATTTGCTCAAATTACATAGTTGGTCACTGGAGAACATGGGTGATAAAAGTAAGTAGATGCCCTATCAGTAAAGACTCTTTTATAATTGCAAGATTTACTGATTTTTCCTTACTCATTTTCAGATTTCTGACTAAGTACTCCAAATAACTCCTTCCCACTCCTCATGTATCCAATTCTTGAGTTCAAGTGCCCATTATAGCCTTTGGAATACATGTTTGTTATCAAGCTTTGGTCTTTTCTTCGCTTGTCACATCCTATAGTTGTTCTGGTATAGGTACCGATCAATGGTTGATAGTGATACATTTGATACATACATATCGTGCAATTCAGCTCGTATTGTGAGTCTGTCTTTTTTGACTGCTCACATGATAGATCTCTATTTCCACCAAGTCAAAATATATGGTTGAGTACTGCGTGGATTGTTTTCAAGAGAGTGGCAGTTGGTAGCACAAGAAACAAAACTGTGTACTGTTGATCAAGGTCCCCCTGTAATCAGGCTAATCGCTGCAAATGAGTATTTCTGTTAAAAGAGAATGAGGACTGCCCCCTTTTCTATCAGGGACATCTCTTGCAGGGCAGTTAGAGGCAGTGTGCAAGGTATAGCAAGCTTGTACAGTCGCAACCCAATATGTTTAATGGGGTGTATACGGACTGAATCAACAAGACTTTTACGTAGTGGCTGTATCTCTATCAGTAAAACATAGCAATAAAAGTATCCAAAATCTTGTCTACAATTGGTCAATAGACTAGCTATTTGATTACTTCTTTTCCTTCTAGTTCTCCTCCTCCTCTGTTTTTATGAGTACAGATTCTTCTATCACTGCCAGTTTGATATCAATTGGAATATTGATATAGCCAAAGAATTACTCTAGAAGAGTAAAGTAACATGACATACATCTGTGATGATACATCTACACTTGACTATTAACTAAATCCTGCCGATGCAATCTGACGTGTTCAATTCTTGTGAAATATGAGCATGCATTTGAGCAAACAATTCATTCCGAGAATGATCTGAAGTGGGTAGAAGTACTACTGGATATATCTATAGATAGCTAATTGATCACTGATCCTTTCCTTCTCCTCCTACCTCCAGATACCAATACCACATACAACACTTGCAGTACTTGCCCAATAAACTGATAGATAGAAGCATATTACTCACCTGGGTAAACAGTATTAATCAACAGATAGATACTATGATCTGAACAATATATTTTGTCCATCATGTACTTTTTTCCTCTTGGTGAGTATTAGCAATAGCTTCAATCTGGAGACTCCAGTTAAGATACCAGATGGAACAGGATTGGTTCCAAATTCACATTCCATACTGCCACTGAAACTGAATCATATATTACAGTGTGAGTTGACTGAAATTTGTGAAAAGACCCAGAATTCATGTGTTATTATCTAGATCGAAACAAGGATTTATAATTTACATCTTGTGATATTTGAATTCTGTATTTGACAGTGTAAGATATGTATATTCATAGTATTACCTGTCAATATCAGCATTTAGGTCAGATGTAATTGATCAAAACAGTGCATAATATTGGTTCCAAAAGATCACAGTATAGTTCTGATCTGTCAATTAAGACCATTAATACTGACAATATTGTGCTGCTCAATAGGATACCGAAACGATGTATAGTGTTTGTGCAAGTATATACTCTATTCATCTGTACAAAAACTTGTTCTGAATGAGATAGCCTGTATCATTCCCCTTTTCTCTATATATGTACAACATAAGAAATAGTCAACTCTAACCACTAAGAGGATTATCAAAATAAATGTAATGTTCCATTATAAAAAACTTAAAACAAAACGAAATACCCCCCAGAAAGCTAAAGCAAATATAGAAATATTGATCACTGCTATACTATCATTGATTCCTATTTTCTTCTTTTATTTTGACTATAAAGGACAGTATAGACTCCATAACAGGTTGCTACTCAGTATACTTCAATTTTGACACAAGTATGATCAAACCTGAAATATTAGAAGCAGCATTCACTTGTGGCTGTTCGGTCACATGGATAACATTAGAATTCTCAGATAATTCAGGTTATTCTCATTCTGATCCTCATCATTAATTTCTTCAGTATTGGAATTATTCATATCACCATTTCAATAAAGCTAATCATCTGTATCGGATTTGCTTTTAGCAAGAATATCATCATTATTTTCACCAAAATGGCAGTCAATTCTGTATGTCTGATTGATATTAAATACTGCAGTCATATTACCAAGGTAACATGTGATAAGGATGGTGAAGTATTGATCTCTCGCTCAATTTGAAAACTGCAGCACTATCATTCATTATTACATTTCACATATTGTATATCACCAGGTACCTTTAAAACGAGGTCATCTTGACTCGTTTAAACGATCACTCATTCAGAATTGTATAAGTAATATTTATACTCATTATTCAATCTCAACAAGATATCGCTTGTTCGGAAACTACAAAAAACGGACTCAAATGAGTATGTATGCAGTCATTGACATTACTAATAGGAATTTCAGTGTCAATGCTGGATTGATACTCGTCCATTTCATGTCACCCATAATTCAAATTCAGCTGAACGGCTGTGGATATGAAAGCACCTGACTTCACATTACAGCTGACAACATCTTTGATTACCATCCAAATTCATACAACCTACAATAATACCTCTCAAATTCTCAGTGAGTAGTTACAATTTAAGAAATATCAAAACATATTAGATAAGGTTCAGATCAATAAAGAATTATGTACTGCCTGCAGTAGTACTGTTGTACTGCTTGAAAAACTGTATCATATCCTCTTGACAATGGGTAGAGTTCAAAGTAAGCTTTAGAGTTCCAGGAAATATCTGAAACAAATAACGAAACAGTTAGAATCATATAAGGTAAATAGAAGATTCTGACAGTTCTCCAATTATACTATATTGTTGCTCAAATAACAACAATTTATTTTGCTTTGATCTATATCTTGGTGGAAGACAAGCAAACTGACTGGTTGATCTAGTGGCCAAATAATAGTCAATTTTGAATAGACATTGTGCGAGTGCAATTGCACTGTAGTAATAATGTTATCAATATAACTATACTTACTGCTACTTGTAATCATATTTGCAACTGCATCTATTCAATTGATATATCTATACGTACTGGCCTAAATATAGATCTACTCATCATTATAGTTACTTATAAGTGAATATGTAAGGAGAATAGTCAAGAAAATTGAATAATATCATTTGTAATTCTTTGATATATTCAATTCCTTTTCTTTATTTCAAGATATTCTTTATGACTCATACATATAACACATTCATGTCTACACTTCTGTGACCTTCAATCAACATATTGTTCATTGCACAATATGGATAAATAATATACAACTCTTAGTCTATTTATGATATTCATCTTTCCATCTCCCTACTAATATTTCTATTCACTTTTTCTGAGTTATTCAACATCTATTTACTCTTTTCTATACTCTTTAATCTTCTAGTTCCATTCCATATCCAAGTTTCAACTTATTTATTCCTTCCCCAATTTTATTCCCAATACTATACTTATACTCTAGATTTATTTTATGGTCTAATATTGTAGTATATTCAGTTCTAGTTTGATGGAATATCAATTGTGAAACGTATTGATAGTTCAAGTATAATTTATATACTTTACAGGTCCCTAACTCGTATTCGTAACTGTGCTACTTGACAAATTATCGTTTCTGCAAAATTGTAACCTGAAAACTGAAATGTACTATAGAATATAAGACATAACATACTTTCCAGTAAGATCTATAATATTGGACTATATAACTAAGTTCAAGTATATGATATATGTCTCAAATAATTGAATAATAATATATCTGTAATATCTGGTCTCTTGGTGAAATATTCAATCTTATTTTTAATTCAAGGAGTATCTTAATAGTTATTATCTAGTGTTGGCAATGAGGTAGATCTGTTCGTTACAGATTTAATCGATACAGTGTCAGAGTCTGATTCAATCTGAGGTTCGATCTGAACTTCAGAGTTCGACTGAAACCTCAAACTGAAATCTACCACTGCGAATAAATAATTATTTAATATGTTCTTTTCAGTTCAGCTCGATTTTCTTTGATCATATAGTATTTGAGATTAGATACAATTCGAATTCAAAATCGAACTGTTCAGGTACGAACTTACTTATTGTTGATCGAAATTGTAGGCCAAAATGGTAGGATTTGAGATGAATGGCTTGTCAAGAATTTGATCTGCATGAAATAAATCAGTTCGTCTAAGGTACAAACTTGCAATGGTTTGCTATCAATACTGGTATCAGTTAAAGAGTCAGATTGTATTATACTTCAGAAGTTTAAGTTCTCAGGTATGATGGTTGTAATCCTTTCAAATATCATCATTACTTGTCAATATGTCAAAGTACAATAATCATAATCATATGATAACTGGTCAGGTTTCAAGATTGAAAGATATAAGTCTAACAATCTTTACATTTACTTATTAATGTCCTGAATTGTAATATCTGTAATCTTGTTCAACATAACAGCCACATGGGAGAGTCTGTAATATTGGGAGAATCAATCCATATTTACCAGTACAAGTAGAATCTGTACATCTATTGGACTATGATTGGAGTCATATTTGTAAATATTCACTATGCATGCAAACGTTATTTGAAGATTCAACATAAGAAGGTATACTTTCCAATTATACATGGTTAAGATTGACATTGAATGTTATAAAGGTGTTGTACTTCTCAGATTGTATATCACAAGGTTCGCTTGAATTGGAGTCATCTATGATCACTCTACTGCCAAATAATGTGATCAGAATGTTACAAGGACTATCTCTTCGTATCATTGAATTTCCACAAGATATTACTTGTTCAGTTATCACAACCAATACACTACCCATTAGGAATAGATAGTTGTTATTTTCTTGATACTCTGCTAACTCATACCTTTGATAGAACAAAGACAGATCAAAGGCTGTAGATATCAAAGTACCTGAGTTTGCATCCTAGTTGATTAAGCCTTTGATGATCACATATAGGTAGACTACTTACAACTATATATTTCACACTCAAAATGATACCATTTACCTGAAGGTTAAAGAATTGAAAGTATATGATCGGCCTGGATTACAGAAGTCTTAAGAAATGATTTCAGTAGAGATTTTCTTTGATCAAGTAGAAGAATGTCTATGTAGATCCACTTAGAGGGAGTATAGAGAGCTGTAATTGTTAGAGTGAGAGGAAGCAGATAGAACGTCCTCTGAAACTTCGGAGTGTAGAAGGTCAAGCTTCTTGATGAGGAGAACAAGTTTTTACAATATAAGATTGGAAAGCTAAATATTCTTGTGTTGAATTCTTATCTTTAGTGTCTTTTACATTTGAAACATATCTTCATACTCTCCATTGCAAGCTATCTCTGAAAGTGGTAGAAATACTACTTTTGTGAATAAATCTGGAGTGATATTTCCGATGTCACAGAAGATAATCTTTTGACTTTCAGTTAAACCAGATGTCTTTATATCATTTTCCTTTAATTCTGACAATTATATCCTTTTATACTTTCTCCACCAGCTATTCTAACCAGTCACCTTTTTCCCAAAATTCTTTTTCTGATAACTCCACCTCTATAACACTGCAAATATCACTTCAGGTCTATCAGTACAAGTAGTATCACTGCTGCTTTCAGTATTTGATTGTGATGAAAGTTATGAAAATTTGCTCAGAATATGAAATTCAGTAAAAGATGAAGATTCAAAACAAAGATATTTGGTTTTCCAACAGTATATTGTTAAGACTTATTTTCCTCTTCAACATACTTGTCTTTCTACCTTTGAGAGATTCCAGAGTTCTTTATTCCTCTATTCTCTCACTCTAATATTTCTTCTATCCTCACTTTTCTCATTAACTTCTCAATCTAACCATCCTTCCCATCATTGTTCTCCCTACAATAACTCATTCCGTACATGTCTGCAGGACCTTTCATATCTTTGTCCTAACATATCTTACATGTACTATGAGATTTCCTACTAATATCAGTACTTCTAATATCTGTGCTCAGGACATATTGCATCCTTTCAATCTCACAGTCCTTCAGCAAATCATATTTTCTTGATTGTGAAGTACATCATATTAAGCAGACTGCATAAATATTGTCATCAAAGGTTTCATCAGCTATGTCACACACTCAGATGCCTTCATTGGTATAGCCTTTCAAATATCTTTATTCGTTCAATGGTATGAGTGTGCAGAGTATTGAGTCAGTAATGATCATCTATTTCAAATCAATGATATAGGTGACTGAATAGATTTTGATGTGATTTTGTTGATTATGGTAATCAAAGAGATGATATATTGGAGGGAATTTAATAATGTACAGGGATAGTATTCATACAGTTTCAATTAAGTACTCGGTAAAGTAATCAAGTGTGATCTCATCTCGAGGATACCTGATAATATACAATCTGTGAAGTATAACACAACAACTCTTATTATAGAGTTCATATTTGAACTACTATACTAATCTGCTATTCGTTGCTATGGGAATAATGACCTCTTGGGTGGTAAACCAATGTCCTTCCTTCCATTCTTGATATGGTTAAAATATTTCCCCTTGGGTCCAAAACCATATCTAGTACTTAGAGTTCCAAGACAAAAGTATTCGTAATGGCTTTGCGACATACCTCGATTTCAGGAACCTCTAACACGAAAGCTATCAATACCCAGTAAAGTACTGCAAGCTGTATTCGCCAGCCATCAGAAATGGTTTTCTGGTGTCTGAACTGGTAACCTACTGAATACAAGGCCTTTCTACTGGTTTGCAGCAGTAATTGAACAGAATGTTGCAGCAGGTATCACAAGTTCAAAAAAATATTTTTAATCTTTGGAGGGCTCAATGGCCTTCAAAAAGACCTCACTCCGTATGATACAAAGTTGGAGTTGATAGCTATCAGTATTATTGACATATGGGAAATTATTGTCTAAAAGACAAGGTCTTTAGCTAAAAAGGGCAATTGAACATACAAATTAGGTGCTGTCTTGGCGCAAGAATTGTCGTTCTACAGCTGTCCCACCAATACAGCCAAATCAATTACAAGATTTCCAAAACTAAGCGTTTCCTACATCTAGTTTTGTCTATTAAATTCTCTATTAGCCATTGATTCTGGTGGTGAAATGATATTGCTACAAAGTGGATTATTTTGGTGAAAAATTGACAATCATAAACAATTTTATCTAGGAACTGTAGGTGTCTTGCTAGCCATTTAAAACTCTTCATGGAGAAAAGGTACCTATTCAACCTTCTATCCTCAGCTACCTGTACGATCTGCTTATGATACTTCATTAACAACTTCTTTTCATGAAGTTCTCATATGATTTCTTATTCCAATCTGTTTTGTCTGAATACCCCCTCCACTTGACAATGTACTGCACTTTCTATAGTTCCTTGCTATTGTGACTGCCCATGACACTATCTACCTTATAACCTGTATTGTATTTGTAGTCTTCCCCATCGTATTTGAGCTTGTTACCCTCAATGCTTGTAGCAAGGTCTGATATTGGTCTGATTGAGACTGTAGTGGTTTGATATGGTTTGATAGGAGAGACATGAAAAGCATTGTGCATATATCACTGCTTAGGTAACTGAAGTTTAACTGCTGTAGTAAAGAATATCTCCAAAACCTTAAATGTACCACATATTATAGTATCCAGTTTGCTAAAAGACAACCTGATGTTTAGGTATGTTTCATGCAACATGACTCGATATAATAGCCACAAAGGAAATATCAGTTATAAGGGAATGTTGGATTATATAAGTGGTGTCATAGCTGCCTTTTGGCCAAGTAGTATAGTATGCTAACATTCACTTTATTATAGTATGATACTAAAACAGTCTGTGGTTCAATTCCTAGTATAAGAAGATAAGACTCACCAAGAAGGGAAAGTGACAATTGGGCTTACACGGTCTAATCTACTAGGGGGATACCTTATAATGTTTACTGGCTTGACAAGAACCTGAGGAGATATCCACCTAAAGGAGGAGATGATATAATGGCCACAGAGAAAGTACCGGTTTTAAGGGGTTGTTGGATTACACTGATAGTGTCATAGTTGCATTTTGACCAAGTGGTATAGTATGTTAACATATACTTTATTACACGCAATCACAAACTGAATGCTTCTAAGCTTCCTTAGTATGTCTATCAAGTTGCTTCACCATTGACACTTGTACTTTCTCCAAGCCCTTTCAATATGGAATATGTAAACTAGATATCCAATGAATATAGTTCCTTGATTCCAGATTCTTTACTTGATTTCCAATTTGTCAATATATCGGGAGATCAAATGCATAGAGTACCCAGATTAGTGACATATCAGTTGTGGTAGTAAAACAATTGTTATAAGTATATAATACTATGGACAATACCTCTGACCAGTTATCCTGCTCATAATTACAGTAATTTCACAAGTAGTATTCCAATGTTTGTATTACTCTTTCAATTTGAATATCAGTTAATGGATGAAATGGTAAAGATATCTTGAACTGAATAATCAGTACTGCAATATATGAGTATCAAAATGCTGATGTAAACCTAAAGTTTCTGTCTGATACTATATTTGAAGGTATATCATAGAATCTTCTTACTGCTTTAAGGAAGATCTTCACCAGATCTGTGGCTCTTTCCTTGCCATCCTTCACTGGAACAAATTGTACCATCTTGGGAATTCTGTCGATCATATCTGAGATTGATATGCAACCAGTTGATAAAAGAACACAGATCATGAAGTCTATGGAGATTTAATCCCATGAACGGCACGCTATTCTGAGGGGTAACAGATGTCCCTAGTGACAGTGATAAACTACTTTGTTCTTTTTGGACTCAGGGTATTAGTGGATGTAGTTTAGTGTCCACCTGATACAAACTTCTCATTGGTATGTGAGTTGCAGATACTGTGATTCTTTCGGCCAAACTCCATGGTCTGACTTTCAAACTGAAGCCTCAAGTATCCTGGTTCAGAGCTTTCTCCTTTTCCTTAAACTTGTTGTTATTCTTTCTAGATGCAGCCTTGATGTGGTTCTTGCAGAAGAACTTTTGATACTAATCAGAAGATCCTCAATTCTTGCATTTATTGTATTGGGCTCTCGGTTCCAGCAGTCTTTCAAGAATACCCTTAAGCTCTTTGACCTTATCACTATGAATAGTCTTTGGACCCTTCCTCTTATTTCAGAGTTGGTTGGGATCAGAACTTTTGTACATATCTTGGTTCTTTTGTTGGTTCTTATTCTTCCACCTGTACTCATGTCTCTTCCGCTTATTCCCCTTCTTGCCCTTGAAGTTGTTATGGTTCTGAAAAGATCAATTCTTTTGTGCCAATTGAACTATATAAGATTTATCCACTAGTCTAATTGATTTAATGAAGAGTCTGTTATCTGGAGGTGATATCTTAGCAGTTGACATTACATCAATGATATTTGTAAGTATTTTCTGTTGAGGGAAATAGATGTATGTGGTCCCATCAAGACAAATTTAGATGTTGAGGGTTTTCCTCTTCCTTACATGGTCCTCTATATTACCACAGCACTTAAGATTATTCATCATCCGTGCAGATTTCTCTTTCCCATTGTTTTATGATGACCCTCTTTTACATAGTACTGCTAAATGACTTCCAGTTATCGATCTGGAAGAACTTCTTCATATCCTCTTTGCAGTTGTTATATCAGGCTAGGAATATATCTTGTATGAGCCAGTCAAATCAAGATAATTGAATGAATATCATTGTGAAATCATATTTCCCTGATCAAATCCACCTTTGGTATATCTCCTTTGAGTTCATTTTGTCCCCTTTGAACTTAAGAGGCTTATTCATATAGTTATTCTTTTATTACATTATAGGTACAGGAGGGTTGGAAGGTGGTGTACCAGAATCTGTTCTGCTAGAAGACGATAGAGGGATCTGACTAGAATATTAACCTATTGCATTGCTTCCGCCCTCACTTTCTTCTCCAACTCTACCTCTTCCAACTTCTTCAGTTCCTCTGCATTGTCCCCAACCTCATTCTCCACCTGCTTCATTATTGTTATAGTTGATGGAGCTATATTCTGAATCAGAACCTTCTGAAGGATGTGGTATACCATCAGTATCAGGAGTAAGAAATTCTCTGTTCCACTATAATTCTCTGTTTCTTCTTTTACAGTAATGAATAGTCTTGGCAACAAACCATAAGTAGCTTGTACCATTGACATAACGATTCGGTTTGAACGAATTAAATTCATGCCAACAATTCAGTTCAAACCTCACCATTGTGGCCAATAAATTTGAATGTGATTACGTTTTAAAGGTTCTGTTCGAATGGCTCGCATTGTAGTTTATCTTGTAGCGCTCGAGGTTAGCTATAGGATGAACTACAATTGGAGTCGATCAGACAAGAATCAGCTTTCTCATTTGTATTCAAATTTCAATGGATTCCGAATTGGATTGTTTCACACCCTGAAGTCCGATTGGAACCTCAGATCTAATCTGAATCGAATCCTTCCTTGGTTGGATTCAACCGAATTAATCTACTTCGTTGCCAATACTAGTAATGATGGTACAATCCAGTATTACTTGTTCTGGTTTATGCATCTTGATGTTCAAGGATAGACCTTGCTAGGAACATGATAGATTTCTTGAGAGTTTTATCCAAGAGTATTATTATAAGTATTGTTTTGAATTCCTCCAATTTCTTCTGCCTGTCCCTTCAAGTATTACTTATGTCACTCTCTCTTTGCTTCCTGTCAGTGGTAGTCTACTCCTTGAGTTCAGTGATCCTAATAGGCTCTTTATTGGCTTACATCTTGAGTTCACCGAGTTTCTTAACTTATTTATTGATTTTTTGTTTGACATAGTTAAGTTCTTCCAATTGATTATATACTTGGAGAGTGAACCTTTCCTGGACGTTTTCTCTCTTTTTCAATAATCTATGAGACAAGATCAAGCTGCTCATGAGGACTGTATTTCCCTGCCAATAGTCAGAGGTAATTCTTGATATGCTTTGGAAGACTGTACTTTTGCAATTAAAAGTGCACCACTAACATTGGCTGCAAATATCTTGGATTGGACGATGATATCTGTATTGTACTCAATCTGTGCTCTCTGTAGCCTATCAACACCTGATTTCACAGTATCATAGATTTCGTTTTGCCTTAACACTAGGCTTTCATATATCTGGAACAACTCAGGCAGGGCTTCACTGGTATAATAGTTGGTTGTTTGAATTTATGTAATCAGTTCATCAATTCGATCCAAATCTGCCTCAATATTGTTTAATAATATGAGTAATCACTCAGGGATATTATGTCATATATATTTCTTACAAAGTACTCCAATTCCCATTATCAATATCACAAAGGATATGTTTTGTCTAGGTATAAATACTTATTAGAAAATATGATAGATGTGGTAGGTTAAGGAGATTGTTACATCTCACAGATTGTACATTACCAGGTACCCTTAAAGTGGGGTCAGCTTTCATCGCTTGACTAATAACACAATTGGGACTGTTCAAGAACTATTCCTTCCTGTCATCATATGTCCACAAGATCGGTTACCATAAGCAATAATATTAGTTGAGTATCTACGTAGTCAACCATACTGCTGAGAAGGAATAGATGGTGGATACTGGGTTGACATTCTGATAGCTTATACTATCAAATGTATGAAGACAGCTGCTATACTGAATGTTGGAATACACTAAAGTTTGCAATATAGCTGATGAAGAATTTGATGACCAGATATATGCAGACTGCATATAACGATACACCTCATGATCGGAAGAATAACATTTTAATAGAGACTAAAATATCCAAAGGTTATAATAGGTCTAGACCACACAAGTCAGAAGGACTGATGTCTGTAGAAAATCATTTCATCCAAGTAAGGGAAGTATATTTGGTGTCATGTGGAAATGTAGAGAATGAGTTATCAACAGGAATATATTTGTGTGAAAGATAATCAGGAAGAGAAGCCCATGTGAATAGTGTAGATGGAAGTAATTGTTATAGCCAGAAGATAGAGGTATCAAGATCTAAAGAATCTCTGATGATAGAAGGTAAAGCTTCTATACAAGAAGAATATACCTGAATAATATAGGATTGGAAAATCAAATATCTTCATCTTGAATCTGTAGTGTTTAGTGACATTTATATTTTGAACGAGTCTTCATAACTTCCATCACATACAAGTTCTGAAAGAATTAGGGATACTACTTATACTGGTAAACCTGATGTGATGCTTCAGGCGTGATATTATATTGTTAGCCAAGAAATACTCATGTTCAAGCTTTTTCTCTACCCTCAAAAGAAATAACATTTTCTTGACACTTTAGTCCTTGAATGTACATATTTATTCCAGATATTGGCTGTCACATCTCACACTGAGAGTGCTAGTACTATGAACCAAACTTTGAGTTCAACATCTGCTGGGAGAGAGATTTTATGTGTGAAGGAAGCTACCACTGAGAACTTGTTCGAGAATAATACTATATCTAGTTGGTATTAGCTGTCAATATCCATCGATTGAAGACAGAATCCATATACTGTATATATATCTGTAGGTAGCAATCACTTGTATATCTCAATATAGTCATCTTGTATACCCTGAATGAATCAGTTAACCTACCAGATATGGGAATGCTCCACACAAAAGATTACAAAGCATCTCTCCAGTTACAATGACAAGTGGATGTCACACTTATTATTGATTTTGATATTGATTTGATTCCCTTCTTTGAAACTTAAAACTTTAATAATGGAATCCTTTACGGACAGATATGGGTCATACTTTGAACAATCATATATGTTGAGTCAGATATCATGATGGGGCAAGCAGTGATGTTGGAACAAAGATAAAATTGATTTATAGCTGGATGAGTTAAGGGGAAAGAAGTTGTCCAATACAATCCTATCATACTTTCATTTCTTGATTTTCCAGAGCAATATGAACATCCCAATAGAAAGCAGTTTTATTGTCTGATATCTACATATGAACAATCATTATAGACCTTGTCAGCCTGTAACAATTGTACAGATACGATTGTAATTGTATCTATATAGTCATCTGAATTGTACTGGTAGTCAGATCTTTAAAAGATTGATACCAATAACAATGCTCTGATTCTATCACAGGTATCAGCAATCGTAGAAATTTGAATTCTATTCTATTATTAAAGTTCAGTGAATGAATGATATCTTATGACATCTCAATCAGATAATCCTATATTCACGATATAAATATTTATAGACTGATTTTATGATCCAAAATTGTAACAAAGTTGAGAAGTATAAATACAATAATCTTATCATAGCTTAACTGTAATCTTGTTAGAGTCTAATACAAATATCTTTCTAAAATCTCTCCAACTGTATGTATTATAAATTATATTATAAATAATCTACAAAATGACAATATAAACAATAGATTGCTGCTACTCATTATCACTCTTCTCCATAATCAGATTATATTGCTTCCACTTGGTGACTGGCAAAGCTTTCCAATGAATACTATTTATTTTGTCACTTGTTTTTATTTACAATCGCAGAATCTTCAATTAACTTAATCCCAGAAAACTTTTCTTTATTCTTTCAGACTGGTATACTTTCTGGATAACTGTTAAAATGAAGTGATTTGTAGGTATATAGTTAGAATTTAGTACCATATCCTTGTATATATTAAATTCAAATAGTATAAGAAGAAAGCTGTCTGTCAGCCAGTTATTTAATAAGTAATTTACTACAATTGAAACTAGTAATTGATATTCTTAGATCAACTCTTTGATAAGTTGATAGTAGTAAAGATATGCAACACAATTATGTAATCTGTTATCAAAAAAGATATTTGCTATGGTGACCAAGAGTACATAATTGATAAACATCATTCTTGATACCTTATTTGTCAGAATATTGAGGTACATATAGTTTCAATTCAATCTTATCTTGTTTTTTAATCCAAATGTGAAATTAGACTTTGCAAGGAGAGATTAACTATTCTATATGATTTTATCAATCTATATTCTACATATTGCAGAAATTGTCAATATAGTAGTTTGAGACAATATCTAGAGCAAGTCTGGTATAGATTTCTCAGGTAACAGACTACTAATCTATGAGCTTCTCTATCAGAATCAATGGGCAGGACTTGAAGCATATAAATATGTATCATATAAATTGCAGGAGTTGATATATCTTTCCCTTGAGTTGCTTTATAATATAACAATACTTCAAGTTGTTTATAGTAATCAGCAAACAATTTGTTTGTATTTGTAGGAAATTGGACTTTACTCAGGATCCTGCTACAGCTTATATTGCAGGCTACATTCTATGAATCCTTTCACACTACAATACTGAATACTTTTCATTAACACTGGCATCTTGTATCTATAGAAGACTAAATCTGCTATTGTATATTGATATGTTTCAGTCAAGAGTTGCTCAAAGTAAAACTAAGGGAATATACCTGCTAAGCATATTTTGAATTAGTAAAAGGAGTACTATTGAACAATTGGTATGACTATATATTGCAAGGAGTCATTGTTAGAGTTGGATTTGGAAATTGTTATTATCTCTCCCTATCAACTGGATTTCAAGATAGAAGTAGTTGAATTGCTATTGTTATGATTCTTTTCACCATCTTGATCAATATGAGTAGATACTTATAACTAACCATAGTTGGAATTAATCATCAGAGTTTGATATGCAAGTTCCTTTCCGAGTTCATATCAGTATCTATAGCAGAGTTGAATATCAGTATCCAATACAGAGATGAACATTCTATACCTTGGACCTCTGAAATTTCGGATCGTTTTCTATCAGAGTATTATTTGTATTTGTTATTATACTCATTATTATCATAATCACATTTCAGCAGTTCCTGTATGTAGCCACATGAATTTAGATTATTGCACCTCCTTGTTTTACCCTGGATAGGATTGCTATCAGTACACTTGGAGCCAATTTATTTCAGATCACCTTGCACACTGTTGCAGTTGTAATTTTCGGAGTACTTTATACTATACATGTTTGTTAACCTGTGAATCTTAGGTATCAGACTTGCAAGGTTGTAATACATGTGAAGGTATTGACTTTAATATAGCTAGAGACTATTTAGGAAGATTTTTTGTCTTTCCAAATATATTGAAAACTCTCTTTATTGCCATCTGTATCTGATTGGTGGAAATATTCAGACTTGCAGTTAGATAGTAAGTGGTATTATTGGAACTCTATCTGAGAGTTGCAATTATACTGTATACATGAGTTTATTTCCTGTATCAGAATTGACACTGAGTTTATATCAGTTATAATATATGTCATCTATAATGTTGTTATATTGATATGGTAGTTGAAAATTGTATATCAGCAATAGTGGGAGAATTAGATTGTATATATTACTCTCTTTTCATGTCAGAGTCAGATAGAATACAAATCTCAGAGTTAACAGAGTTTTCAGGAGAAGCAGCTATAATCAAGAAAAGTACATCATGTAATTATTCTACTTGACTGCTGCAGAGATCTGTTACCTGCAACAAGGGTGACCCCTGAGATTTCAAGGATTGTTTAACTTGGAAGATCGTATACCAATGAAAACTATTGCTGGCCAGGAGCTGATTTTGAACATGACGATTAGTCACGAATCGAGTTCAGCAGCTGGAGCATGTTTGATTTGGAGGTGGATATGGAGGAATCATGATCAATTGGACATTTCCTTCTTCCTTTCTACTTCTATTCTTGTCTTTATTTCTAATAGAAATTGGCCTGATATAGATGGCATTGGTACAGATTGTACCATCACCACTAGAGTTAGATTTTTTCGGTAGGCCAAATCTGGTGTGAGACAGCTGTAATACCACCGATTGGTTGTGGAACCTATATAGATGTATATATCTAATCTTGTCTTTTTACATATATGCTGAAGTACAATACGTTTGCACATAAAGAGTGGAATGATGAAATGGCAGTGCCAGGTACACATGGCCTCGTAGGTGGACTTGACTCAAAGGTATACTTGGCCTTGTGAGTGCACTTAAATTGCAGGTACGCTTGGCCCATAGGTACACATAGCAGTAAGGCGGATAAGCAGCCTTCATATGGAATGACATTGCAAAGTGCTTTTGTATGGTAGCGCTTATCTTACTTACCCTACCTTACAATTCATGTCATAATTATCACTTATTTCCATTGGTAAACATAATTATACATATCTATCTGTACGAGGTCGTACATCCTTACAAACAATCAGAAAATGAAGGAATCATGAGATACAATGAGAAAGAGACAAGGAAACAAGAAATAATCAGGACATCTAGGAAAGATTAGACAAGATAAGACAGAGCCAGAAGAGTGAGAAAGCAACTGGTAAAGAAGGAAAAACGAGACGAGATAAGATACAGTCAGAGAAATACGAACCAAACAGAGAATATATGAAACAAAAGACCACAACAGCCTGATTTTGAAAAAGGAGAAATATAGAAATCAATACAGATAAATGGAAAATGTGATAAAAAGGTAGCATATGACAAGCAGCCAAAGAATATCAGTGGATATCTGTAGATATGAAACAACTAGTCAAAATAACAAGGATGTCAAAATAAAAATAAATCAGAGAATGGCGAAAATGATAATTGAAGTTATTTAATTGTTTTCGGCTTACTCAACTTCAGAATTATAATATCTACAACAAAGCGAGATTTGAGACGGCACAGTTCACCATTACTCATTTTGTGTGGTAAGCAGTGTGAGGATATTCATTTCGACATGATTACCTTTTTCATATTTCCACATTACAGTAGTAAATGTGAATGTTATCTTCCTAGTGATAAATGATGTCATCGTTGTCCACGTTCACTCTAGATAGATCACCTTTTCCTATTTGTCATTGTAAATCTTGTTCCATATGTAGGACATATACTGGGCAGGAGTAGTATTGGCAATGAACTGGATCTGTTTGTGGCAGAATCGACCGAGCCGGAGTTTGAAGCGAATTCAATCCAAGGTTAGACAAGGTTTAGAGGTACAATCTAAGATTTAAACCGAATCCCACAACTGAGAACGAACATTAGTATGTGAGTACTTGTTCAATCAGTTTGAATTGTATTTCATCTTGTAGCGGGTGAGGTCAGCAACAGAATAAACTAGAAATCGATCCGATCAGACAATATCCCGCTGACCTATTTCCATTCGCAATTGTGGGCTGAAATGATGAGGCTTGAAGCGGATGGCCTTGCAAGTCTCCGCTTTGCTGGAACTGAACTGGTTTGTAAAAGGTACGAACTTCCAACAGTTCATTGCCAATACTAGACAAGTGATAATAATATTTCGTATATTATACATAGCTATATACAGATGACTCATATCTAGAGCCATAACTAGCGAACAGTGATAGAGTCAGCTATTCAACAATGATAGTTCAGATTCTCAGTTTCCTACTCTGCATGGTCACAGCTATATCGATTACATCTTTATTTACCTCTGATAGAATGTCAGGCTACAACTGTTCTGGTTTCTGTGATCTATTGAAGAATTCTGTGTAGAGCAACTCAGATATCTTTGTGTGAGCAAAATAATCTCCAGGATTATTGTTCTATATTTTTGTTAAATACTTACCCCAAGGAGTTCAACTCCAGCTAGGTGGGATACTTATATTATGATAATCCTGAATGCATATAAAGTAATCTTGATTTTGAAGTTGATTTACAAATATGGCAATCCGAATTGAGGTGGTCCATATCCTATTCCACTTGAATAGCTGCGAGATATCAATCCTGGATATATGCACAACATTGCTTCCCAATCTGGACTTTGACTTATTCAGCACAGTAACAAACACTACATTATTAGTTACTACTCAACTCAGACAGGTGAATGGAGGTATACTCTGTTGCTCCATTGGTGATGTTAGCTGATTCCACAGAACTTCTTTCTTTGCCATCTACACGACTGTATAAAGCTCAAGTAGCAACATAATTTATTATTGCATTCAGTTGGCTAAGATAATTCATTCTCTGCGATGATTGTATGTCGGAAGTAGAAATAGATGTGACATGTTTCGAAACCTGTTGATGGTATGAATGGTTACATATGGTCCAGAGGCAGTGGTATCTGATCCAGACCAGTTGAAGTTAGATGGGAAAACAACATCTGGGGAGGCAATAGGTGGAAAGGTATTTGCTAGAGAAGAGGTGGTAGATAAGATCTCAGAAGGAATGGTATTAGGACATAAGGTATCATATTCAGAAACAGAGTAGGGCAGCTTGGACTCTGATCCTGTAGATACATTACACAAGCAATCTGTAACTTGATACGTCCTCATACAGCTAGATACGTATAGAAAAGGTTGGCAAGGGGTATAGGTGATAAAGATAATCTCAATTGTAAATTAAGATAAGTCAGTAAGATAATCACTAGTGTGCCAAAAGGACTTTGCAAGGTAACAATATATGACGAGAACTGATTCAATATCAGCTACAAAGTGAACTGATAAGGCTAATTGTATCAGCGAGCCAAGTATACTTATGAAGCCAAGTGTACCTGATACCACCAATACACCATCCCCCTCTGTATCTACAGACCATCTGGGCTTCAGCCTGCATATACATAAACAAGAACAGGATTAGATACATATGCCTTCGTACGTCTGTTTAAATCCCAGTACCGATCAGTGCCATCACGATGACCTCACACCAGAATCGCTGCAAGGGGAAATCCACCTCCAGTGGTAGGTGATACAATCCGTGCGAATGACATTGATACTGGGAGGATATTCATTAGAAACAAAGAGAAAAAAGAGAAGAGATATGAAAGAAATGTTCAATTGACCCTGAATCCTCCAAGTTCACCTTGCTGCTCCAGTAGCAGGTCTCGTTCCAAGCCCACTTTTTCAGCAGGTTTGCATGTCCATGGTTCCGAATATTCAAGTGGACTTCTACTTCCTTTGAATCCAAGCAATTAAACCCCATAGTGCTGACTGGATGATGTTCAAATCGGTGGTGGTATTACCCTTTACCTGTTGTTTGCCGATTGTTGCCGATGCATGGTCATATGTACCGATATTATCTGAGGAGTAAGGCCATCATGGCTGGAATGGCATGTCTACAGCACTCAACTAGCATTATTGCATGATATACTTATGTTGGCCATAGCTTCTGATCTTTAGAGCTCTCAGATTCATATGATTTCTCCAATTCTATGTCTCTGTCATTTGGCATATCCCAGTACACTGCAAATCTCATCAGTGATACTCTTCACTCGCAGTAATGATCATTTCTATCTCACTGATTGGCTCCATATTGACTTGTATATCCGAAATAGGGGTTCAACTTTCCGTTGCTATTCAGCTGGAGATCCGGTGATGGTAGGTTGATTTGTATCTGTCTCGTTCGGCCCTTGACTACAGTGATAATATATCAACATATATTTGTACATACTCATTTGAGGTGCAGTATCTTACTTATAAGTATGCCATAAGGTCGTACTCACAGAGTATGCAAGTATACTCCAGGTACATCAATGGAGCAATTTTCCGAATTGCATGTCTTCGACTTCCGAATGCATGAAGGTAGTGGATTTACATACCCCATACCCTTCCGAGCCTAATATTACAGTACACACCCTTCAAGCTAGCCTGATACGGATGATCACCACTGCCTGTGTTAACGTCAATCAATTATTGTCATTGTCACATTTGGTACTTTCGGACATAAGGTCAATTGCACAGGGTATCGTTCATTGATATATATATTTCATAAGCTATCTTCCTACAAGGTCATAGTTACCTTGAAATTCGGTGCGTATGCGCTCTCGGCTCTGAGGTTCCAATTCGATAGACTTCTCATACGTTCATTGAGAATTGTAGCCAGTTGTGAATTCGGTGTATTTGGTGGTCGTTCTGATTCAGGGTTGAAGAGCAGTAGCATAATCTTTGACTACTCGTTGGATTGCAAGTTTCTTGATGCATTTGCACTTAATCTCATTGACCTAAATCACAGCTACTAATATACTTCCTTATGTTCCCATATATCATAGGTCAATAGAAATACCTAGAGACGAACTCAGCATTTTTAAGAACTCCAAAGTGGCCGGATTCAGGGTTGTCATGAAAGAGACTTATTACTGTACTGCAGAGAGCATCATCTGCAGGGACAGATATCATCCCCTAATACCTCAGTGCTATGGTGATGAAACTCCATTGACTTTCACCTTTGGCTTTGGCTTTGGCTTCTGCTTCTGCTGTACGAATTGGAGTATCAAATAGCTCACTCGAGACCTCAACTGCGAATGAATCAGTAGCCAAAGCCATCTGAATCACTGGTAGAAGGTCATTGTTGGTTCAACTGTCAGGGTCACCAAGAGCTGTCCAGCCAACTGCTAGTAGCCGATCTCATGATAGGGCCATCAGCAGGATTAATTGTACCATCAAGGTAAACGATAGTGAGGTCGTACGCTGAGAACATCTAATTGATTTCTAGTGCACCTGCAGGCCAAGTACACTGACGAGGCCAAGTGTACCTGTGAGTGAAGCACACTTGTGAAGTCATATATACTTACGAGGCCGGTGCACTAAAGGTCTACAGTATGATTCGTTATCTCTTCTGGTGCAGATTTCGTCGTAGTAGCAGTTTCTCAAATTCCAGAAAGATCATTCCCCTCTTTTTGATATTGGTACTCTGTTAATGACTTGTCACCATACCGGTATTTACGTCTTGATTGGTATTCATTTTCTCTTAGTTATGACGGTTGGAACTGCCATTGGGACTCCGTACATCTGTATTTGAATTCAACTGCAAGTCTCGCAGAATCTTTTATAAAGTAATTGTTTCTCAAAGAAAAGAATAAGATTGAAACGTATTCTTATATCACTATATCTGCAAGGAGACTAGTGTTGGCAACGAACCGTTCTAGTTCGAGGAAATTGACGAACCGGTTTGATTCGTACGAATCGGATCAGGGTTAGGGTTCGTCAATTCTAAT
>MU122102.1:798917-845497 GCA_014904905.1 Wilcoxina mikolae CBS 423.85 | reverse complement strand
GCATCGCATTCGTAGTATCTCTTTGACTGCGAGTTGATGGTGACGATAAATCACATAGGTCCTTATATAAGGTTGTATGAAACCGGTCGCATTGCGATATTCGCAGAATCTGTAATACGAATACCGATAGAAGCCTCTCATAACAGCTCATATGAGCTTGAACGAGACCCATCTTGCCCGTTCAAACTTCACCACGGATCCCGCACGAACCGCTTACGAACCGCCAAGGAGGATGGTTTGATTCGTGGTCAAAGAAATCGAACCGTTGGTGGCTAGGGTTGGTTCGGATCGAACCCTCCGCGAACCTAGCCTCGGTTTGATCCGTCTCGGATTAATCCGCTTCGTTGCCAACACTAAAGGAGACCCTTGTTATCCTTCTCAAGCGTGAGTATGATTTCACTCTGCACTCAAGCAATCTGCATGTTGTAGCTAGCCTGTGGCTCAATAGGTGCTATCTGCCAAGGAGCTATTCCTCATGGCAGTCAACATGGTAAATTATCTTGGAGATCAATGATATGGGATACCGATCCTTGCTTGTGCCTGCATTTAGAGCTACATGCGGAAATAATCTCTGGTACCGGGTATATTAGTCATGTCCGGAAATCTGTGTTGGGACTGGAGTACCTGGAATGTTGGTAGGCAGGATAATATGTAAGTCCGCAATGATATGATATGAGTTACTACACAAACAACTCCTAGTGCTAAGTATTCACACGGTCATATATTAATCTACACAGCACCTTGGGATGCTTAATATATCATGTTCTTTGTCTGGCCGGTACAATTGCATAGTGCTTGTTGCTTGATAGCAATACTGTACTGGGTATTGAAATTACAATGCTATGTACGACATATTACACAATAAGATCGTTTTCCATTGAAAACTACTTTGCTTGCATCCATGTCTTGGCTGGATGCAAGCAACTTGAAGGTCTGCCTTTCACAAAGTAATATTTATTAAGTCTATTTATAGTTCTCAATACCTTACAGTTCTAAACACCATTTATACACTGTTTACCGCTGTATTCAACTCATCCTCCAGCATATAATAAACATCGTTTCAGATCGCTAGGTCTATGTGACAATTGACTATCCATCTTTTATTCTCTGACTTTGACGAAATAGGCTCCTCTGAAATGAAGTAAGCCATACCCACAATATTTCCTGCACTAATAACTGCATATGTACCTCTGGAAGATGGTTTCACTATTCTGTCTAGCTGCGATATATCTTCTTGCATTCCACTGTTGACTGGCTTTATCACTTCAACGTATGCTAGCTATAAGCTGCTCGTGCCATATAAATGGAAGACTTGAGGCTTGAATGGACTAAGCATACGATATGGTATACGTCCCTGCAGTTCCTTGTGAGACAGCTCCTGTCTCTCCTTATATTGCGAAGTTTGAACCCATACGCAGTTATGGCGGGCAGCCCCAAAATACCATCATTTAGGTACAATATGTATGAGCTTCTGAATAATTCGCTCGTCATGTATGTTGCTTGATTCTACCTCCAATCTATGGTACATTGCAGCAGCGCTGCCTAAGAGGTAATCCGAATTGATACTAATCTGCTTGGAGTGTAACAAACCACAGGTGGCATCGTATAGACCTTTTCGGAGGACGACATCACTGATTGTCTTCAAGAGGCCCTGAACATCCTTGAATTTCTCTTTTCCATTGCGCTGTTGCGGAGATATGAACCTCATTAACGACATCTACTAATAGTGATCGCTTGTGTCACCACTTCTGTCATCTGTGGAGCAGCTTTGTTATGGTTCCATACATCACGATTGGCCTTTCTGAAAGTAAATGCATCACTCCGAAGGTAGTAGTTGATTATCTGGGTATAGTAATCACCCATCTAGTTGGAGGCATTGAACCCATCCTTAATCTGCTTCCAGTGAGAACTGTCTCCAAATTCTGTCGACCAATGTTTAAGCGAACCGTACCGTTGTATCTGCTCTCGCAAGTGCTGCATGAGATGTATCTTGGGAAAGTTGAAATCACTACCCCCTTCAATGTATTCAGCCATTTCGAAATCGATAATACCTTTCCAGATGTAGCGAATACGCTGTCGAATGGCCACCTTGTCATCTTGTTTTCCCGAAATTCAACTCAGCATACCACTCAGCATACAATTCGATACATCTCTCTTTGGCCTCTGCTGCAAGTCGTTTGCCAGCTCTGAATTAATGAAATATATCCTTCGAATTGTGAGCGCGATGTATAGTATTAATTATGCAGTCTAGTATTTCATCATCATGTAAGTCATACTGGCAATAGAAATACAACTCAATAGGAGAGCGAAAACACTCAACTGCGCGGTCAAAAACATTGCGCAGAAAGGGGCTTAGGTTCCACAGGGTATTGGGTACGACACCGACCAGGAATCGTGTCATCGTCTTGATTTCTCCTCCATTCCAATGCGAAACCTCCACATCTGCACATCTTGTTTTCGTGATATCAAGGTATACAGGTGCCGAGAGATAAATATCATTTAACTTGTCAGACTGCTTATGCCGTTTGAGAAATTTGTGAAGCCATGTCAGGAGGTACTTCAACATTCCAATTTGCATCGTATAAAGTTGATCAGGTCTGGAATGATCGCTTGTAATACATTCGAGATACTGAAAGATGTTAAAATCTGGATTGACATCGTGATATTTGAGATCAGCGATGCTCAGGGGTGTATTTGAATCTGAGAGTATACGATACATATTATGATCTTGGAGATTGTATTACTTATTTCTGCAGGGTGGATTATCCATTTCCCGCATGGGGCCCTCACACCAGTAGCATACATTATTCTTGATATTGTTAAGGTTACGGTGCTCGAAATAATCAGCCATCCATGCTGCCAGTATCAAATTTCAATGCCTGAAGTTGCTATCGGCACAGTGGACATAGAAGGTTCAGGTTTCGGAATTGAGTAGGGGTTGTAACACATGCTGCATCACGTTCTGAGTGACCATTCGGTTATGCTCCCACTGAGTATTTCTCCTTTCGAGAGGGCCATTGCGTATCGTGATCGGAATGGGCAAAAAGATGACAAACAATACACTGTCCATTGTGTGCTTGATATGTGCTGCTGAAGATAGGTTCCTAATCGTCAGATATATAGGCTATGCTTTCTTGTCCCCAGAAATGTTCGTGAGGTGAGTGCAGTCAGATATCAATATTATCGGCACCAGCATGTCACTGCCAGGTAGTATTGTCTACACAATTGTGAGTATTGGAAAAGGAATATAGCATTGTAAAGAGTATAGAGTATTGTAAAGGGTTTACTAAGAAGGAAGATTATCTGCTTCTCCCACAACCAGCCTCCAGTATGCATATCGTTGTAAACACAGTGACCTGCATTATTGAAGCAACATATCACTATCTATTTAAGATGTTTATCATATGCTGGCTGCTGGAGTAATCATTTTGCTCACTCCATAATGTTACTGTGCCAAAACACAATTGCTTCCGGATGCTGCACATTCCATGCCATCTGCAGTGTAGCTTGGTTCCAGGAGCCATGGTCAAGTCCAAGCGCCATCGCGTCGATATTGTGTTGGAGGTTGTTATTCAATTTCAGGGAATCATGCACACACTTTTTAAGTCTGAAGTTGCCCTTGAGGAGGTCGTCGATGATATTGGTGGGAAGACCTTTCGATATTTACCAGCTCTGCGAAATTGTACTCCTCCTCACTGTCAACATTGTACTTATCGTCAGTCGTAATGTGTGTGACAGGAGCTCTTGCATTGGAAAATGCGAAGCTTTTTGTATTTGAGTCAAATTCGGATGGTTCTAAAGAAGGAGACCTGTGCAAAGGAGGAAACACGTCAGGATTGTCAACGTGGTCTTGGTTGGCATAAAAACCACTGTTAGAATCGACAACACATCACTGAGAATTTGTTCAAATGCGTTCAGGGGAGTCTGTCTTCAACTTAGAAAGTTGGACGCGATATTGAGGATGGTCGCTATCGATGTGTCTGTAGATCCACAGGTCAGACTTGTAAGTTTTCAAGCAAACAGGGCAGAAACGATTTGGAGTTCATATGGGAGCCATGGTACACAAGGTGTAGACAATACTGGAGGAATTTTCTGCAGTTGGCAGAATATTTTGCAAGTTGCCATCCATGATTCGTTGCCATGCAGAGGTAGTGGAATTGATTAGCATGGTGTACAGAATTCACAGAACTGTATATGAAATACCATGTCACCCTGGAATATACTGCAGACACAGTGTGTTATGAAGTAGCCACGTCTGCAGCCTAATTTGAAACCAATGGTAATGCAAATATAAGTACAAATCCATACACTTGCTTGTTTAACTGCTTTTCTAATGTTTGACTGAGCGGATGATACAAAACATGGACAAAAACATTTGATATTACTTGTTTTGTATTCCAAGACACTAGTTCAGAGTTCATGACACCACAGCACAGAGTCAATTGAGGGTGTCTAGAGTGGCCTATGTATTGCCAGAGATGCCGGTGACACTTCCCTCACTTCCTGTGGCAGGTCGTGACTGTTTGGGATACTACGCTGCATCATTATATTCGAACTTGATGTCTCTGCCATATGGTAGTAACCAAAATTGACAGACTTGGATACTGTGACCGAACATTCACATAAGAAGTGTGTCTCATGGTCAAAAGTTGTTTAAACAACTCTCAGAGTTGTACACAACATGAGGTGCATCATTCAGGTCAGAAGAGAAGTGTCAATGGCGGCTCATAACCAGGAAAGTTTCTTTTCAAGTATGATATTTGACATTACCAACTGTTTCAACTCTTCTGTACGCCACTCCACATGATTTCAACACCTTCATGGCCCATTCTGCATTGTATATATACTGCTGTACACTTCCTCCAATGTGATTCTGCTCTATCATCTCTATCTACTCTATCTTTACCTATGTACCACTCTCATCGTCATATTTAGACACATTAACTCTGACCCTGACCGACCTCTTAAAGTCCTTATATAAAGCTCAGAACATTGCAATGCCACCCAAAAAGATCCCATATACCTCCCCCAAAACTAATGCAATGAAGGACACTCCCCACCTAGATGGATTCACGAACAGTTAATAGCCCAGTACATTCGGAGTGTTATTCGGATGTATGCTATTCACAGTGTCAAGAAACATAGTGCGATTGACTTGATATATGATATCCTTTGTTTGAGGCCAGCCACTACCTCTTCTCGACAGTTCGCATGCAATTGTACCCATCGGATGAAGTTGGAGGGAATTCCTGGAGTACAGCCGATTTTGTCATTGCTGGTGATGTATCTCTCAGCGTCCTCTAGGCTTCTGAATTATTCCTGTAATTATCAATTGACTCACGTATATGGTAACTTATCTGATCTTATCGATCTTATGATTGGTAGTCTTTAATTTCTCCTATTATGAAATCATTGTGCTCTACTTGATTGCTGAGCTGTCTCTGCATCAGCAACAATCCCAGTTTCCATCAGGAATACTCGGGTGGTCCTGACGGCTCTGATGGCTCTGACGGAACCTCGTACCCTCTGTCGGAGAATTACATGCAGCCCATCGCCCAGGCGACAGGTTGCATTGCCGACTTACACTGCAGTGGCTATTATACCACATCTCTTATTCCTGCGACGCGTAGCATTGTATATTACCCTGTAGAAGCTCATCCACCATACTCGCCGTCCCGACATCACGCTTCCTTTACTTTGCATCTGGAATATGGTGATGTTTACGCACCATCAGAGTGATACGTGTGTTATACTCTTTGCAGGTACTCCAGTTATACTGTTGCCATTTACACGATGCCTGGTGATATTTATACCTCTCAATGGCCAAGTACTTCATTTTACCTCTCCGCTATTGCTATTTATCTGATGCCACACTCTTCCCATATATATGTTTAGCTTTGAGATGTTGTCACTTATTACAATTGAGTCTTCACTTCGGATACATCGCTTGCCGTTGCATTTGCTTTGCCATCATTGTATTTTACAGGTCTGAATTATACTGTCCAATCTTCACACTCTCTAGTACTATGCCTTCAGTCCTCCAAATTTTACATTGATCCATCATCGGCTTGCGATTCTTCTTCCTCTTCAACTGCATCCACATCGTCGCCATCGTTGACCTCATACCTGTCAACATCACTGGTTCTCAGGTGAAACCTCTCGAGTTCAGTCACGGTCCGTGGTCGCTGCCTGGCGGTGGAGATGGCATCACTCTTGTCGCTTTCGTTACCTTCATCTTCGTAATTCCCACTGCCCCATGGCATCCCGAATTGCAGTTTGTCATCTGCGCAATTGTTGTCTATCAGGATATTTGGGTCACTGCTTCCGATCTCAGGCTCCTCAAGTGCCGATTCGGAGGTCAAATAGTCAAGAAGAATAGCATTGTCAACACGCACTGCTTCTGTGCTGATGACCATGGCAGGCATTGGGTTCTCCGCCTATTGGATCTGATACTTGACTGTAGCAAGAGTCTTTTTATACACCCTCTGTTGGGAGCTCTCTGGTAGTGTGTTCCAGGTATTCATCAAGAATGTATACATATCTGTGACGTCAGGCGAGGTTAACAACTTGCGACCTGTTGCAGCACAGCAGGATATGTGCTTACCACTGTCTTTCTTGTAGTTGAAGTAGTTCGAGCTCTCAGGTCTGTCCGCTTTCAGCTTTGACTTTCACGCTTTGGGAGGAACACCTTTGTTCTTTTATCACTCCAGGAGAGTATGGTACAACATGGTACAGGTAAACATGATCAGTGGCGAGGGTATCTGACCATCCTCGTCGTCAATCATGGAATTATAAAATCCATCAGCATACTTACCGCGGTTATTCGACCGATAATAAAATTTGATGTAGATAAACCCTGGGATTGCTTCTGCCAGGAAGTAAAGTGATTGCTGGCCATTCATTAGAAGCTTTCGACACTCTCTGCATTGGATGTGGACTTCGTACACCACCTTCCACACGCTCTGCTTCAGGAACAAGATACTTATTGTCTGCCAGAAAGAAATCAATAAACTACAAATACTCTGCGTCGGAGTTAAAGCGGTGGAGATCATAAAGCTCTGCTATGTTGTCCCTTGCTGATTGAATAAAATGGTACTTAACCTTATCGACTTCTGCTCGAACCTAGTAACAGTTTGAGCATGTAAAATCCAATGTGGGCCATTGCTTCAGCATACCTCTTTCAAGATCTCCTTTGTGCAAACCTCAAATGCTATGGACCAAATGTTGTTTTGCTGCATAGCGGTGTTCCAGTACTTCTCTATTATATACCAGTGTAGGACTTCAGCTAATGCTTTCGCAACACATCGCGTTGCATATCTTACCATCTCCAAGTCACTTGCACTCATAAATGGCCGCCTGTTCTACATGTAGAGCTCCAGAAGCCTGCCCGTTGCAAATACAAGAAGCGTCATGTCTGAGTAACCAAATCGATGGATACTGCGACTGCCAGAGACCACTGATCGAGGTGTTGACACCGTATGTGGTGGCAATTGCCACTGCCTCTGGCTCTGATTCCTTTCTGTAGCTTGCATTCGCAGTGAATTTGTAATAATCTCGTGGGCTTCTGGATTAGGGATGGGGGTAGGCAGGTTTTCAAGACCGCTGAGAGGAGTGGGAGTGCAAGCAATGCTGAATACGGGGCTGAATACAACACGATACATTGAGTCTGTCTGTGAGGATCCTCCGAGTGCTGTTGTATTACGACTACTTGTACCCGGTATGCGGTAGGGGTATTTATTGACTGTTACTGTGTAGTGGACAGGGTGGAAGTCACGCATTGAGTAATATCTGCAACGCGAGAATTGTTCAGCGAATATGACGGGGTGGAGTTCTGACCTTGGATTGTAGAGCCTACGGAACTCCCTCCTTGAGAGGAATCCCTCTTTCCAGTCAGTGCGAAAACACGTCTCTTGGTATGGGAAAGTTGAAAATTTCCCAAAGGCCTACGCTTTTGTTGTTTCTGACGATTAGAAAGACTTCGAACATTTGGTACGACCAGAGTCGTGTCAGGGGGAGGGCTTTGGGAAGGCATAGTCCAATATAGATGTTCGACGATAAGAATGTAGGAATACTTTCCTCTGCATACATACGCAATAGCAGGCGAGATAGACTCCTATTTGAGCGACCAGGGAGGGATTCGAAAAAAAAGAGAGGTGCAGTGTAGACTGCGCTAGACTCTAGATCACTATCACCTGAGAGACGAGATCCCTCTAAAAGTATTCAATTATGGGGTTAACTGCCATCAGATTAAACTCATATTAAACTCAGCATTGATATTCACTGTTACAGCAACATCTGAAGGTCAATTTGCACCGCTTGAAGGGTATTGATACCTTCTTAGCGCGATTATCATAGTATTGCACTCGTTCTTGGCACAATACTGCGAACTATCAATTGTGTATATCTTCAGCTTTACGGTGGAAATCCCCAATTGGTAGACCTAAAAGCATCGCAAAGCGAACAATGACATATTCTCTATCATATGATATCAGTTGCGTTTGCTTTTTCCACCGCTAGGCGTATTGGTTGCCGTGTTGGATGGTTGTACAGTTGGTACAACCTGAGAACTACTCAGTTTACTCCGAGATACATGAGATCTGAGTGGTTGAAGTGGTGTATGATACGAATGCAATATTCAGCGTTATAAACTTTCCTTCCTGCGAGTCCTAAATCTCGTCTAGAGGCTTCTCGTTAATGAGGTGTCTGGTGGTTGTTAAAGATGAAGGCTGGGCTGTTTGGGGTTCCTTGACCAACAAAACGCAGGATATGAATCAAAATTATCAAATCTCATAAGTTGAACAATGAAATTGCAGGAACTCTAGTATATATATCCCTTCTTCCCGCCTACACCTCTATTCTCTTTTCCTCCCTTATTAAACACACTGCCAGTATCCTAAACTATTTCGACATCATGTGAATTGCACAAAACAATACCTCTCGTTCCAAAACACACTCGATAACATACCCAAATTGTAGGTTTCCTCTGGGCTTCCTTCCGCTACATGAGACTGTATCATAATACTAACGCCTCGGATGTAGATTAATTTTCAATGGCATCAAAGGGCAGCGGAAAAGGTAACAGGAAGGCCTCTGAGGGGGCCAAGATGCCCACGTCAGTTATCAACTGATACCTGGTATTGGATAAGGACCGGATCAAGGCATTCATCTCCGAATATATCAGGTGACTAATACGGACATACAATATTTGCGGCATCAAGTATGAGAGGGCATGGGACCTCTTCTACGATATAATCTTCCTTGATCCAGTAACCACTTGACACATTGCCCAATTCCAGCTCACGTGGCAGCACTGCAGGAGCAGGCGTTCGTCTTTTCGGAAGTGATGGGCTGCCTTCCGCGCATATATGGGGTAAATATTTGACAAAACCCGCGAACAAATGAACAATTGTAGGTGGGACAATCCTCATGCCTTCGAAGATCAAGACGATCGCTCCAATCCGCAGACAACTAACTAGGAGAAGGTTAAATGTACTGGCCAGCATTTTGCTTGGTACAGTAGGGATGATCTCAGGGCAAAGATTGAGCCGCCTTGCTGCTGGCAGTACAAGCCAGACAACTTCCTGGCTGTTAGACCCCTCAATTGGGTTGAGATAATTGATGAGGATAATGATGATGAGAACTGGGCGGATCCGGGAGTGCTGAGTGGTGGTGAGAAAGGGACCAGAAAAGCGAAGAGAACAGAGGAAGGGAAGGGGAAGGGGAAGGCAAGAGAGGAAGGGAAGGGGAAGGGGAAGGCAATGGAGGAAGGGGAGGGGAAGGGGAAGGGGAAGGGGAAGGCAACAGAGGAAGGGGAGGGGAAGGGGAAGGGAAACGGAAAAGGGAAAGTTATTGTTAAACAAACTGCAGGGGGAGAAAGCTCGCAGAGCGGTGGAAAGGCTACAGAGAGCAAGGGGAATGGGCAGCCTAAGAGATCCATCAGAGATGATATCTCTCATGCCATTGCTTTGCAGTTGCAGAAGAAAATGTATGAGGTAGACTCAGATATGGAGGGCTAACTAGAGTAGATATATTTAGAGCTGGAAGCATTGCCCACCGTAACTATTTCCTCAGATAATGATACCGACTCTACGCTCAGCGAATGTGACTCAGGTTCTGATGTGGATATGCACCTGGAGGATGATGTGGACCCACCGTACTGTGTTGATTTGGACGGCGATGTGGATATGGAAAGGGATGGTAACGATAAAGAGGAGGAACATGAACAGGAGAAAGATAAGAAGGATGAGAATGAGGAGGAGGAGGATGAAGAGGAGGAGGATGAGGATGAAGAAGAGAAGGATGAGGAGGAGGATGAGGAGGAGGATAATGGCAACGAACCTCAGACGATTGGCCAGGAAGAGCTGATAAATTCATCGGCTACCAATGTAGATACCATGGTAGACAATGAGCCAATCGTGCTACCTGAGCAAGGCCAGGAGATACGTGAGCATATCCCACGGCAACAACCTCCGGTGCCTGCCCCATGGTCACAAACCCCCGAGTCTCACCCATGACTATGAACTCCGGAGACTCTTCCCCTCGGTGGGCTGGAGTGTTTGGGGCTTGTGACGTCGCAAAAACCTCGCCCAGCAGTGCCGAAACTGCGAAATGCTTAGGTAGCTTGAAATAACTCCAATGTCGATGTGGATCAGTAGCTGCTCAGCGAATCGGCAGGTGGTGACAGTCTCCCCGATATGCCTCTTTCTGATGTCCCTCTCCTTGAAGCGCGTCCGGATAGCTCAGTAGGAGAGGTGTAAACCAGTCCTCGCATTACAGAGGAAGCGATGGTTGTTGTGTTCGGGTTAGAGTCGGGTTCCTGTCTTGTGAATTTCCTTTGCTCTAATCAATTCATCTCAGGCACTGATTGAGGCATGCGTGGAGGTGTTTTGTTCGCTCAGGGTTTTTTGTTTTCCGGCTCGTTTGAGTTAGGGGTTGGGTTGTGGGCTTGTTCATTTCCTTTGTTCTAATCTATTTATCTCAGGTATTAATTATTACACGCATCACGAGGTTTTTGAATTGCTCAGGGTTTATTTTGCTTACCGGTTTTGAATTGGTTTTATTTTATTCATAGTATTATGGGACATCACGCATGCAGTGTTTTTGCAACTCCTGACGTGCAAGGAACCTTCTTGTGATGGTATTGAGATTCAATAAATCTCTCAAGTTAGCTGAAAGTATCGTGAGCTTATACCTACACCAGACTGCTCAGGCCCAGCACCAACTGTCGTCCCTTTCTACACTGTATACTCCACTCCTCGCGTGTTGTCGACAATACCAGAGAATACCCCTTTCCATTGTCCCGAATTTTCATGCCGAAAGAAGTTCACCTCAGACAGTTGGCGACTTAAACATATCATATTTCACCATCCTGAACACCTTCAAGTTGCACGCCAGAAGAATATGGCAATTCACAGTGTGTCCAGATGCGTTGAACCCACTCAGCATCCTGAATTCAATGCTAACAAAGATTCTGTCGAAGCCTTGAACGTGTTTCCCTATCTCAAACACCTTGAAAACATCGCAGACTCGGAGTCTCAATCACCGCGACCTCTACCTCCTCTGTCGCGGATGGAAACATACCTCAGCGCTGGCGCTCCGCTGAGCGATTACATTGCTGAGCCATGGGAATGCAACGCTCAGGATTGCCTTGAGGTGAACCTACAAAACAATCCCTACTACCCGTTTGCGACGCGTGAAGAGAACAAATATATCCACTGTGGAATCAAGAAGAAGGGCATGAAGATGTACTATGACAACGTTCTGAAGGAAGAAAACACCGCTCTGCGTTTCCCAAGTATCAAAAACAGGGATGGCATTCAGATGTTCGTGGCTAGCATACCAGATGATCAGGCTCTCGGGGAGTGGGAACTACACACTCTTGAGGATATGAGATGGAATGACAATCACCAACACCCTATCAAATACTGGAGTCGAGACATCATCCAAAGTATGAGATGGTTGATACGGCAACCAGCCTACGCCGAGTATCTCATTTACATCCCTCAGCATTGTTTTAACAGCGATACACCTCCGAAATGCCTCTATACCAAAATGTACACTGCAGACTGGTGGTGGGAAACACAGGGAAGCAGAAATACCCGATGATAATAACGTGCTAATCGACGTTTAGTCAATACTCAGATTGGAGGATACACTGGTTCCCTTGATCTTCATGTCCGACAGAACATATCTCTCGAATGTTGCTGGCAAGAAGAAAGAGTGGCCTGTATATGTGACAATTGGCAATCTATCTTCGACGATTCGCCAGACACCCTCAACACACAGTGTCGTAATGGTCGGTCTCCTGCCGATTGTGATCTAGAACTGCAATATTTCTCAGAAGCGGCTGGATGAGCAGCGACAAAAAAACTGAGAGGTGCTGAATGAGGTACTCCGGTGGCTACTCTACCCTCTCACCTTTAAACAAAATTCCAGTGCCGAGAGTGAGTATTACAAAATTCTCTGTTCAGAGGGCAACTTCAGGCATTGCCAACCGGTTTTAGCAGCATGGCTTGCAGATTGACCTGTGTATAGCAATCTACATCATCTCGAGTGGCACGTCTGATTTTCGTGTGAGTGTCCAAAGAACGAACTTGGAGATTATGTTCCTCCTGACAAGCAACACCCCTGGCGAGATCACAACTTGTATACAATGTTCAGCGATGCCAACACCAAGCCAGCGGATACCAAACTCTCATCGTGCCATGTTCGCCGAGGATTGAACATATTTCGACATATTTCCTGTATGGTAAGTGACCTCCCGAATCCGACCTCCTCCATTCAATGCAGATCGGCATACTTGAACACCTTCAGAAGTGGATTTTCCACTTCATGAAGATGCACGAATGGCTCGACAAGTACAATGCAATGTGGTTATCTGTGCCTGCTTACCATGACCTCAAACCAAACAATAAGTCATATGAGGAAGTTTCTCAATGGAATGGGAAGGAGATAAAAGAAATGAGCCAGTACCTGCTTGGAGTGGTAACCCAGACTCTATGAGGTGGAAGCTCTGCTCAGCATCCGATATTCAATTGCACAATTGTGTGCACATGGGTATTGTTAGAGTTCTATATGTATGCTCGATATAAATCTCACGATGATGCAACATTGAGCTACATGCAGGACACCTTGTAACCCTTGTCACACCTTCAAAGATATTTTCTTACTCGGGTGAGCCGGCAAGAAGGCAAAGACCAAAGCCAATACTCTGAGAACGGAACTCGTGAAAATGCGAAAGGTAGATGAGGAAACAAATGCTGAAACTTGGATGCCGTTCAAGAAGCGGCGCGAAATGAATACCTGGCAGGATTATATCAGCCATGAGATAGATGTTTCCAAGGAGTTAGATACCGACTTCAACTTTCCGAAGATCCACTTTATATCTCATTGGATCGAACAGATTCGTCGATATGGAGCCTTGCAACAGTATTCTGCCAAGAGACATGAATAAGCACATAAAACGAACCTCAAGGACGGTTGAAACTCTTCCAATCACAATCTCAACTACCTGCCGCAAGTAATCACCTTTCAGCGTCGCATTCTCTGCTTCAAAATCAGAGGGCTCAATGTCCAAGCTCTCGCTCAGCATCAGAAAAACCGCGCTGCAGTATGCAAAGTCCTCTCTTCCGGTGCTGATCTGGCTGCCCCCCTGAGCTCCCAGGCATATGTGAAGCCCGAATTCATGGGACCCCAAAACCGCCGTAAAGGAAAGTATCCTGACGCTATGATTAAATACTTCAGAGTATTACTCGACAATACACAAGACGCAATGCACTACGTGGCAATATACATTGGCACATGGGAGTTTCTCGTGTATAAGAGTCATAATAAGACGTATATATCAAATGAAAAACTGTACGCAATAGAGCTCTGTATTTACCATGGTATTAACATTCAGGTTGAGGATTTAGAAGGTGAACGTATATCTCAGATGTGTCGATGTACAGGAAGCCAGAGCTGGTGCGGAGGGGACTGACAGAACAACTGGGTGTGGGTAAAGCAACACCTGGGGAGGTGTTATAGCATGCTGAATGGTCATCTCCCATGGCAACTGCAACAACTATTCAAAATCAAGCTCCTAAACAAGGACAGAACTTTCGTTGAGTACTGGTTAGCCCTGATGCTCACCACAATACAAGAAAACATGGGTAACTTAGATCCCATCTCGAAATTAGTACAAGTGAGAAAAGCACTGGCAGCCGTTGCTTTGTAAGTTTTCAGTGTGGGAAACATTGTCGGCTGCACGCATGTAATTCCAGAGAAAGCTACTAGTAGAAAGACAGGAGACGGTCGAAATGAGCGATGGATTGTCAATAGCCATATAAATCTGGTGACTTGGAATGATGTGTATAATTAGTAAAGAGAGAATTGTATTTTGCACGCAGGTAGAAGGAACGCAAGGAGATGTTTTCACAGCGTCATCCATCACATTACAATCCCAATGCAAGCGTGTACCCAAAGAACCCCTTTCGACGTATGGTTACAGTTGGCCATAACGTCAGAGTGTTCGTTTAAAATAGGCGACCGACAGAGTGATAAGAAACAGTAAAACTTCGATCGGAGGGTAATATGTAATACGACTAGTATTGGCAACGAAGCGGATCGGTTCGTCGCGGATTGAACCAGGGTGTGGTTTGATCCGGATTCGATCCGAGATTTGGACGAAGTTCCGAAGTTTGTCCGAACCGGTTCGCGAACCATCTATCTTCGAACGATAATAGGTTCTTATCCGATCGGCTCGATTTTTAGCGCATCTTGTAGCGGGAGAGGTTAGCTACAAGATGCACTAAAAATCGAGCCGATCGGATAAGAACTCGCGTACTTATTTTTGTTCGCAGTTGAAGGCCGAAATGGTGGGGTTTGTGGCGAAAGGCTTGGCAAGGATCCAGTTTGCGCGGACCAAATCGGTTCGTCAATTGTACGAACTCCGGGTGGTTCGTTGCCAACACTAAACACGACGCATGGCATTGATACTGGATACAGAGTTAGCCACCATCAAGGTGTCTCTGATGGCTCTGATGGAGTGCATCCACTCTGATGGAGCCATTCCGCATGGATGAAAAATTATTTTGCTGATGTGACCGATTGCCAGTGGCCTCTGGAATTAACTATCAATCATCTCTACTACAATTATCCATAATTGAGTATACTTATCAAAACTCTCTGCATCTGCAATTGGTAGCTCCCAAATCTGGATGATTTCTTGTTCGGATGTATCATGATGCATCAAAAAGGGGCAATTTATGAAATTCCGTGAGTAAAACGTATCCAATCAATAAAGAGCAATAATAGTGTAATGACATACGTTTGTGTACTGCCTCATATAAGAGTATATAGATAGATATGGTTACAAATGAGAATAAGTGAATATTATAGAGTAGTATGTAGGTATGATCATTACTACCATGCAAAAGTACTTTGCGAGGTGACTGTATATGAAGGACACTTATCTGGCCTCAGCTGCCATGTGCTTTTGTGATCAACTGTACTTATGAGGCCAAAGATACTCACCAACCAAGTACACCTGTGAGGTGAGTACAAATGCAAGGCCAGGCATGCTCACAAGCCAGTTATTCATGATACCACCATTACCTATGGCAATCGAGTTGTTCTATTCAAGAATGCAATGAATATTCAATTCGTAGCTTTTATGTTCTCCAAAAGCCTCACTGAGATTCTATCTCCTCAATAATGAAAATAGATATTTCTTTTCGACCTAAAGAAATCGGTATAGTTATTGACAAATGGACTTGACGATCATGAAATTCACAGTAGTGTAACCGATAATCAAGGAAAAGGTACAAAGATATGTCAATTGTCAAGGGATGAGACATTATTGGTAAAGAAATATATGCACAAAATAATAAGAAAATGAAAATTCAAATCAATATCAATCAGGCTAGAAGCCCGATATCTAAATCCAATAGGTTCAAATTACAACTTCGAGTACAATACCTGTATCTCGACAATATGATCTCAAAGGATACAATATTATTCCTATTAATAGATAAACATCTGAACTGATTGAAATGAGCCATCTTTAATAACAAACTTGACATGAAGGCAGGCTATGAACTTGTAAACATATAGAAAGGTCATGAATGGAAAATGGCCGTTTATACTAATTAGTAATTCGGCTTGTAAGAATACACATTTGTGCTATTTAAATACTTCAACACTGCAGTCACATTTCAGGAATAGGTGAACACAGTTTTGCAACATGTTTCGGATGGAGATAACAATATAATGGTCTGTTATATTCACAATATTATGATCTCTATAAACAATACCAAGATATTATGTCTCAAAATATTTGGAAGGTTCTTCATGTGCTTCAAGGGAATGAATTGGTGGTCAAGATTGACAAATCCACATTTGATTAATAGCAGGTCAGGCTTTTAGGTTTTTTAGTCAGTGAACATATAATAAAGATGGTACCAAGTTCAAGCTAGAACATTACAAACTGGACACACTTATGAAATCAAAAGTAATATTATATTTTTCTCGGACTATAGAATTGTTATCAATGATATTTTAAAATATATACCAGAAATATTGGTCCTATAAAGAACACTCTTCATGGAGATGGAAAAGATTGTAAGTTTTGATGAACTTAACAGAGACTCTATAATATGATGGTGATACTGTTCAGAGCTGAAAGTATATCTATATTATCATATTACAATTTAGAAGAATCAGAATTGATTGAGACTGACACAAGCAACTATGAGATATGAGTTATATTTTCCAAAATATTGAACGATAGTAGAATATATCAAGTTGCATTCATATCAATTAAATACTCAGCAGCAGAAATCAATTACCATATTTACAAGAAGGAAATATTGGCAATTGTTTATGCTATGAAAGCCTGGCATTGTTCTTTACCAGGAGCTACATTTACAACAATCATATGTTCTGGTAAAAATATTGAATACTTAACCATAACAATATAACTTAATCAAAAACAAACATAATGGGCTGCAGTTATTCATAAATACAATATCTAAATTCTTTATCGGAAAGGATCAGCCAATATAAAAGCTGATACTCTTTATACTTACTCTGAGAGCACATATAAAGTAGACAATATGACAGTGACAATGATATGCCCACTATTGGGACCAGATTATCTGATTACGATATGTATAATTGAAATTGAACAGGTACAAATTGAAGAATTCATATTCACAGAAGTTTTGATTATGAATTTGTCTGTTCAGCAGGGTAAATAGTTCAAGGAGAATATTGTAAAGGATGGAAAATACTGAAAAATCCAACAACAAGTACAAGCACATGAAGAGAATGTAGATGGATGGTATGATATTGATAGTAATAAAAGTTTGATATTGAAAGGAAGGATTTAGGTGTCACAGAGTTTTTCAAAGAAGGTAATAGCACAGGAATACAACTCCAGAATCACAGGACATTTGGGATGTGAAAGAACAATAGAACTCCTCACCCATAATATTTACTAGCCAAAACCCAATGATGGCAGTTGAGTATATTACAACAGGTATGATTTGTACTAGCAAATAAAAGGATCTGAATATGCAAAGCTAAGATAGTTACATTCACAAGAACAATCATCTTCACTGAAGGTATATATTCTGGTCGATTTTATCACAGACCTCCTGAAATCTGATATCAATAAAAACCTATTGTAGTCATGAATCGGTTTAACAAGATAGCCAATTTCATAACTATTGCTTAACAAGTATCAGCAGTTGTGGCCCACATACTCATTACCAATACATGAAAATATTATGACCTATCAATAGATGTAGTATCCAACTGGGATGGACTTTCAACAGGATAGTATCTCTCGGACTTGTAACAGTTCCTCAAATTCAAGAACTCAATATGTCCAGCATTCAATTGTTAGATGAACAGGTACTCCGAACGAATAATTGTGGTGATTGAACTGTACAGTAAGGTCTACTGCAACTATGAACATTACAAGTAGAGTGACATGTTGGCAATGACCGAGTATATCTATAGCAACTCATACCACTCAGCAATAAAGATCACCCTGTTGTATATCATTTAAAGCAATAATCTACATTCTAAATATTCAATAGAGATCGAGTTCAGGAAAGCTGATTCAGAACTATACATCGATTGTATGCTGCAGGTTTTCTGAAAGCTCAAGGAACATTCAGAATCATCTTCTAACAAGATAGCCAAGTACAAAGATAGCAAGCAGAGGCTATAATCCATATTGAAGATTAGGGATATTGTAATATTTAATGGAAGTAATATTAAATTGAAGTGCCAATGTCAAAAATTTGATAACTGGATATATGATGTATTAATAATCACTAAAGTTAACAGGTATAGATTGTAATGTCAACTAGAGTTACCTGCATCATGGAGTATACATCTCTCTTTTCACATCGCAACCAAGTCCAAATTCTTGACATTCCATTGATCTAGTGGAATGATATCAGATGGGTATCCCAATTGATTGTTCCTGGCAAACCTACATAGACAATTGGTATTACTTGAAATGGCTTTCAGTTTGATAATTCTGTCAGTTATATAACAGAATATAATTAATGAAATCTTGCAGGATCTCATGGATCATTACAAAGTTGGATCTATAAATTATATTGTTATCTATACTACCAATAATAAAGACAATAATTATCTGACAATGGAAGTACATATAGCTGTACAGAAAATATACTGGGCTAATAGATCAGATAAATATAGATTCAATTAAGACAGGCTGAGTTTCTGAGGTACATGATTCAAGTATATAGTATCAGTAGGTTAGAGAATAAGATTGATAATATTTCCATGTGGTAATTTATACTGTCTGTTAACAATAGGTAATCATTCAATAGGTTTACAATTATCTACTGTCAACTGAAATTCATTGATAGGTTATCCAAAGTCTTCAATTTATCAACATCTGTAATCAATAAGATCTTTGAATTCATTTGTAGTAGCAATTGAAAACAGGATGTGAAAATCCTCAAGAAATAATTCACTAAATTATCTATTTTCAGGTACTTTCAGTTAATTAGACATATTATAATTAAGATTGATGCCAGTGAGTTCAGAATCTGTATAGTACTCTATCAGATAATAAATAGACATTATAATTCTATCACAATATATTCATGAACAATTTATTTGGTCAATATAAACTTAATAATATATCATTAGGAGATACTAGGTGAATATACTTGGTTGAGGAATAGAGACAATGTCTCAATAAGACCATCCATATTCTAAATATATTCATAGATTATATGTATCAGAAATACTTTACTTTAACAAATATTCTTAATTTTAGACAAGTTTGTTGTATACAACAAATGTCAAGAAAAATATTGTCAAATATTGTACTGACTAGATAGTAAAAATAACAAGCCTAATGAAGAGCCAATATATATGAAGGACAGTCCAAACAAATATAGGGGTAGTACTGGAGAAAATAAAATTCAACAAATTCATCTAGTTCTTGGAGCTGATCAGTTGGTCAAAACAGTTAGCAGACTTGTACAATAATTAACAATAGTGCTGTAAACTGAACGAACCATAATAGCTTCCGCAAAATTCAGGACTCCTGTGGTCCGATTTGTATCATATCTGTTAGAAGCAGAAATAGAAATAACAATATATTATGTAGTATTTCAGGAAGAAAATATCTCAGCGATAGAATGTAGTTCAAGTCTAATTGTTGCTTATAAAAATAAACTTCTTGATTATACAATAAGGGATTCGATTGCAAACTATCTATAGTTAGAATTCCAGATATTAAAGGCAACATATATCTCTAAAGTGGTAGAATATATTGGATAGGACCAGAATATTGAGTTGATATGAAAAAACTTTTTTTAGCCTGCTATGGAAAAGTAGATCATCAATTATATCGACTTGTATCTCAGTGGTAACAATACAATACAGCATGTCAAGGATAATAGGGTTTCTTGCAACCACTCAAAATTAAATATCAACTAAAGACTTCTCTTTCTATTGTGTATAATTTCAATTTACCAATTTCTGACAGTTGAACATTGACATCTCTCAGGATTATTGTCGATCACTTAATACACTTAAATGATACAGAAATGAAAACTTCAGATCTCGTACCAATCGTTTTCAAAGATCTGTATAGATTCTGCAAACTACTATGTATGATAGAATCTAATGATGAATCAAAGTTCACATCGATATCATGGTACATATTAGTAGAAATATTGTATTGTTAATTGAAGATGTCATTACTATTCTATCTGTAAATAGATTGATAACTGGAAAGAATGAATATAATACTAAATTTCTGTTTGTGAAATTACTGCAATTATGAATAGAATGTTTTCACAGAGTTGTTATATCTGTAAAATGCAATTTTCACTCCTATAGTTTCCAGAAGTATTCAAAACGTAGACAATTCTCCTAGAAATATTCCTAAATATTCAGATCTTTGATGTTTCTTGTTGGAGTCTCCAGAAGACCTCAAGAATCTCCTATAGAAAATATTAAAATAATTTTCACACAATTTAAAATATTCTAAATAGACCATAGTACCTGATTCAGAGGTTTCTGAATATAGCATTGCCGATTTTTAAACCTCCTCCATTTGCTGCTGCTTCTGTCCAATAACTATTCCAAGGGGAAACAGGGCTAGGTTCATCTCAAAAGTAGGCTATAAGGGGTTCTTGACTGTCGAGAATGATAGCGTTGATGCTATAACAGCTGTCACAAGGTTCAGATTCCAGGATGTGACAGGGTATGCTGGCGAGTTTCAAGAAGCTAATATGGCTGTGGCAATTATTGTCATAGGTAGGTATTAACTGCTGAATTGGTGAAAACTTCTGAAAAGGTCCAGATTAGTGAGTCTTCTGATAGTACAAACAGAGGAGATGCAAAGATATTTCCAACATCTGTTTGTAGCTAGTTGCCATTTGATAGTGCCAACTTATTTAAACACTTTGCAGGATAAGAGGCAGGATTGGTGACAATAATTACAATTGTATCGATGGGGGATAATAGTACAAAAACTGGATATAACCACTAGAATGATTGTTTAACTTGTTCTTCTGTCAAGCGGAGTGTCGGACATGATTCTAGGAGTGATAAAACCCAAATTTGAAATACTGAATTGCAAGAGTGAACAAAACAAGAGACTCGACAGAAGTCAGAACTGTGAATAGAGATGATGTCAAAGTGTATTGTATTGTTTTATAGACGAGAAAATAAGTGAAGAACAAACTAATTCTCCACTAAAGCATCCAGAATTTATACTCAGTTTTCTTACCGTTGTCATCCTTCATCACTCATTCACCTAAATGCATCCAAACTCCTTATCACACATGCTATTCCTGCATTCCTAATCTTGTCATTTCATTCTTGCATTCCTTATCTACTCATACCATTACTGTATTCCTTATTGTATTATACTATTACTGCATTCCTTATCGTATCACACCATTCATGTATTACTGATTATTCACTCTTCACTGATCACCATTCAATACAACCATGACAACAAGCCAAGTGTACTGGCCACTGCCATTTCAAAATAGCAGTATGGTTTAAATCTATTTATGTGTCAATTGAGTTATCTTATGATCAAGCTATTTTTTGTAATGCTGTATTGGAGGGATGCAATTGATCTACTTATTAACTTGAAACAGAGGTGAAATGCTACCTTGCCTCTTATGGTATTTGCCTCAAAATATCTATAATCAAGAATATAATATTCTTTTATCTTTGAAAACAATATGATCTATTGTACTCTGAATCAAAGTCTATTCATATGTGAAACAAATGAATCCTAGTATGAAAAGACCATAGCTAATTTAAAAGTATCTTTTTAGTTATTACAAACTCTTTGTGGGGAAAGGTAATAATACAATATTTCCTTCAATCCTTTTATCCTTTTCTGTTTGAGGATTCTACTGATAATACTACTGCAACAATCTCTTGTCAACAAACCTTTCTAAAAGTTATTCTGTACAATCTATCTCATTTAAATAACCTATTCATTCAATCAGATATAGTATCTTTCTTTGAGACTTGCTGAACTGGCTTCCTATTAGTATTTCTACTTTGAATCCTTTCTAGAAGTTGTAATTATTTAAATTGTAGCTTAGTTCATTCACTTCACATCCTGATTCAGGTTGGAGTGAGAATCAAAATTGATTATTGGCAGGATATATAATATGATTGAGAAAATCTGAAGGGTATTGTAAATTAACTACTATTTAGGTAATTCTAGCTTTATTATTATTGGTAAAAATACTGATCAGTCTTTATATCATTGGTAAAGCTTTATATTTTTCTTCTCCAATAGCCTTTGTGTTTTGAAGTTCTTCCTATTTAACACATGCAAATTACCCACAGAATATATTAGAGATTTGTTTGCATATTTAATCTACTACTTTGTCAATATATCTTTTGCTTTCTCGAAGCATTAATAATACAAATTATGTATTCTTTCAAATCTGTGAATGTTATTTCTGGATGGCAAAGTTATTACCTATATATCAACAGATCAATGCATTTTCAGAACAAAACAATTATATATAAAGGAGGAAAATATTACTGTTGAGAAGGTTAGAGAGTAATTGTAGGTCAATACTGTCACTGGTATATCAGGAAAATGTAAAATTCTTTTTCTATGGAAATTAGTTTCTCCTAAATAATGTTTTAACCTGTACATCAACTGCGAAGACTAGAACCCTTACTAATATAAACATAGCTGCGGAGGTATTCACACCATGGAAGGGAGAGCCTTAAATGTTCTATATATCGAGATTCTACCCCCCTCAAGGATATGCAATATGAGTAGTAATTGCATGCCCAAGGTCGAATTCACAATGACACCCAGTGTGTAACTCTAAGAGCAAGTCTACTTCACCCAACAAGATCTACCGAAGACCCTAAACAATCTTCAGCAAGAATCCCAGATCAGGTCATTATGCGAAACATCAATCTTCCATGTATCCCTTGCCGAACACCTCCACCACCAAAACAACAGATGGAAATTGAACTGTGCAAGTGCATAGGAAGAGAATCAAGTTGTGACTTGTGCAACGAAAAGTGTTTATCTTCTTGCTGGGATATTTCTGACAGTGTGTGTACCAATTCGTGTGACACCTTCATGGAAATAGGAAGACTCTACTCCGGAACAAGTTGAAATATCTGTCATTATCAATTGATCAATCTCTTCGAAGATGCACATGAATGTTGAAATATCATCCTTCACACAGTGTATATATCGGGATATTACTCTGGCAGAGATAGACTATGAACACATTGTAAGATTGATCGCAGCGAATCCGAGCCAACTCAAGAGCAAGCAATTGACGGAATATGCAGCGAATATGTGAGGATCATTACTGTCTTTGTTGGATGGTCCAAATACCAATCGGATAGAAATAGAAGGACTCAGAACACACATTATCCAATAAAGTACAACTATAGCAGAGTCAATCCAAAGGATAACGCATATACTTGCTTAAGGAGACACACTCCAAGTCAAAAAGAACAGAATCAAAGGGGAGCTAAGATTAGCCTTAACTCGGGATATAGCCCTTGAGATTCATGTCCAACAATACACTCACCTTGATTTACATGTTACTGTCCTGGATCTCGAAGAACTGTTGGCCACAAGTATCTCCGACATAGACATGCCGCAGGACTTGGAAGATATACAACAACAACTTCAGATATTAGGGAAGAAACTATGAGGTATAGTGACAGGTTGACAGGATTTTGGATCTAGTATAGGGGAGCAATAACAATCATCAGGAGCTCAGAGGAGATAGTAGGGAAAGTGAATTCATATACTTCTTAGGACAAGAAAGGAAAGAACTCAGAGGATAAAAATACCAGCTGGCTCTGAAGATTGCCGACCAACCCCGAAGATTCCATAATAACCAAGTCAAACTGAGGAACGTAGGAAACCAACTGGAAAGTGTTGCATTGGAACAAATTTAGCTGTACATCGAGAAGAACAGCCATGTCGGAGATATAGACTTGAAAGAGTTAGTCGAGATGTTAGAACTAGTATTCGGAGATTAAGATCAAAAGGATACCTTAGGGGAAATTCATGAGGTTGTAACAGAACGAGAGAGAATTTCCGAAATATTACACAGAATTCCAAAGATACATAGCCAATGTAGAGTTGAATGAAACTGCCCAATATAATGCCATCCAGTTCGGTCTATCTGATAAGCTTAAGGACTCTGTATAATATTGCAACCTTTCAGACTGACTCATGGATATCATCAAGCTATATTCGCAGTTGGATTCACAAATCAGGGTAAGAGCAGCAAAACAACAGTTGGGATACTTCACAAATAAAATAATGTAACCAGAAGTTGTTACTATCATGCACAATATAATACCTACTGGATCAATACCGTATTAGTATGGCTTAGCTCCAAAGAATTTATTGGCAATCAAAGTGATGAAGATCACTCCAGAAGACCGGAAGAGGAGAAGAAAAGGAAGACTATATATGTATTGTGGGAATTCAAGACATTTCTCTGCAAACTGTCCAAGAAGGTTGAAGGTGGCATCAGCACAGTTAGAAATGTATCACTTCAAAGTAAATTTAGGTCAAGAGAATGGAAATAAAAAGGAGACAGAACTGGAGTCGGAAGAATTGTTGGCCGGTCCAATAAGGCTGACCACTACATAGGAAACAAATCTCTTTTGTCAACAAAAGTTAGTCCTGATTTTGCAATTTTACAGTTCTTTATTTTAAGCGTTGAAATAAAGGAGTCTTCAATGGAAAGCAGATGCTTCGTTGTGAAATGTTCACAGAAGGTTAGAGATATAACCATTATTACACATGTTTTAATAGGTTGCAGAGCTACAGGAATAGCCTTTGTGGACAGAGATTTGTTTAACATCATCAGTTGGAAGAAGAGAAGTTCTGAGAGACAAGAGAGTTAGAGGCCACAGATGGAAGACCCATCGAATCAGAAACAATTACAATACTGGCCTATCTCAATATTCAATTACAGGGTTATTAAGAACAACTATCAGCATTTGTTACTATGTTGGGATATTATGCTATTGGGTTTGAACTTCCATGTTCACGATATAATGATTGAGTTTCGAAACTCATACATCAGATGCGAAAGGAATTACTGCGATGAGTATTGTCAATATCATTCGAGCATATGGGTATGGAGCAATCAAATGGAAACAGTACAAATAATAATCAAGTCCAAACTGGATATATACGTAGTTACAGCAGTATCAAAGCAAAAAGAAGTGAATTCTATCAGGAAGATGTGAAATACTTGAGATTGATCATCAGCATCAATGGTGTTCGAATGGATGCAGAAAAGGTTCAAACAGTCAAAGCATAGGAAATACTGAGTGAGATTAAGGAGCTTCAGGTATTCTTAGGATTCAGCATCTACTATTGAAGGTTTATATGCAATAATAGTCGAGTGGTTGAGCCATTACCTAAATATACGAAGAAGCATGTACTATATTACTCGTACGCTGATCAGGAAAAAGCCTTTGCGGAGTAGAAAAAGGATTTACAATGGCTCCAGTATTAGCACACTTCGAATACAAAAAAGAGATTGTTGTAGAGACTGATACAATTAGGAATGTATGAGTAAATATTTTGTATCAGTACAATGATCAGGGTGAGTTACATCCCATAGCTTTCTTTTCAAAAAAGTATTTACCACCAGGGGAGAATTAAGACAACTATAATCAAGAAAAGGGTACAATGGTCAGAGGCTTGAACCAATGACGACCGGAATGCAATAGGTCCACACATCCGATTAAGATACTTACATATTACAAGAATCTGCAGTATGTTATGACATCTGAATTACTGAATCAAAGGCTAATCTGGTGGTCAGAATTCCTGTCAAGATTCAAATTTACAATTCTTTAACGATCAGGTAATCAAGGCCAGAAACTCGATGCATTGAAAAGCATAACATGTGATATTCCTCCGATAGGGAGGGGCAGAAACAACTGAGCAGATTGTATTGAAAATGGAGAATCTTGATAAAGAATCAAAGGTAAGTATAATAGTATAATTTGTAGAAGTCGTGAGTTTAACAGAGAACGAAACAATAATCCCAAGATAATTATATGACTGGATACAGAGCTATTGCTGAGAGTATTCACATGACAGCAGTAAGTGCTTGTGTACAAGTAACAACAAAGATCTAAGTGATCAAGCAGTGCAAGTCAGCAGAATATCAGATCAACAGAAATTAAAAGCAATAACAGAACACCACGACTCAGTAGCTGCTGCATATTTGGGGAAAGCAACAATATATGACCCACTAGTGATAGGTTACAACTGGCCGGAAAAGTGAAATAATGTGAATCGTTACATTCGAAATTGTCATGTTTGTTAACACAGCAAGGTCAACAGCCAGAACACTCACAGATTGTTAAAACCTTTGGAAGTGGCAGAACAAGCATGGAAGGACTTAGGCATGGACTTTGTATGGGACTAACAGAATATCAAGATTACAATACCACATGAGTAGTAGTAGACCATTTAATCAAGATGTGATACCTTGTACCATACAGAGATGAGACAGATAGTGCAATGCTAGGGTCGATGTTCATTGATGAAGTGCTTAGACTACACACTTAGCCTGATACAGTTGTGTCAGACTGAGGACCCCAGTTTGCTTCGAAGTTTTGGTATAACGTTAGCGATAGGTTAGGAGTTGATGATACATATCGACAGCCTTTCATTTACAGACAAATGTGCAAATCGAAATGGTTAACACTGTAATTGAGCAGTATATACAAGCATATATGAATTATCAATAAGACGACTTGGTTCAGTGGCTACCATTGACTGAGTTCGCAACACACAATAGCACGTCAGGAAAAACAAAGCGTTCATTACTCTTTGAGAATTATGTGCACCATCTAAGAATAACATTTGGCCAACATGCAGTTGGAAATATCCAAGATCTCAGGGTCGTTAATGCGGAACAAGGGGTCAAAAGAATGAAGGATAGATTCTATAACATACTATCTGAAATGAAGAGGTCTCCAATATTTCACTCGGAATAAGCCAACAAGGGTGTTTGTGAAGGACAAGAGTAACATGTCCACAATTACAAATAGATCTATGCGAGAAACATCTCAACACACTGATTCAGTAAGAGGAATGACTGGAAACCAATTCGACTATAACAAATCTGTAAAGCAATGGGCACAGGGATTTATTATTTGCATCTTTTGTTGACCATGTACATTTATTCAGTTCAACTACATCACAATTAACGAAAGCATCGCAAGATTCTCTTCTGAGGTGGATTCAGCTCCTCTACCAGTGACAGTTGTTAACAAATAACAACAGAACAATGTAGATCTGATTGATCACTCTCGATTGTTCAGGAAACAATTGGACTATCTTGTTGAATGGAAAGGTTACAATGAATGATGTTGGAAGCCAGCTATCAACTTCGACGGATTACAAGCACTAGATATGTACCATGCTGAACAACCATACACAGTTAGTTCATGACCTCTTTGATACTCGACAGTTAGAAGGGAGCTACTATTATAGTTGTGTTGAACAATGATCAGTGATGAGTAAATAATAAGGAATGCAGGAATGGCATATTACAAATAATGAATGCAGGAATATCTAAAGAGTCAGGAATAATTTAGGTGAATAAGTAATGAAGGATGATGACGGTCGGAAAATTGAGCATATATAGTAGATGCTAAAGCGGACAATAGGATTGTTCTTTAGTTGTTCTCTTGTCTAGAAACAATACAATATACTTCGGTATCACTTTTATTCACTGTTATTATTCCTGTCGAGTCTCTTGTCTTGTTCCCTCTGGTGGTTCAGTATTTTCACATTTTGTTTGTTTATATATTGGAATCAAGTCCGACATCCCGCCTTGATACTTGTATATGCGCCTGGCTCCCAATGTACACTTGGCTCAGATATGTACTTGGCTCGTGAATGTACTTCGCCTCTTAAGTGCGCTGGGATATCCAGTGTACTTGGCAGCTGATGCTGGGTAAGCGCTCTTTATATATAGTCACATCGCGAAGTGCTTTTGTATTGCAGTGATAATCTTACCTATACACTATTTTATTGTATTCACTTACACTCATTTGCAACTGTACCTACCCTTATACTCTTATACAAGGCCGGATCCGGATGTATACCATTACAATATAATTGCTCTTTAGTAATTGGATACCTCTTGTTGATGAGAATTGATTAATTATCTCTTTTTACATGTCATGGCACATTTGAACGAGAACTCATATGGGTTTGTGAGCTACCGATTGCATAGACAAAGAGTCTTGATAAGTACATCCAATTCAGGCTGACAGTAGAAGATATGATCTCAAGTTGATTCCCAAGGCCAATTGGCCAGGAAATATGTCTGCAACAAAGTCTGTCATGATGATTTCATAATATGAGAACTACAAGGTTACCAATCGCGAGAGTGATAAGATTGGATATGTTACCCTCCAAATATAACAATTGACAAGTACAGGGATAATGTTAGAATATTCATGATTCTAAGAGTTACGTTACTGGCAATTCCAAATGATATCATATTCTTTAGATGACTTTGAACCTCGTCTGATTGGTGCAATCATATGTGAACTATTGAGACAAGTCAGATATCAACGATGGCAGTTAATGGAGCATGAAGTTCCAGCTAACTAGTAATCAACGATATTTCTGAACACATGAAATGTCCAAGATCAAATACAACGTGAAGTCGATAAAGCTACAATCGTATGATGAAGTTCATCTATGATTATATTAATCCTAGTTGAACATTTCTGCAGAGAGCTGACTGCTACAAGAAATACCTTTTATACAAGATCCAAGCGCAAGATTGCTGAACAATCAATTCATACCCTCAACTAGAATTGCAATGAGACTATGTCAAAGATCATGATAATATTGGATGTGTTACATGTGTTGAAAGCGGTTTTTACCAGGGGTTATAGAAGAATTAAACGATCCTAAACGGCATTTCAAGATTACATAATTGCACATGATTCAAAGAGAGCCACAGAGGTAGATGGAAGCCACGACTCTATGGTTACAACTGCAAACAAGTCAACTGCAAACAAGTCAACTGCAAACAAGTCAACTGTACAGTTATGATTAGTAACAGCATCTGAATATCTATGGACAACGTTTAAGATAGTGGAACAGCATTCACCGATTATACTACAACTTTGAATGGGAAGTTTAAATCCGCAGGGTCTAAAGTGTCTTGCAGTAAGGAACAGAAGCCATCAGTACCAACTATATTCCATTTTGTCAAACAAGTCAACGAAACCTTATCACCAAATGTGCAAGTCTGGGATTGTATAACCATATATATGAGGGTGAACAAAGCCAATATCTGAAAATACGACGGAGATTATTTGGTTTATAGTCAAGAATCTGAAGATTCATGGGGGCTATTGGTAGTGGAACCGTCTGGACACTCTCAGAAAACCAGCATACTCTGCATGTAATTAAGGTATAAGAAGGTTCCATTCATACATGTCATATCCCCAAGTGGGAATGGGTGCTATTTGGTTGTCAGACAGTCCCAATCAGACAAGAGAAGTATGTGATTAGTTGAGTGAGTTTATTTATGCAAATGGTGGCAGCGGCAGTGAATACACTGCGTGAGCTAGTATTGGCTTGCCCTTGGCATGAAGTCTGAATTCCTGACAATGATTGTCCGTACAGTGGACTTTGACTATGGAAACTCCAGAATAAGCGGAAGAGGTGACAGTGGACTGGATAGACCATGAAGAATGCTCCAGGAATGTACTTGGATATACCGTAAGAGGGGAGACGTATTCTGAATGAGGCTACACTCCATAGATATATATATACAAATACTTGGTGCTACGAATTTAGACAATATATTGGCCAGGGGACATTTGCCTATCGATATTCTTTCTAAGAGTACGAGTTCTGCCTAGCCTGCTAGCAGTGACCATGACAACCATCACTGATGGTGAAATAGACATTAGATGCTGGATGGGTAAGTAGGGAGCTGTGGCAGTAGTTGTGACAGAAGAGTATTCAAACAATACGGACATTCAATTACTGCTACTGTCTCACTGAGTTAAGAAAATAGTGACTGAATAGCTGGACATGGCTCTTCCATGGGAGAACCGCTAATGACAAGGCCTTCTGGAATCTACAATATATACTGCTCAATGCTATCAATTTACATCTTGGCTAACAGACTATGGTAATATAAATGGGGCTGTTAGGGAGTATTATGTATCCATATGGAGGTTAGTGATGATATTTACCCACAGCAATAACCAAAATCTACTTGGAATGATGAATGCATCGATAATACCGTACACACTATACCACTCACCTACAATTAATGCAACAAATTACCTCAGAGTCAATGATCAGACGATCAAAATATTAGTTATCTAAAATACAATATCATGTTAAATAATGATTTATCCACAAACATATGGGCTGAAAACTACAACTGTCACAATGGCACAAGAGTCCTTCTTTTGGTACTGCTGATCGTTCGAGTATATTACTCTGCCATGATCTGATATGGTCACATAGAGTAGTATTCCCACAATAGCTAGGAATAAGATCAACATTGGGAAAAAAGTAAACATAGGAAAATGATCTCAGCGCCTGAGTGTATTAGTCATATCCGGATATTGGTTGTATGTCTGGAGTATCTGAAATGTAGGTAGGTAGGATAACATGTATGTCTGCAATGATATGATATGAGGCACTGCAAAAATAACTCTTGGGGCTATGTATTCATACAGTCGCATATCAATTTGCACATGACCTTGGGACGCTTAATATACTGTATTCTTCGTCTGGCCAGTGCAATTGAATAGTGCTTGGTACTCAGTAATAATACTGCTCTGGGCATTGTAATGACGATACAACGTACTGCATATTACACCATAAGGTCTGCCTATTGTTCTGAGCTATTTTCCACGGAGAAGTGTAATCAAACGGTAGCAGCAGCCAATCACTTTTCTTGCATCCTTGTCTTGGCTGGATGCAAGCAACTTGAAGGTCTACCTATTAGAAACCAATGTTAAATAAGTCCATTTGCAGTTCTAAACACCATATATACCCTCTTTATCAGTGTATTCGACTCTTCCTCCAGCATATAATAAATATCGTTCCAAGTCGCTATGTCTATATAACTATTGACTATCCATGCTTTATTTTCTGACTTTGACGTAATGGCCTCCTCTGGAATTATGTGAGCTGTACCTACAATATTTGCTGCACTGATAACTCCATATGCACCTCTGGAAGATACTTTCACTACTCTGACTAGCTGTGATGCACTTTCCAGCATTTAACAGCTGGAAGGCTTTGTCACATCGATGTATGCTAGCCAAAGATTTTCTTGCCGTACAAATCGATGACTTACAGCTTCAATAAACAATACATACGGTACGATAAGCATTCCTGCAGTGTCTTGTGAGATATCTTCTGTCCCTCCTTATGTTGCGAAGCCTGAACACGTACCCAATCATAGTGGATAGCCCCAGAATACCATCCTTTATCTCCAGTACATCTGATGGTCTGAATGATGCACTCGTTATGTATGTTGTGTAATTCAATCTCCAATCCAGGGTAAACTGTGGCAGTGCTACTTAAGAGATCATCCAAATCGATATTGTCCTGTTTGGAGTATACGAAATATCAGGTGATATCGTATAGATCATTTTGAAAGACATTATCACTGACTGTTATCAAGAGGCATTGAAACTCCTTGACTTTCTGTGATTCTATGTGGTGTTGCCGAGATATGAATCTCAATAAATGACATCTACTAGTAGTGGTTGATTACACTGACACTTCTGTCTTGACTTCTGTAGTCATCTGTAGAGCAGCTCGTTTACAGTTGCATGTATCATGATTGGTCTTTCTCACAGTGAATGCATCACTCCGAAGGTAGTAATTCATTATCTGAGTATAGTAATCACCTGTCCTATTGGAGGCAATTAATCCGTCCTTAATCGGTTTCCAGTGAGAACCTTCTCTGATCTCTATCAACCACTGTATAAGCAAAACGTACTGTTGTATTTGCCCTTGGATGTGCGGCATAAGATGTATCTTGAGGAAGTTGAAATGGCCACCCTCATCAATGTATTCAGCCATTTCTGCATCCATAATACCTTTCTGGACCATGTGAATGTAATGTTGAAATGCTGCCATTTTCTTCTTGTTTTCCTCAGAATTCAACATGGCATCCCACTTTGCACAGAGTTATTTACGGCTCTCTTTAGCCTCTGCGGCAAGTTGTTTGAAAGCCCCAAATTATTTAAAAATAATCATTGAACCGTACAAGTGATATAAAGCATTGTCAATGAGGTCTAGCATTTCTTTATCATTAGAGTCATACTGGCAATAGAACTAGAAGTTCATAAGAGAACAAGATCACTCAACTGCACAGTCACAAATACTGCACTGAGAGGGGCTTGGCTCCCGCAAAGCATTGCAAATGACACCCACAAGCAATACCGTTATGGTGTTGATTTCTCCTGCATTTTAACGCGAAAGCTCCTCATATACTCATCTTGGCTTTGTCATATCAAGGTATGCAGGCACTGAGAGCCAAATATCATTGAACTTTTCAAGCCACTTATTTCTGCTTGAGAAATTCATGAAGCTCTGTGAGGAAGTGCTTTAACATCCCAATTTGTATCATGTAGAGTTGATCAGGCTTGAAAAGATCTCTTGTAATACAATCGAGGTACCATAAGATTATGAAGCCTGAATTCACATCGTGGGATTTGAGATCGGGGTTACTATGAAGTATATTTGAATCTCAGAGTATACAATACGAATTATGATTCCAGAGGTCTTGTTTCACATGTCGGTCAAATAGATTACCCATTTCCTGCAAGGGGCATTCTCACCAGTGGTATACACTATTCTAGATGTTGTGAAGATAATGATGCTCGGAATAATCGACTATCCATGCAGTCAGTATTGAATGACAATGCCTGAAGTTGCGATCGGTACAGCCACTATAGAAGGTACAGGTCTGAGAATTCAGTAGGGGCTGCAACACATGCTGCAGCATATTCTGAGAGACCATGGATTGTGGTCCACTGATAATTGTTTCTTTTGAGGGAGATATCGGACATCTTGAATGAATAGGCAAATGGGGGACAAACAACTCGCTGTGCATTGTGTGCTTCATCTGTAGGGCTGCAGATAGGTTCACAATTATCACATATATTGGCCATGCGTTCTTGCCACCAGAGAAGTTTGTAAGATAGATGTCATCAGAAACGAATATTATTGGCACCAGCATATCATCAATGGGTATTGTTGTCTACACTATTGTAACCATTGTAAAGGGTAGGCTAAAAAGGAAACTTATCTATCTATTCCACCACCAGTATCCAGTATGCATATCGTTGTAAACATGATACCCATCATTATTAAATTTACGTTTCAGAGTTTAAGTAAGATTTACCACATATTCGGGCTGCTGTAGTAGTCATTCTGTACACTCTATAAAGTCACGGTACCATAACTTAATTGCATCTGGATACTGTATATTCCATACCAACTGCAACGTAGCTTGCTATAGAGAGTCATGGCCAAGTCCATCTTCCATCGTATTGATTTTCGGTTGGAGGTTGAAATTCGATTTCGGAAAATTACACACAAATACTCTTTAAGGATGTAGTTGCCCTGCATGAATATGTCAATGATGTTGGCAGGAAAACATTTTGATGTGACCAGATCTGTGAAATTATACTCCTCTTAACTGCCAAATCGATAGAACGGGTTGTCTAAGCAATGGTCAGAATTGCATTCAGTATTGTCCTTCTCATTGGTCGGAACGTATGCGGCAGAGACTCCTGTATCCTAATATGAGAACCTCTGATAAGTCAAATTCAGATAGTACAGGAGAAGGAGACGTGTGCAACAGAGGAAACATGTCAGGATCATCAATGTGGTCATGGTTTTCATGAAATCCACTGTAAGAATCATTGATGCATTGCTGAAAGTTTGTTCCAATATATTTAGAGTGCTTGGAGTCTATCTTTGGCTCCAGAAGTTGGGCACAATATTGAGGATGGTTGCCTTCGATGTTCTTGTGAAGTCACAGATCAGACTTGTAAGGATTCAACCAATCTGAAAAGAAACGATTTGGAGTTTGTATGGGAGACATGGTACGCATGGTGTAGACAATACTAAGAGCTGTATATACGGTTGGCACAATATTTCTAGCATTGCCAGTTATGGGTGATTGCTATGCAGGGATAGTGAAATTGAGTCGCATGGTATACACAACTCACAGAGCTGAATATACAATACTAAGACTTTAGAATATAGTGCAGACACAATTTGTCACAATGTAGCCACAGCCACAGCTTAATTTGGAGATAATAATAATACAAATTTATGAAAGAATCCATGGACTTGCTTGTTTGCTTGTTTTTTTAATGTTTGACTGCGTGGATGATACGAGATGCAGAAGAAACCATGTGATATTACTTGTTTTGTGTGCCAAGACACGAGTTCAGAGTTCATGACACCACTACACAGAGTCAATTGGTGGTACCTGGAGAGGCCTATGCACTGTGCGAGATGCTGATTACACCTCACTCACTTTATATGGCAGACACTGACTGTTTGTAACACAATACTGCATCATTATGTTGGAACTTGATTTTACTGCCATATGGTGGGAATGCTAAATCACAGACTTCGATACTTTAAACCAACATTCGCATGTCAGGTGTGTCTAACACTCAACAAGTAGTTCAAACATGTTTTGGAGTCGTATAATACATGTGGTGCATGATTCAGGACAGAAGAGAAGTGCCGATAGCAGCTCACAATTAGGAAATCTCCATTTCAAGTATGATGTTGTATATCACCAATGATTTCAACTCATCTGTCAGTCATTCCACAAGATTCCAGTACGTTGTTGACCTATTCTGCTTTATATATATACTGCCGTATACTCCGTCCATTTCGATTATTCTCCATCATCTCTATATACTCCATCTTTACCTATTTTGCACTCTCATCATCATTGTTAGCCAGATTGCCCCTGATCCTGACCGAGAATGTCACAATGCTATCCAGAACAATCCTATCCACCCCCTCCAAAACTGATCCAATTAAAGATGCTCTCCACCTAGATGGTTTCACAAAGCAGTTCATGGCCGAGCACATTCGGAAGCATATTCAGATGGATGACATTTACCGTGTCAAGGAAGATGGCGTAATTGACTTGATGTATGATATCCTTTTTGTGGACCCAGTCACTACATGGTACTCTGTACAGTATCAGGAGATGTGCCATCAATGGATATCAACCCATCCACAATACATGGAATTGTGGAGTGGGTTTCGGATATTTCTTCAAGACTGTTATGATAATACTCAGATGCTGTAATGGCCACAGAGGAAGTACCGGTTATAAGGGATTATTGGATGACACAAGAGGTATCATAGTTACCTTTTGGCAAAGTGATATAGTATGCCAACATATACTTTATTACAGATGCAGATGAATTGATATCACAAAGGAATATCCCCTTTGCCTACTGATACTGATGCTGTCTCCAACTCCAACGACTCAGATGACTGTGACCATCCCAAATGTGGCAAAGGCCATGTCAAGAGAGATAGCTGGTATTCCGGGATATCGAAGCTGCAGCCACCCTCCAACATACGTACAACCCCACCAACTATCATTGCATCTGACCTCTAGACAAAATTGAAACTCGATAAGATCTCCATCAATACCATTCATATCGGCCCAATACATATATTCTCCTTCATGGTTTATATTCTCAACCCTGATTGCTATGGCCCAAAAAGCTACAACCTTTGGGACAACTTCTTCGTTCACTACAGCTTGAATAGATGGCATCTCCCATGAGTTGAGAAGCTCACCACATATACTGTACACTATGCTTTGAGTCACCTATATTCTGTTAGAGATGTGAGTTGAATTTTTGAGTATCTAGTCATGCCTGGTAAATACTCTCTGTACCTATGAAATGTGACTCGACTCAATAGAAATCATTCTGTAACTACCTTCTTTTCCATTTCAGTTTATAACCCTCTTATCGTTGTGGCTGTCATGAAGGGAATAGCGGTAGTGCTCCAAGGATTGCAAGAGCTACTCCACCACCAGCACCACCACCACCACCACCAATACAATCATGATCGTTTCCCCCGGAAATACATGGTACCTCCAAACCGGCTGAGAGCCCGATGACTAATCTCAGGTTAATTGCAATATACCACTCAGCAATGACACAACTAGAGGTGACTGCTACTTAGTACTTCGAGGGTACCTCTCTCGAAGATGCCTGCATTGCACGAATGTCTGAGACAGCACATATTGAGAAGACGATGTCATGTGACTGGTGGTGGAGTTACAGAAACCATGGGAGGTGATGTCACAAATAGCAGAGGCTTTGATGGAGGAAGAGACAATGTGTGATATTTCATTGGTGTCAGTGGATTTTGACGAGTCGTTGGAGTCAGTCGCAAATGGAACGTATCAGTATGTCAATTCCACTATGAGATTCACACAGCTCAAAGAATCGTTTGTGACTCTACCATTCATGGGTCGGCAACTTGAGTCATGGTAATATGTACGTCCAACAGTACTGCAAATGACTAGCATACTGACACACATGTTACGTTCGTATTTAGGTGTTGGGTTTGATAGGGTTTTGCATATCCTCTTTGGATTGGATAGAGTCGGGTTTGCATTTTACAGAGTTGTTTTTAGTCTCATTTAGATTTTCATAGCATTGTTTTGTTTGATTTTGTGAGGGTGATTGGGTCGGAGGATATCGATATTTGATTGAGTCATGGTATGCGATACTTTCATAACAGGCCAGTACAAAATCATGTAAATGTGCCCCATTATGACATAACCTTTTAGGTGTACTGTTCAGCAACGTATAAATCCCTTTCCACACAGTATTACCTTTTGCCTCCATCTTAAACTCAATATCGCAACTTCATTCACTACAGCTGTACTCTTATTCTGCCATTCTGCCGTTCCTATTTTCTGAAAATAACCCGAACAATAAAGCTGCTGTACAAGGCCGCATCCTCAATTCCAAAATTAATACCAGCCACTCTTGGAGTTGTCACCCCAATATTACGTACAGCAAATTGTCATAAGAGGAAACTCACTTTGCAGTATGATATGCAGAAGCGAAAGCGGAGGAAAACTATAGCCTCACATATCGAAGGTTCAATTTCGACTAATCAGATCTCCACAGCATCTACACACATTGTATCCTTACCAAATGCAGCCCTGAAACCGTCTCTGCTCCCGCCGAATGAAGCCTCCAATTCAATGTTGCCAGTACCGAGTGTGATTTTCATCATCCGTATTTGTTCAACGATGAACCTTAGTTGCCTCTGGAGTCCACACACATCATCATCAGCATTAAAACTCATCCCATCATCTTCACCGATAACACCATCGAGTTTATCAGTCAGAAATAAACGACATGGCAGTCGAAGTTTCCTGGCACCAGATGACCGTTGAGTTACCACTATACTGGAAACAATATGACACATGATGCAGAAGCAACTGCTAAGTAAGATATCATTTCTAACTTATGCTGAGTTTTGGCTGGTAGCTTATACGATTCTGAGAGTGGTAGATACTGTCTAATATATTGGTTCCAACACAAAGTCAGTAGAGCATTCCTGGCTGAAAGAATATAGGTAGGAAGGAATTAGTATTAGCTTCCTGGAATGACAGAAGGAGTATCTCAAGAGAGTTAGATATCTCCCAGAATTGCATTCTCACTGAGTAATAAGCCGTATATCAGATCAACAACATTTGAAATGTAGTCAGATCGCATATGATTAAGAAGACCCGTGAATGTGTAGAGAAACTATACAACTTGCACCCTTTCTATAATGATAAGCGCAACATATACATTGATCTTGTTCTTTCAGATTTTATATTCATTGTGTGGCAATGCGATCGTATGAACGAACACGATATATATTCAACCTACAACATGTACTATGGCTAATACTACCAGTAACAAGATAACTACGTTCCTTCTGAGGAGATTCCACAATTTCTATATATACATTATTTGAAACGAATGTGGAAATGCGGCAGGTATTTGGAAGACTTCCATGACTAGATTCGGAAACAAAGCCCCCTGGAACTGATTCTGTTAACATGAATGGCATTGTATGACTTACTGACAGAGTGGCAAAGAAATGTAGGTTTAGCTCCAATAAAGGTTGAAATTGATGACTTCAACATCAAGTGTGACAGGTCCAAGCGCGAGTAGTACTTCAATTGAGATAATGACGGCATTATAACCTTCACAATTTATGTAATTTCTCTAACATATTGCAGAGACTCTCACTGATCTCATGTATATTTGGAATAATCTCCCATCTCTACTAAGACAAAAGATAATCAAGTCTATAATGTCAACCCTTCACAACCTCATTCTATATGGGAATGGAGCCAAAAATATGTCACCCATTGCCAAGCCTCGTTGAGTGGTATTAAACAAGACTGTGATGGAAGCCCTGATAATAGAACTGAACATTGAGACTCTGAACATTTCTGCGATCTGCATTTCTATTGCTAAAAATTTGTTTTTTTATGCTGAGGATGGGATTGACGATGGCGAATATGATAGTAACAATAAGCAGGATGATATTAACATTGCCAGGAATCGTACTCTGCAACATGGTGGTCTCCAGCTGGTTGATAATATGGTCGAGTATGAGGAGACTGAGGACAAGGATCTGAATGAAGATGAGAAAGAGATTGAGATGAGTACAAGAACGTAGAGTCGGACTCAGTAGATGACTGTAAAGGAGAGGGTAGTTCAGAGGATGTACTTCAAGCTGGCAGCAATGTGTAGCATGGTGTTAAGAATGAGTAACTGTATATAGTAGAGAATAATATCAATATTGTCCACAGTAATGTCACTGCACTGTATTTGTTTCCCAAGATGTGAACGCAATTCAGGGCATTGTATAAATAGCTCATACTGTGAACATTGTGTTATGTCAAGAGGTACATTGCACTCATGCATCACATGAGTACTGTTGTGGATAAAAAGGTGCACACACTGCATAGTTGCATCAGTGAGAATTATGTGCACTGGATAGCTGTATCACTTGCTCTTGGCTGGCTGTAGATGATCAAGCTGTACTGACTCTTGGCTTGCTGAATATGATCGAGTCATGCCGGCTCTTGGCTGGCTGGTGATGATCCAGCTTGGTTGGCTCTCAGCTGGCTGGAGATGATTGATAATGACTGACTGGTTACCCTGATTAATAGTGTGTGTACATATGTTAGTATTGCAATTCAAGAGAGTGACTGTGAGAGACAAGGAAGTATAATAGAGTTGAACTTAGAACATAGAGTATAAATACAGTTGAACATCAGGGGGTGCAAAAGGGGTCACACTATATAGGCAGCATGCTAATCCGGCCTCGGCTGCCCAGTGTACTTAGAAGGCCAAGTATACTTAAATGGCCAAGTATACTTACAAGGCCAAGTACATTCACAAGCCGGACTGGCTTCTGGCTGGCTCTCAGCTGGGTCTTCACCAAGCAATTGGAATGGCAATATAAAGAACACAGTATATTAAGCATCTCAAGGTGCTGTACAGAGTGATATGTGACTGTGTGAATATTTAACCCCAAGAGTTATTTTTACAGTGTTTCACAATGTTTGGTAGTGGACTTACATATTACCCGGCCTACCGATGTTCCAGTCACTCCAGTCTCACCACCCACATCTGAACATGACTAATGTGTACTGGTACAGGAATATTTTTCTGATAGAGTGTTCTAGAGTTGAATTCTGGATTTGAACTTGAGCTCCAATGGCAGATAGAGAGTGTAATGGCAGTGCCAAGTGTGCTTGGCCCCGTAAGTATACTTTGCCTCATCGGTGTGCTTGGTCTCCTAAGTGCACTTGGCCTTCATAAGTATACTTGGCCTGGGAACTATACTTGGCTGCTGAGGTGCACTGGCTACTGAGGTAAACTTGGCTGCCGAGGTGCACTTGGCCGCTCTTCGTATATAATTACCTTGCGAAGTGCCTTTGCATGCTAGTGATTATCATACTTACATACTCTACAATTGATATCATCCTCCCTATCAGGTATTCCGTTTGCAACCGTACCTATACTTATCCACCCTTATACTATAATCGCTTTGCAGTCACTAGATATGTTTCGCTCATGGGATTTCGTGATCTCCTAACCTTTTCAATATGTCGCGATATCTACACAAAAACAGACGACTAGTCAATTACACCCAATTGCAACTCAATACCTCTCAAGAACACGATTAGAGGTCTATTGCATGCCATTCCCAATGGTGAGAGTGAGGAAGCTCTGCAGGCATCGGCAAAAGCAGCCATCAGGCCCCAGTGAAAGATACCATCACAAGCGAAGATAATCATGATGTAAATGGGAGAAATCTGAATCCCGATGATGTTGATCTCAATCCTGATGGGGAAAATAACCATGACAACAACCTCTCATTGATGATCACTGAAGATGATCTGTGCAATATGACTACTCAGAACCGATTAATACTGAAGCTCCTTTTCAAACAACAACTCAAAATAAGAGCTGACTGACAGGCCAAGCACGATGCAAGAGCCGCCAAACAAGAAGAATTGACCAGGGAGAGAGAAGCAGCTCGGGAACGAAGGAACAGACTGCGAAGGTAGAATACAGCAAATCCGTGAACTTTAAGATCGTCAATCCCAAGTGATACTGTAGGGGCACCTCCGAATTGAATAACTTCATCAGTATTCTCCATAAGAACTTCAACTCACAATAACATCATTTCCTGAATGGCGCAACGGATCAAGTCAAGTACACCTTGAATCTACTCAGATGCTTTTGCGGACATAAGGATCCTTCGCAACACAAAACAAAATGGAGGATCCAGTCTCTTGGGGCCAAAAGTTACAGAATTCGAACCACCGTACCATAAACCATTTCAACCTCTTCGTTGAGCAACTTCAAAAGATATACGGTGACTCCAACCTCATGCTGAATGCAGTGATATGGACCTACCGACAGTTGGACCATGGATTCCATGACCAGGACAAACAAGTACGTGTATGGGCCAATCAGCTCCGTATCGTGTGGTGGAAAGCCGAATGGGATGAAGAATACAACTCTAAGAGGTTATATGAAATGGCCTACACAGGCATGAAGCCTCGAATACAAGTACAAATTAAAATCTTGATGACAAATGTGAGGTTCGAAAGCATTGACTAACCTTTCGCCCGAGTACCAGCCCTGGAGTTCTAACCTGGATCGGGAAGGACAAGCGGGAGACAACAATATCAACAGAAGCAGTCTACCGGCAGTTCCAGTGGCAGCAGGATATTGTTCCATGACCGGTCAAATGAACCGACAAGAAACGTCGTCTCAGACTATAAACCTTCGAGCCCGACGAAACAACTTCCGGTGGAAAGACCACCTGCAGAGGCGAACGTGTACAATCACCTTCAGCATCATAGATCTTGAAGAAGGTTCTCAATATTCGCATCGTCAATAAGATGAGCATCTGCCGCAATGATAACTTCTTGAAGCTTGGATGTCCATGATACAGTCGGGCCAACTTTCCGGACAGACTAAATCTCAGTGGCAGCGGTCCCGGCAGTTCTGGCAGCAGCGGGTACTAAGTTAAATGACAATGGTCGTTTGATTCATGGTAGGCAACAAACTACTCCACCTCTTCTGGTACCTGGTTGGCGAGAGAGGATAGACGAGACGGAGCTGGAATTGTGGAGATTGGGAGCACAGGCACTCATGGTGGTGTTGGAGGGAGTGCTGGTAGACTGACTTTCATTAAAAGCAAGAATTATTTTGATGAGCCCAAGGACACACATATTGAGTCAGTATCTATGCAGCACTGAGTGGCCTGATATGGTGCATATCGTATACAAAGTGGTTGTACAAGATGCTCACAGAGAAATGCAGCTCATACGAGGACTCATTGACTGTGAAGCAATATGCATCTTCAGGACGTCCAAGCTGGGAAGACAGCTCAGTGTCCAGGACGAACTAGTATTTATCACAACCTCGAGGCTCAATGGCAGCGTGATGATGTCTACAAGAGAAAGTAGAAAGTCTACTTTCTCGATTCAGTATTTTGAAAGTTTGGTACCAGTTGACGAATCGGATGTATTAATTGTACCCAAGAGGGCACACGACTTGTTTTGGGCATGTAACACCGGGAGCGTCACTCCAGATTTACCAGTACAAGTAGTATCCTTACTGCTTTCAGGACTTGCTTGTGATGGATGTTATGAAGATTCGCTCAGGATGTGAAAGTCACTAATAGATAAGTTTCAAGACAAAGATGTTTGGCTTTCCAATGTGTATATTGTTAAGGCTTGTTCTCCTCGTCAAGAAGCTTGCCCTTCTACCCTCGAAGATGCTAGAGGTCTTTATACCTCTATCCTCTCGCTCTAACAATTACTTCTATCTACGCTTTTCTCATGAGCTCCTCTACCTAACCTTTACTTCGCTCCAATGGCCTTCCTGTCCTCCAGCGCTCTTTCGGACCTTCCGTATCTTTCCACTTCAGATCTCTAACTCAGACGAATAGAACTCCTACTGACATCAGTCCTTTGGACTTATGTGGTCCGGACCTATCAAATCCTTTCGATCTCTTTGCTTCCAGACGAATGGTATCCTTTCGATCGTGAGGGACATAGAGGCTTCGTTTGCTATATTGCAAATGCAGGTGCTTTCGTATCTACAGCCTCTCAGCTGTCTTTGCACTATCGATGGCATGAGCTGACAGGGTATCGCCCCAATAACCACTTCTAACTTTTTATCAGTGGTGTGGTTGACTGCATGACAGCTCATCTGATTTCATTGGGTACGAGTGATATTCTGTGTAGTTTTAATGACGTCTAGGGATGGCGCTTGTACTATCCCGATACGGCTATCATCGAGTGATCGTAGGTGACCCCGCTCCGATGGCCTTTGGTAATATACAGCTTGTGAGGTGTAACACTATCCCCCTCCTTATAGAGTTCGTCTCTGAATGATCAGACTAATCTGCTCTTCGTTGCCTTTGGTAAAAGTGACCTCTTGTGCCCAAAACCCAAAGTTCTTCCTTTTCTCCTTTCCTCCTTGGTAAAACATGCGACCCCTTGTGCCCCAAAAATCAATTCTTTTTCCTTGGTGTCTTGCTACCCATTAGAAACCCTTCGTGGGGAAAAGGTACTAGCACAACCTTTTGTCCTTAGCTGCCTGGGGATTCCGCTTATGATAATCCTTCAACAACCCTTTGTCATCAAAGTTCTCATAAGGTTCCTCAGTCCAATCTGCTTCGTCTGGATATCCTTTCCATTTAACCACGTATAGCATCTTCTTTCGTTCCTTGCTATACTGGCTGCCCATGATCTCTTCAACCTCATAGCCTGTCTCGTATTCGTAGCCTTGTACATCATAGCCCAATTCGTTCCCTTTGCTGGTGGCGAGTTCTGGTGCGGGTCTGATGGGAACAGTGGCTGTTCGATAGGGTTCAATGAGAGAGACATGGAAAGCGTTATGGATTCGCCAACGCTTAGGCAATTCAAGTTTTAATGCGGTGGGTGAGAGTACTTTTAGCACCTAGAAAGGACCATGTAGCTTCGCATCTAGCTTTCTAGATGGGCGTCTGGTCTTAAGGTTCTTTCCATTTAGTATTACTAGATCACCAACCGAATGCTTCGGAGGTTCCTTAGCACGCTTGTCATGGTACCTCCCCATTGTCTCTTGTGCCTTCTCTAATCCTTTTCGACATAGGTCATGCACACTTGACATCCAATGGACATAGTTCCTAGATGCCGGATTCTTTGCTTCTGCTTCAACACGCCAATTCGTTCGAGGATCGAACCCATAATTCGCAAAGAAGGGTGACATGCCAGTCGCGGTGGTAAGTGAGTTGTTGTAGGCATACTCTGCCATTGGCAACATCTCAGACCAGTTATCCTGTTCGTAGTTGCAGTAGTTCCTTAGGTAGCATTCTAGCGTTTGGTTTATTCTTTCTGTTTGACCATCAGTTTGTGGATGGAATGGCGAAGACATCTTCAATTGGATATCGAGAGCTTCAACCAAGGAAGATCAGAACGCAGATGTAAACCTGGAATCTCTGTCTGATACAATATTTGATGGTAGACCATGGAATCTCCATACTTCTTTCAGGAAGATCTTGACCAAGTCTGTGGCTTTCTTTTCGCCATCCTTCAGTGGTATGAAGTGAGCCATCTTTGTGAACCTGTCAACGATAACCCAGACCGATGAACATCCATCAGATACTGGTAGATCGATGATGAAATCCATAGAGATTGAATCCCATGGACGGTACGCTAATTTGAGAGGTTATAGAAGTCCATAGTGAGCGTGGCGAGCTGCTTTGTTCTTCTGGCATTCAGGGCATGAGCGGACGTAGTCTTCGATGAATTTCTCCATCTCTGGCCGAAAGAAGTTCCTTCGAACCAGCTCAATTGTCTTGTCCTGTCCCATATGTCCTGCTACCTTCGAATCGTGTTCTGCTTCGAGTATTTGCTTTCGTAACTGTAGATCGTCTGGAATCCACATCCTACCTTTATAATAAAGGGCTTCGTTTTCGAAAGAGATGTCAGGGCTTGGGCTTCCTTCCATTGCTCTAATGTACTCTTCCTGCCATGCGGCGTCGTTATTTGCAGCGCCTACCACTGCTTCTAATAACCAAGAATTGAACTTGACTACTGGGATTGACCTTCACTTAGCAAAAGAAATCATAATCTGTTCGCCTCGTAGCTTCGCTGCTATCACCTGTACTGTTTCCACTTCAGATGTTACCAGCTGATCAGGTCTTAAAACGCGGTGTATTGGTTGATTTTCATTTTCTTCGAGACTACCTCCCCCCTTTTTAGGGCGGTACTCCGAACGCCTAGATAATGCATCTGGTTTACCATTTGTACTGCCTGGTCGGTAGAATATCTTGAAATCATAACCAGCTAGTTTCTGTGCCCATCAGGCTTGTCTTCGATTCAATATCTTAGTAGTGGTAAAGTACTCAAGATTTTTGTGATCGGTAAACACACTGATTTGATGGGCTGCTCCTTCGAGATAACGTCTCCATTCCTTAAAGGCAGATACTATTGCTAGCATCTCTTTATCGTGAATCTCATAGTTGATCTCTGCCTTATCCATCTTTCGAGAGTGGTAGGCCACAGGGTATAATCGTCCATCAATCACTTGGGAAAGGACAGCGCCGAAGGCGAACTCACTGGTATCAGCTTCAATATCCACAGGATGTTCAGGTTCAAAGTGACGAAGGATTGGTGCCTCAGTAAAACACTTCTTTAACAAATTGAAGGCCTCTTGACAGTGTGGGTTTGCCTTCCAATCGAACTGTTTATCAGTTTGTTTGGTTAGGTCTGTCAATGGTCTGCAGATTCTGGAAAAGTCCTTAATGAAGTGTCGGTAGAAATTGGCAAATCCTAAGAATGACTGAACGTCCTTGACTGAGTCTGGCGTTTCCCATTTCAGGATAGTATCAACCTTGTCTTCTGCCATGCTGATACCTTCTCCCGATATGATATAACCAAGCAATTCAACTTGTTTCTGGTGCCATTCGCACTTATCTGGTACTATTGCCAAGTTGTTTTCCTGTAATCTACGAAGGACTTCTCTTGTCAATCGTACATGCTCTTCTTCCTCTTTGGTATAGATGAGGATATCATCTATATATACCACAACTCCATGATCGATTAGATCTCTCAGGATCTCGTTCATCATATCTTGGAATGAGGCTGGCGCATTTGCCAATCCAAAGGGCATAACCAAACATTCATAGTGTCCATATCTCGTACGAAATGCTGTTTTCCATTCGTCACCAGGCTTTATTCGAATGAGATTGTAACCAGCCTTTAGGTCAATTTTTGTAAAAAGCTTTGAGCCAGTAACTCTGTCCCTAAGTTCGTTCATAAGTGGCAAAGGGTACCGATTCATGATCGTGATGCGGTTGAGTCCTCTGTAATCCACACACAACCTTAAACCCCTTCCATGAGGCTTTGGGACGAAGAGTATTGGTGCTCCAGCTAGCGACTTGCTTGGACGAATCTTGCCAGAATCGAGCATTTCCTTTAGATATTCTTTAAGGACCGAATGTTCTTTCTCGGAGAGAGCGTAGATGGAACCCCATGGAGGCTGCTCTCCATCCTTTAAGTCTATTGCATGGTCAAATGATCGATGTGGTGGTAGAGCGTTGGCAGTTTCTCCATTATATACTGACTGAAAGTCTCGATACTGCCATGGAATTTGTTCGACCCAATCGATCTCCATTTCACCTGCCGCATTGATATGCATAGATCCAATTACTCCGATCCACCGTGGATCAGTACCAAACTTGAGGATACTATCGTCATATTCAATCGAGAAGGAGCTTACTGCTACCTTCGTACAATGCTGATGACAATGTTTCGATGTGAATTGGAGCTTATCACCTTCTTCAGTGATCCCTCTGAGTGCTCCATGCTTGACATTCCACCAGTTAGGTAACATGATATCAGTTGCTGATTCCATGGATCCGATTT
>MU122102.1:603751-796566 GCA_014904905.1 Wilcoxina mikolae CBS 423.85 | reverse complement strand
GAAACTTCTTCTCCATGTCTCTTCTAGTCTTCCTTATATCGCTTTCTCTCTGCTTTTTCTCAGCATCAGCCTTCTTCTTGAGTTCTGTAACCCTCTTGGCTTCTTTGTTGGCCTTCCGCTTGACACTGGTGAGTTCTTCTGACTGTGTATGTACTTGAAGGGCGAGTCTCTCCTGGGCTGTTTCCCTCTTTTCCAATATGCCAGAGATAGAGGTCCACGCTACTGATGAGGCTTGTATCTGCTTCCCAAGGGCCAGACGTAGTTCCTCATAAGCTTCAGAAGACTGTGCGTTCGCAATGGCAATTGCAGCGCTGACATTGGCTGCAAATACCTGGGACTGGGCAATGATGTCTGAGTAATGTTCCAGTTGTGCTCGTTGTAGGTTTTCGACTCCAGAAGCCACAGCATTATAGATTTCGTTTTGCCTAAACACTAGAGCTTTGTATGCTCTGACCAACTCAGGCAGTACCTCTCTGATCTTGATGTTGCTTCCTTGAGTCTGGGTAATCAATGCATCCATTCGATTTAATTCTGATTCGATGCTGTTTATCAAAGCGACCACCCACTCAGGGATATCATTCCGCACAATCGGTTCATAACGAACCACTTCCTTCCCCTTGTCACCTGCCACTACCAACGCACTTTCCCTTCGTACCAACGTCACTGCCTCTCCCATCATGGTATCAGACTCAGTGTCTGTCATTGTTCAGAGTATGACCCAGATTTGTCCTTGAAAGATCCTGCTATAAAAGCTCCAAGTTCCGAAGAAGGGAACTAAATCGAGGTCCCAATCAATAAGAAGCCTAGTACCAGCTTCCTGTTGTATCTGTAATGAAGGTTCATAGTCTGGTGAATGGGGCATTCACAGATCTGGGAGGACAATGGTTCCGATCAGAGCTAGCAAGATGACTATCTTAAGGTATGCGAGGGATTGCTGCTTTCGGAGATGTGCGCGGTATAATGCTTCGGTTTTCGATCGGTGAATGGTAACTGACAATGCTAGCTGGATGTAGTCTTCTTCACGCACTAGCTCACAGTGATAGCTTCCCTTAGGGAGAGAGGTCTTTTCCCAGCTGGTAATAAGATCAAAGTCTGGTTCATGATACCAGCACTCTCCCTGTAAGATGTGGCAGCCAATATCTGGAATATAAAAGCGCATAAGCGTCAAGAACCTTTGACCGCTTGGAGGGTAGAAAGATAGCTTCAACAGAAGTATTTCTTTGCTAACAATACAATGTAACACCGGGAACATCACTCCAGATTTACCAGTACAAGTAGTATCCTTACTGCTTTCAGGACTTGCTTGTGATGGATATTATGAAGATTCGCTCAGGATGTAAAAGTCACTAATAGATAAGATTCAAGACAAAGATGTTTGGCTTTCCAATGTGTATATTATTAAGGCTTGTTCTCCTCGTCAAGAAGCTTGCCCTTCTACCCTCGAAGATTCTAGAGGTCTTTATTCCTCTATCCTCTCGCTCTAACAATTACTTCTATCTACGCTTTTCTCATGAGCTCCTCTACCTAACCTTTACTTTGTTCCAATGGCCTTCCTGTCCTCCAGCGCTTTTTCGGACCTTCCGCATCTTTCCGCTTCAGATCTCTAACTCAGACGAATAGAACCCTTACTGACATCAGTCCTTCGGACTTATGTGGTCCGGACCTATCGAATCCTTTCGATCTCTTTGCTTCCAGACGAATGGTATCCTTTCGATCGTGAGGGACATAGAGGCTTCGTTTGCTATATTGCAAACGCAGGTGCTTTCGTATCTACAGCCTCTCAGCTGTCTTTGCACTGTCGATGGCATGAGCTGGCAGGGCATCGCCCCAATAACCACTTCTAACTTTTTATCAGTGGTGTGGTTGACTGCATGACAGCTCATCTGATTTCGTTGGGTACGAGTGATATTCTGTGTAGTTTCGATGATGTCCAGGGATGGCGCTTGTACTATCCCGATACGGCTATCGTCGAGTGATCGTAGGTGACCCCGCTCCGATGACCTTTGGTGATATACAGCTTTTGAGGTGTAACAGTAGTTGTGGGATTCAGTTCAAGGATCAAGTCAAACCCTTCAGTTCGAGTTGACTTTCAGATACAACCCAGATTGATCTGCCGTAGGGTTTGATCCGCCATGAATAGATCTTCTTCGTTGCTAACACCATGTTAGGTGAAAGACAATGAAAAGAAAATGTATCATATCAATAATTACAAAAAGTATCCATTTAATACAAAATAATATAATACCAATAATCAGAATATGAACTAATATAAATATACTGAAGATACTATAGACATTCACATCCTATTTGCAATCCAAGAGATTCTTGATATTTGTAATGGTGGTGTCAGATACAATTGGTCTTGCAGGTAGATTTGGCTGGCAGAAGTACTTGGATCACAGGTGCAGATATCTCACAAGTATACTTGACAGCTGATAGCTTATTAGTTCCTTTCATGTAGTCACCTTCCTAAGTGTTCGTGCACTCCTGTGATAATCTCACATACCTACTACTCTACATGATCACGTTATCTTACTTGCAACTGTATCTACTCATATTGATATATCACAATGTATGGATATATATACGTACAAAACAGCCTTTATACTATCATCACCTCTTAGTTACCAGATATATTCCACTGGTGCAATTACATATTCAACATATCACTACTGTGACCTATACGCAAACATATAAATAATGCTAAACACCAGAAATGATATACTCACAATGCCTCCAAAGCAGTCAATACGAACACAATTGAATGTGACTCATAATCATCATAGCGAGAATACCCTGTAGGCTACTGCATCCTCATTTGATAGTCAACCACTTGGACTGGCTAGATACATCTTAACTCTGACAGTTTTACCAGAAACCAAAGCCAAAGATGAGTATGTTGAACAAAATCGAAACGATGGTGATAATGATTGCAATGACAATCGCAATAATGATGATGAAGAGTAATCATACCATACATATCACATCAAATGTACTTTTGATTTGACTGATTAAATCTGAGAGCTAGTTATGCAGCAATATTAGATACTAGATGATCTCCTCCTCAATCAGAATTTGATACTTATCGAGTCCAGTTTCAGGCCCAAATTGAGTATCAGAAGTGAAGTTTCCTCAGCTACATGAAAGTATAAGATGTCTCACTCCAAATAGTTCTGTACTGGTGTGGTAGAATTGGAGATCATCTTCGGTGTACTTTATTCAAACATGACAATCCACAATTAGTTCTTCCTCAAGGAATATGTCGACAATGTCCAGCTCATTCTTGATCACTTAATACTCTGTGCCAATTACGTTAATCTGCCTCAGTGGCACACAAGTATGATCAACTCGATTCATTAAACTCAGATGTACTCACTAAAGATGATCCATACCTTGAGGATATGAATCTCTTCATTAGCAAATCATGAATAATGTATGGTGAGAATGATTTAGTGTTCACCATGGATATCCAAGGCAACATGAAATTCATGCACGGATACTATGACTAAAACAAACATAATAGAGAATACGCAATTCGACTACAGAAATATTTGCAAACAGCTGCCTAAGACAAGCAGGAGAACACCAAAATACTTGATTACCAAGTATGAGCCAGACTACAGCCAGAGAAGAGGCTGAGAATAAAGAGATTTAACTCTGCCAATGGAATGTTAAGAATAATTAATACATATTTCTACCACACAGCAGACTTCGAAACTGTTTTAAACCGACATCAGCACAACAACAACAAGCAGCCAGAATTGTCACCATGGAGAAACGGTGACAAGAATCGGAACATTCAATGATCCATCTCCTAGCAAATACAAATCAAGTATTGTACCTTCCAGATTGTTCATCACTAGATATGATCAAAGCAGTATTACCTGAAATTACACGATCAACAACTAAATCTGGACGGTAATAGTACTATTTCTGCACATCATCAGCTCTTCAAGATATCACTTGTTTAGTTACCACAACCAACCAAAGCAGATCAGTTCTATATAGTCAACCATACCACTCATGATGCAAGAACGGTGGTTACTGGCTCAATACTATACCAGCTCATACCATCGACAATATGGAGATAGCTGAAAGGATATAGATATGAAAGAATTCAACTTTGCATCATATTATCAAAGGCTTTGATCACCACTTATATACAGACTGTTTACAATGATGCACCTCACAATCGAAAGGATACCACATAACTGGAGTCTAAAGGATCAAAAGTATATGATAGATCTGAACCACATAAGTCTAAAAAACTCATACCAGTAGGGAATCTATTCATCCAAGTAGGAGAACTTAATGAAAAGATTCAGAGCATCATGCAGATGGTATAGAATAGGTTATTGAAGGGAACATATTGTTATAAAGGATGACTAGGTAAAGAATCTCATCAGAAAAGTGTAGATAAAAGTATATGCTAGAATGAGAGGACAGAGGTATTAATACTTCTAGAATCTCTGAGGGTAGTAAGGTAAGTGTATTCATGAAAAAAACAGATCAGAACAATATTCAATTGGAAAGCCAAACATCGTTGTCTTGAATCTCTATCTTTAGTGACTTCCTCATCTTGAGCAAATCTTCATAACTTCTATTATAAGCAAGTTCTGAATGCTGTAGTGATTTACCTAACGGTTGAGCTTTTAAACAATCTCCTGAGTTGGTATGTCTGGAGTGACACTTCTGGTATTACACAAAGTGCAAAGGATCCAGTTCAGATTTATTCTGATACTCCAAATCACATGAAAGAAAACAAACAAACGTACTTCCAATATTATGAATCTTGGTTGATCTCTATAGGAAATGGAAAGCTGACAACATATGCCTTTCCTTTAGCAGTAACTATTGAACTCAACTATGTACAATATATTGCTGTATTTCCTTTACTAACAAACCTGACTCCAACTCCGGTGGGCCTTGTATCTGTCAGGTCAGGCGTTAGTGGTTATTTGACATCCAGAAATCAAAAGATCAGGTTATATCTTCCAACACTTGACTCGGTGGAAGAGATCGGACCAAACAGACCTAGAAATAGAGGTAGTGGGTATGTAGATATTAATGGCAACGATTGACGAGGTTCAACATCACTGTATATCATTAATATTGAGGACTGTTCTAGTACATTTGGGAATATACATGTGGAGCCAGAATCTGTCAGAGAAACTGAAAGTTCACTTGGATATTCGAGACTATGGACTTGCAAGCTGAGTGAATGAGTAGGTTTGGAGATCTGCTGCTGGAGTGGCTCTGATTCGAAGGTGGACTTGGATAAATCAGAGTCAATTGGACATTTCCTTATTGCTTTGTACTTCATTTCTTTTCTTCATTTCTTATGGATCTGACTCAGATATAAATAGCATCGGCACGTGTTTTACTATCTACCATTTGAGGTAGATTGCTCATTGTACCAAATCCGCTATAAGGCCGTTATGATGATACCATTAGATTGTGGAACTTATGCAGATGTACAAAGGAGTACATACCGTATCTTGTCTTTCTTTATGTATATATCTGTTTCAATCCAGGAGGTCTGTGGAGAAAGAAGGCGATGATGTAATGATGGTGCCAGGTGTGTTTGGCCTTGTAAGTACACTGACCTCTTAACTTTACTTGGCTCGCAAGTGTACTTGCCTACCGAGATACACTTGGCCACCGGGGTTGGGTAATTGCCATTCCTCTATAATCACCTCGTGAAGTGCTTTTTGCATGCTAGTGATTATCTTACTTACTTGCTTACTTACATACCATACAATTGATACCATCCAAGTCTTCATTACTTATTCCATTTGCAACCGTATTTACGAATATCCATCCATACGAGGGTATACATCCTTACACTGTATCTACCCTTGTACCTTTATATGAGGCCGTACCCTGATTTACACCCTTACAAATTTCATTTTGGTTGTCCATTACTTGTTATCACAGTTTCACTTGCCATTATCAATAACATGTGATGGAGATTACTGCAACTAAATATATCTCGGATAAGCAATAAACGATATCTATTATAACCAGTCATATATAGATTTGACAACTGATAGAATGCAGACTGCTGAATCGTTACAGTTATGATGAGACTTCTACTAACTTTTCAGGCTGATAAGGCTATAACAATCATATCTATGTATTTATCAGACAAGGAAGAAATTCTGTTTTGACAGAATATTATTTATCAGCAGGTTAACAGATCAAAATGATATCATTGCTCTGCAGGATAAATATCTAAAATAGTTGAATTATGAAAGTTACTATTTGTCTAAGTAGAATGAATAGAAGAAGACTACTATTTGTCAAACAGATAGAGGAGATAGAGCTATCAGAAGAAGCATATTGAAGTAAAGATAATTACAAAGAAAATTTTATGAAACAAGAAAAGTTGGAAGTATTTGTGAAAGCGAGAACAAAGATGAATTATAACATTTGAATTCTCTAAGGATAGAAAGATAACCTTCTTAATGGGAAAAATTAGCCTTAATAATATTTAATTGGAAAGCTCATCTTTTTGTCTTGAAACTTCAAGGTACTTTTACATCCTGAGTAAATATTCACAACTTCCATTGCAAGTAAGTTCCAAAAAGAATATGAACACTATTTGTACTAGTAAATCTTGAGTATAACTCTTGATATTACAGACAGAAAGATATAGAGAGAATGTAAAAGAGAGATAGGTGAAGAGAAGTTTGCTGGATGAGAAGGAAGAGTGATCCTTTCCATGTAGATCTTGTTTTATTGCTTCATTCTGATTTGACTGTCAGGTTGATATGATTGGCCAATATAGTGATCTAAGTGTGACATAATACAAAATAATCCGAGTAAACACAAAGCCGGGTAAGTTTTAGCGCTCGCCTGGCATGGATCATACCATTAAATAAACTTCATGGCAAGCAAATTTGTGCTAGCGTGGTTAGGGCTTTTTACCCTTGACTCACTTACCAAAGTCACAATCGCACTTGTCGCTTCCTATCGCCCATCCTGAAATTCTGTTCCGGCAATTATCATTTTACAACAAGTTTTCAGACGAACAGGAAGACCAGTCTCCGCCAAATCGGTTAAATCGATTGTATCTCCAGTTCTAACAGCAATCAGTACGCTAGACACCCTCTGATATGTTTCAGGTATGCCGTAAATGACTAAATTCCCTTTTATAGCTCCAGAAAATGAAGTACCTTGCAGCATATATGCTACTCACTCTCGGCGGCAACGACTCGCCTTCGGCTCAAGATGTCAAGACAGTTCTGTCTTCAGTAGGTGCTGAGGTGAACTCCGATCGTCTTGATATGCTCATTTCTGAGCTCAGCGGTAAAGACATTCAAGAGGTTCGTTGTCCTTTAGATGATCGCTGATACTCGACGATAATTTCCAATCGCTGAAACTTGTGTTCCAGCTGATCGCTGCGGGATCCTCCAAGCTTGCCTCTGTACCTTCTGGTGGTCCTTCGTCAGGCGTCAACTCTGCTGGAGCTATTGCAACTGGTGGTACAGCTGCCACTGAACCCGACCAGGAACACGAGAAGGAGGAAGAGGTCTGTCTCTCAAGTCCTAATGGTATTAAGTACTCCCTTTTTGACGCTTGTATTCGCAGGAGTCCGATGAGGATATGGGCTTTGGTCTCTTCGACTAGATTACATCCAAACATAGTGTCATGGTCTTGGAATGTCACGAACCGAGTGGCTTTGTGGTGGCTTTGTTCATTTTGTATTTACATTGTCCGTATCGTCAGATGCGTCGAGAATATTCAATGTAGCATTTATCATTCGAATACAGGTTCTACCATCTTGGACTGAGATCTATTACTCCGTTAATTCGTTGAAATAAACATGGAAAATTACTTTGGCATAATGACTTGTCCCCTGGCGCGTACCTGGCCTGTTATGTTACGGTGGCTCAATCCCAATTTCGGTACTCAATCGCCTGCCAAATTTGCGATGTAACTCTCTGAATGGTACTAGAGCGCAATTGCTTTACTGATTTCCATACTTATCGGCCTCTTTATCATATACAATAGTAGTTTTGAAGCTGATGTTGTGTGCAGTAGTTGCAATAGAAGTTATATTACCAGAAAGTAATACACAGCGTTACGTGCCAGGGGATAACTACTCCAAAATGATTTACTTTTATGCCTTGCTCGCAGAGTTGATGACACAATCCATATCAGTTACTCATCGTATTGGTGCTTGTTTATCAGTCAAACAAGATTACATCTAACAAACACCCGTATTGCTTTGAACATCGTGTGGGTTCAAACATTCATATCCACGGACTCAAAGTGTGACCAGAGTCAATTATATTGCGAGTGCTAATATAATTTCGAGGGAAAATCTCCTATTGAACAACTATTCCAAAAAGCCCCCGTCACTTGCCTCAGAGCGATGCCATAGTCTCCAGAGTGTAAGAGTGTGGAAAATACTACAATAATTCAGGATTGTGGTAAAAGTTGAATTTATAATACAAATGTGAATTTTTTAGAAGGTACATTGGTGGGGCTTTTAAAAGAATTTGTATTTCATCACAATCCAACTTCATCAGCAAAAGATCGGGGTAGTGTTCGATGCCTAGGTAGGCTCCAAATGCTCTCACTATTCCCAACAGAATAGGACTCTGACCTAGATAAGCATTATCAGCTTAGTACTTACAACTGCAATCCTAATTGCAGTGGTAACTCATCATATTGCCATATCAATTAAGCGATTCTTCATGTAATGGCGGTGCAAGGTACACATGACCTTGTAATTGCACTTGGCTCGCAGGTGCACTTGACCTCGTGAGTGAACTTGGCTCGCAATCGCACTTGGCCTCGTAAGTGCACTTGACTCGCAAGCCTACTTGCCCTCGTAAGTGCACTTGGCAGCCAAGGCCGGGTAAGCACCCTTCATATATAATCACCTCGCGAAGTGCTTTGGCACGCAGTAAGGACGTACGTCCTCGTATGGATGGATACGTGTAGATACGGTTGCAAACGAGGATACGTGACAAAGATATCCATTGTGAGGTATATAGGTAAGATAATCGCTAGCGTGCCAAAAGCACTTTGCGAGGTGATTATATATGAAGGGCGGTTACCCGGCCCCAGCGGCCAAATGTATCTGGCATCGCCATTACATCATCCCCCTCTTTATCAGCAGACCTCCTGGGCTGCAACATATGTACATAAAGAAAGATAAGGTTAGGTGTGTACACCTTCGTACGTCTGCATATGTCCCATGACTAATCGGTACCATCACAGCAGTCTCATAGCAGATTCAGTGCACGGAGATATCCACCTCCAGTGGTAGGTGGTAAAATCCATGCCGATGCCATTTATATCGGGCTGAGATTCATAAGAAATGAAGAGAAGAAAGAGAAGAGAAGAGAAGGAAACGTCCAATTGACTCTGAATCCTCCAAGTCCATCTCCAAATCGAAGCCACTCCTTCAGCAGGCCTCGTTCCAGACCCACTCCTTCAGCAGCTTTGCAAGTCCATGGTTCCGAATATCGAAGTGGACTTTCAGTTTCTCTGAATCCAAGCAATTGATCCCCATAGTACTGGCTCGGTGATGCTCGAATCGATTGTGCTATTGGCTTCCACCTGATCGATTTCTCTCGTCGAACGTGTTCGTGAACGTCATCTGAGGGGTAAGAGCATCATTGCTGGTAATGCATCTCTGCAGCAGTCAACTAACATAATTGCATGATGTACTTATCTTGATCATAGCTGCTGCTCTTGAGAGCTTCTCGAATTCGTATGATTTCCATGTCTCTGTGCTTTCGTATATTCAAGCACACGGTAGACCTCATTGGTGATAGCCTCCACTCTTGGTATTGATCATGTGTCTCACCGATTGGCTCCAAGTTGACTCGTATATCGGTTATGGGGATTTGACTTCTCATCATCATTCTGCTTCGGATCCTGAGGTGGTTGGTGGACTTGTGTCGGCCTCGTTCAGCTCTCGATTGCAGTTATATATATCATACATCATAATGGCGGTACCAGGTGCACTTGGTTGCCGAGGCCGGATAACTGCCCTTCATATATTATCACCTCGCAAAGTGCTTTTGGCATGCCAGCGATTATCTTACTTTATATCGAATATACTACTTTATCACTAATTCCCTTTTGCAATCATATCTACACATATCCATCCATATGAGGACGTACGTCCTTACACTATAATCACATTTCAGTCACCAGATATGTTTCGCTCATGGGGTTTCGTGATTTCTTAACTTTTTCGACACATCAGACCTACACCGAGAACTATCGTTAGATTGCCAATACAAGATAAGTAACTATCCAATTGAGTTGATTGATGGTAGTAGGGACGATTCCATGATGATTTACATGTCAATCAGTCCCAAAAGACATGTCACCTTTATGATAGATAGGTACTCCTGGGAACTAAAAATGTCGAAATTCACGACCTACACCGAGTATCACCACTTGAACGATGAATCAGGATAAGTATACCTGTCAGTTGACTGCCGCAGAGATGATTGTGAAGTCAATTGGCCCTGAGCGTGGTGTCACCTACCCCGTATGACAATTTCATGATTTACACCTTCTCAACGCATCACAAAATATCCGAACGAGAAACCATACGGATTTGAGAGCTATCAATTGCAGAAGCAGAGAGTCTTGATAAGTATATCCAATTGAGGCTGATGATAGCAGAGACGATTCCGAGTTGATTCCTGAGGCCAATCATCCAGGAGACGCATTATCAACCAAGTCGATCATGACGATTTCACAATAGGAGAACTTAAAGGCTACCAATCGTGAGAGTGATGAGATCGGATAAGTTACCATCTACTTGAGTCAATTGACAATTACAGGAATGATTCTGGAGCCTAAGTGGCCTTGAAAGATACGTTACCGGCAATCCCGAAGTCAGTCTTACTCCAGAGATTTCTTCGAATCATGTCTGACAAGCGTAATCGCATGCAAACTATCGAGATGAGTCAAATCCTATCGACGGCAGTCAATCGAGCATGAAGTGCTGGCGAGGCCGTAATCGACGATACCCCTACACGTATCAATTCGTCGGGCCATGTGTATCTACATTTCGCCAGCAGATTTATACATGGTCGAGGCCTACAGAGCTGAGAAGGCTGAATGCTATAAGAATCAACTCATTTATGAAAGATCAAAGTGCGAGATCGCTGAACAATCGATCGATGCCATCAATACCAATTACAATCACAATTACCCTTCTTTGAGACTCAATCGAGTTATCTAAATTACGGGTGCTATTAGGAGTTTTCAGTTATGAGTACAGAAGTCATGTGAGGTCGTAACTGGCCTTATGAGATTAAACAATTACATACGATTCGAACAAGCCATGAAGGCAGACAGAATCTACGGCTCTACGGCTATGATTCCGAAAGAGTCAATAAGGCAATTATAATTATGGATATCATTCGTTTACTGACGGAACTGTGCAAGATAATGGAGTAGCGATCGAGATCATGCTGTATTCCCGAATGGGAAGTATATCAAATTCGGAATATTCTAAAGTGGCAAACAGGTACGATTTGAGATTACCATTATCCATCGTCACGATTGGTACCTGATTGGATGACCGAATTGTATCGTTGTTAGGACAGGAAGCCATCAGTACCAACTTCATTCAATTTCGTCATACAAGTCAACGACACCTTATCACTAAACGAACGAGTACGGTATTTTATCACCTGATGTGCTCATACGATGGAGATGATTTAGTTTTAATTTGTAGCCGGGAATCTCAGGTTCCATGCGGGGCTACCAGAGGATAGACCATCTGGGCACTCTTCGGAGACCAGCAGATCTCGTATGTATATACATTCTGAGGTTCAATTGATACTTGTCGTATCCCCAAGTGGGAATGAACGTTATTTGGTTGTCAGACAGTTCCGATTTGGTGTGACAAGTACGTAATTGGCTGAGTGAGCTTATTTCGTACAAATGGTGTCAGCTGCGGTGGAGGCACTGTGCGAAGCTGGTATTGGGATTGCTTTGATATAAGTCCAGAAATCCTGATGTTGACTTGCAAACGCATTCGACTTTTGACTCTGCAAACTCCAGGGGGAGCCGAAGCGGTAGCAGTGGACCGGGCAGACCACTCAGAATGCTTTGGGAATGCACCAGGATCTATGGCTAGGGAGGAGACGTGTTCCGAAGGAGGCTGTACTCCATATATGTATATACCAATACTTGGTACAACTGCTTTAGAGGATTTATTTGCCAGGGGGAGTCGTTGATGGACATTCTTCCAAAGAGTGGGAGTTCGTACAGGGCTGTTGGGAGCAATCATGGAAAGCATCACCGACGGTGATATAGGTCCCAGGCGCTGGATGGGTGAGCAGGGAGCAACGGCAGTAGTTGCAGCAGAACAGTTACCAACAATGCTGTGCTTGAATGACTGCTACCGGCTCGTCGAGTCACAAAGGGAGGAGGTGCGCCACGGTCATGCTCCATTGTGACAGGCTGGATGGTCCCGCTACTCCTGGAAATTCCTACCCTCCATCAGACGATTGAAAACACACAGCTAACGTGTATAGATGGAGCAATTACAGACGACTGTGGCCATATCCCCACCAAGTATCAGGAATTTGTGCAGGACTTGAGTCAAGGCAGACACTACCACCACACCGATCAATTGACCATGCGATCGACCCCAGGCACATGCTGCCATATGGGCATACCTATTACCTGTCGGAGGTTGAATCAAGAACTCTAAAGGCCTACAAGCCACATATGACTTACGAATTCTTTACTGCAAATGAATTACCTCCGAAATGATGAAAAGATGATCGAAATGATTGTCGACGAAATGACGATACCATGTCAAATGACGATTTATCCACAAACAAACAGGGTGGAGACTGCAACAGTCACCACGGAGCAATGAGGCATTCTTTTAGTGGTTATGATCGTACGAGCCTAATGCTCTGCAATGATTTGTGGGCAGAAGTGCTGCCATATGAATTCACGAAATAGGGTGGAATAAGATTGCGTACTCAAGAGCCGGATTCTGGAGTTGGACTTAAGATCCCATGCAATATGGACGGATCGATGAGTGGGTATTTGCTTACGAAAGACGATATATCACCGGATGGAATACAGAAGTGCCATATCAAGGACTATCTTCCTTGGATTGGATGAGATGATGGCCGTGCAAAAGCCGATGTTAAGTGTGAAGTCACAGAATGTAGAATGTACAAGTGCAAATATGCACGTCCCAGAAATGGATGGCCAGTTACGAATGGCTGGAGATGGATGACGTTGAGTCAATTTAATTATATGGTGAGGTGAGGTTACGTTGGAACTCTTCCCTTCTTTAAGAAAGCTTTGTTTTAGATGACAAGATACGAGACTAGCAATTGAGTGCAGATTTGCAGATATGCAAATATAGGACATACCGACGAAATGATCAGAATCAAGAGCCTGGCTACGATCTAGAGATATTTACTCATCGAACCACAGTGGCAATTGGAGGTATTAGGATCGACATGAGAATCGATTATCAATACGAGAATCAGTATCAGAATTTGAGAGTCATCGATGGCGCTCCGACAACAAAGAAGAGGATAACCATACCATATATTCAGAAACGACTCCGAATGCCAGTGATTACTGTACCGAAAGTATTGGTATAAAGCACCATCATGGTGATGTGTACCAGGCATTCCACGAGAAGTCAAAGGTTATGATGCCGAGACTTCGCTGAACCGAACGAATGGCCTGCATCAGAAGCAAGGCCTATCGAAAAAGACTACTGAAGCTCAATTGAATGGCATACAGAATGGCCGAGAGTCTGAAGCAGTCTATCGAGACGTCAATATTGAGATGTTAATATCGAGCAGAGAAATCTATGGGACCATGGAAGTCGGCCTGGAGGAGAGGCACCGAACTCTCCGAGATCACCTAATACAGGCCCAAACCGTCAGACAAAATATGACGGCAGCAAAGAGATGTTCGAGGTTGGAATATGAATTATTATGCAGCATGGAATGTACACCTTATTAGAATTACGCCTCATCGGAATGTGCGGCACAATGGAAGTGCACCTATATTGGATTAAGAGGATGGGAGCAGAAGCTCCTAATTAGACGTACGAAGCTGCGATGCGGGCTTCTGGGAGTTTCCAAGAAGGCAATCACTTCGAATCACATGGTAACTATGATCTTGTAAGGGATACTTATGAATTAGATATATCAATGAACGAATATGCTCTGCAATTGGCCTTTATCTCTGAGAGCACCAAAAGAAGCGATGACGATAATCGATTGACGTCGCCGCAGATAGTAGTGATTAACCGTATCAGGCTAGATTTTTGGGTGCACACCCTACAGCTAGGCTCGGAAGGGTATGGCATGTGAAAACCCACTACTTTCGTGGATTCGGATGCCGAAGGCATGGAAATCAGAGAATGGCTGCCGAGATGCACCGGGAGCGGAAGCATACTTGGTTACTATGTGAGTACGATCTTATGGCACACTTATAAGTAAGATACTGCAACTCCAATGAGCATGTACGAATGCATGTCGACATATGATAACTGCAATCGAGCGCCGAGCGAGGCCGACACAAGTCAATTACCACTGGATCGTGGAACCAATCTGTGAGATGCATATGATCAATGCCGAGAGCAGAGGCTATCACAGATGAGGTCTACCATGTGAATGGATATACAAAAGCAGAGACATGGAAATCATAAGAATTTGAGAAGCTCTCAAGAGCAGCAGCTATGACCAGGATAAATACATCATGCAATTCTGCCAGTTGACTGCTGCAAAGATGTGATACTGGCCACAATCGCCTTACCCCTCAGATGACGTTCAAAAATGTATTTAACGAAAGAAATCATATATACCATCGATTGATTAGTCGTAATTTGAGTCCAGCATATCACGTGTCAACTACCATATATCGATGCCAAATGACACTCGCAAGATGGCCAATGGTATTTACCGAGTCGAGCACCACCGGGTTAGCACTATGGGGATCAATTGCTTGGATTTGGAGAAACTTTGAAGTCCACTTGGATATTCGGAACCATGGACTTGCAAGCCTGCTGCTGGAGCAACCTCGATTCAGAGGTGGACTTGGAGGATTCAGGGTCAATTGGACATTCTCTTATCTTCTCTTCTCGTCTACTCTTCGTTTCTTATGGATCACGGCACAGTATGAATGGCATCGGCACGGGTTTTACCATCTACTACTGGAGGGGAATTTTCCTGTGCACCAAATCCGTCATGAGGCCGCTGCGATGGCACTGATCGGTCATGGTACTTATACAGATGTATGAAGATGTACGCACCTAACCTTGTCTTTCTTCATGTATATATATGTCACAGCCCAGAAGGTCTGCTGATAAAGATAGGGATGATGTAATGGCGGTATCAGGTGCACTTGGCTGCCGAGGCAGGGTAACTGCCCTTCATATATAATCACCTCGCGAAGTGCTTTTGGCATGCCAACGATTATCTTACTTCATACTGACTATACTACTTTATCACTAATTCCCGTTTGCAACCGTATCTATGCATCTTCATCCATATGATGATATATGTCCTTACATAGATGACCATTCGAGTTGCGGTATCTAACTTGTAAGTGTGCCATAAGGTTGTACTCACAAAGCAACCAAGTATGCTTCCGCTCCAGGTACATCAAGGCAGTCATTCTCCATACCTTCATATTCCAAATCCATAAAAGTAGTGAGTTTGCACATGCCATACCCTTCGGAGTCTAGCTGTAGGGCACACACCCTAAATTCTAGCCTGATACTGTTAATCACCACTATAGGTGGCGACATCATTCGATTATCGTCGTGGCTTCGTTCAGTTAAGGCCAATTGAAGGGCATATTCGTTGATATATCTATTTCGTAAGCGTTTCGTACAAGGTCATAGTTACTATGTAATTCAGTGTATCTGCGCTCTCGGCTCTGAAGCTCCAACACGGTAGCCTTCTCATATGTCCATTAATGATTGTAGCCGGTTCACATTCGCTCAGCTTGACATCTCTGATTTGGCCGGCTCTCTGCTGCTCGGACTGGGTGCAGTTCATTCCATTGTAATCGCCGGTTGCAGCTGATTGTGTATTCGATGCATTCCGTGGTGCTTTCGATTTGGTGATGAAGACTAGTAGTGTGGCCATTGATTCGCAGTCACTGATGTACTTCCTTATATACATGTCCATCGTATGCCAAGAGAAATTCCACTTTCACCGCAGATAGCATCGTCTGCAGGGACATATATCCTCCCCTCGTAGGTCAGAGCTCCAGCGAAGACACTCCATTGGTTCTCGTCTTCGACTTCGGCTCCAGCTGTATCCATTGGGTTATCGACTAGCATACCCGAGATGTCGACCACCAATAGGTCAGTAGCCTGGGTCTTCTTAATTACTGGTAGGAGGTCATCGTAGGGTTCAACTGTCAGGGTCACCAAGAGCCGTCCGATAGGCTTCTCGTAGCCGATCTCATAATCAGGCCGTGTCTGCAGTATGATGGGTTATCGTTCCAGCACTTCTGGTGCAGATTTGGTCGTGGTACTGGTTTCTCGGATTCTGGAACGGTCATTCCCCTCTTTTGAGGTCAGTGCTCCGTCGACGACTAAATGCAGTATCGATTCTCATCGATTTTCTCATTGACCAGACAGTTTTGATTATCTTTGGGGCTTCGTACTTCTGTATCTGCATTCAATTGCAAGTCTCGCTGAGTCTCTTATAAAGTAAGTATTTCTTAAAGAAAAGGATAGACTTAAAAAGTAACCATGTATTGCCATATCGGCAAGTTGCACTCTGTATTCGAAAAATCTGCATTCCGCAGCTCTCCCATAGCTCAATAAGTGCTATCCACCTAGCAGCCATTTCTTGCCGCAGCCAACATGGTCAAGCATCTCCGAGGTCAATGTAATGGGGTACCAATACTTGATTGTGCCCGCGTTGAGAGCTCGGTAGTCCACACAAAGTCTCAAGCCACTGTCCTTATTCTTTGCAAAAAGTATCGGTACTGCCGCAGGCGATGATGACCGTTGGATGAAACCGTTGGCCAGGTTGTCTCAATGTAGACCTTTAAAGTTCATAATACAACCTCCGACAGGTAATAGATACGCCCATATGGCAGCTTGTGCCCAGAATTGATCGTATGGTCAATTGACCGGTGCGGTGGCAGCGTCTCTGCCTTGACTAAAACCTCAACGAATTTCTGCTGCTTGGCGGAGATATGGCATGTCTGCCGTGGTTTGTAGGCACCATTTCAGGCGCCAAAGCTCCATCTGTACTCATTAGCTTTGTGTTCGTAATCTTGAGATGGAAGTGAAGGTTCGAATCCCGGAGCCCTTGTCGTATCGAGTTATCCTGGATGTGAAACCCCCCACCGTCCGGTACTCCCTTCGTGACTTGGCGAGCCGGTACCAGTCATTCAAGCTCCGCATTGTTGGTAACTCTTCTGCCGCAACTTTCGCCACTGCTCCCTGCTCGCCCATCCAGCATCGGAGTTCCTCATCTGAGGTTCCGCTCCATGATAATGCTCCCAGCGGCCCGGTGCACTCCCCAAACTGTAGGGTGAATGCGATGATGATCTCGTTGCTTCCAAGAAGGTCATCGAATGTGGTTGCTCCAAGGAAACAAATGTCTGGAGGCTTATCACCGTGCCCCTGTGAAGTTCCATTGATATCCACGTATGGGGTTCCATCGTGATTCCCATTCGTGGACTGTCGCCAACTAGGGGTTCGCAAGGCTACGAGTCGATCGGCCTTTCAGTCAAGTTCCCAGTTTCGGGCCTTGAACCAAGGAAATCCCAAAACCAAGTCATATGCCTTCATGAGCACAATTAAGACATCCGATTCGTCAACCGGTACCAATCTTTCAAAATACTGAACCGAGAGAGTAGCCTTCCTACTTTCCCTTGCAGACATCATCTCGCTGCCATCAAGACCCGACGTTGCGATGATTGCTCGTTTGTCTCAGACGCCAAGCCGCCTTTGCGGCTTGGGCATCGTGAGCCTCCGCCACCGATGGTCTTTCCACCGGAAGTTGTCTCGGCAGCAAAATAGACATCTATCCTGCTTGGATAAGACGAAGGAGAGGTCCATCCCGCTTGGAATAGACGAAGGAGAGATCCATCCCATCTAGGAATGCAACCAAGTAGACGTCCATCCCGCTTGGATAAGATGAAGGAGAGGTTCATCCCACCTAGGGATATGATGACTGCATCGATGTGTGAAGGACCGCTCGTTGTTGGTTGAGAATCAATTTACTCCTGACTTGAATCACTCCCATGACGATAACAATCGGCATCGTGCAGTCGGTAGTGATTGTTGTCTCATATGGTATTGCCAGCTTCTCGAACGATAATCAGTAACTCGATTGAGTCTCACCGAAGGGTAATCGTGATTGTAGTTGCAATTAGGTATTGATCGATAAGTTTGTGAATGATGTGAGATGAATCTGGCTTCTTTGCTCATCCATCTTGTAGAATCGCACAATGGAGTATCGGCTTTGATTCTGCTTGACACTTTAGAACATTCAGGGTTAAACTTTCCACTCTGAGTTGCTTCATGATCTGCGATTGCAGCTCCACCATCAGGATCTTGAACTCTGTCCATCGGTAGTCTTTCTCCGTAAGTATACTTCTGTGCTTGTATAATCATTCTCCGTAGGTACACATCAGAGCTTCCGCTTAGATTGTAGGGAGGTAATCGTCAAGTATACTTTATCAAACGTGTTTATCGTCGGTGACTTCTCCCCAGACTCGATCATCAATAAACCAATGCATTCGTAATAAATAATGAGTGTATCAAAGTCAATTGACCTCCGAATCGTCTTGGAATTGACTCTGCTCACATCAATCAACTCCAATAGACGGAATACTTATCTCGAATCATCACCCTAGTGATGCTAATCTGTATGGCTTCTGAGTGGTGACGCGTTGGAAAAGAGGTATTGTAGGACCAATTGATCAACATGTGAGTATCATTGATAAAAGTTCTCTGGCACTTTATGCTCAATTAGGTTCGATTCGTCTGGATCGGTGATGCATTTTTCGGAGTCAATTGATCTCCGAATTATCTCTGATTCATCATAATAGTTCGTGTGAGTATGTGTGTAAACGTATAACGATTACAGTCGGTGATGCGACTCTTCGAATTGATTGTCCTCCGAATCGCCTCGGAATGGTCTCTGCAGTAGTCAATTGACTTTATTGACAGGTTTACTTATTCTGATTCACTAATATACTGATAATACTCGGTGTAGGTCGTGAATGGCAACATTTCGAGTTCTCAAAGGTGCTATATATCGTGGCAGGTAACACGTCTCTTTGAGACCGATTGACATCTAAATCATCTCGGAATTGTCCGTATTACTGTCAATCAACTCAATAGGGTGATTACTTATCTTGTATCTACAATCTAGTGATAGTTCTTAGTGTAGGTCTGACGCGTCGAAAAAGTAAAGAAATCACGAAATCCCATGAGTGAAAGTATCTGGTGCCTGAAAAGCATTTATAGTGTAAGGATGTACATCCTCGTATGGATGGATACATGTAGATAGGGTTGCAAACAAGGATACGTGACAAAGAAATCAATTGTGAGGAATATAGGTAAGATAATCGCTAGCGTACCAATAGCACTTTGCGAGGTGATTATATATGAAGGGCGGTTATCCGGCCCTGGCAGCCAAGTGCACCTACAAGGGCCAAGTGTACTTGAGAGCCAAGTGTACCTGGCACCGCCATTATTCACGCTAGCAATTATCTTACCTAAATTACCTTACAATTGCTATCTTTATTACTTACTCCTGTTTGCAATCATGTCTTCACCTATCCATCCATATAAGGATGTACATCCTCATACTATCATCACTCTTCTGTCACCAGATATATTTCGCTCACAGGGTTTCGTGATTTGTATACCTTTCGACATATCGTGATACCAACACAAATCAAATAATTTGTTGAATTTATGCAATTGCAGTCTTAATACTCTCAAAGAAGTCATCTAGAATTGAATAACACGTTACTGACAATCTCGACTGCGAAGATATCTTGCCGGCCATATCCTCCGCATCTGAAAACCAAACATATCGAATCACCAGGTTCAGATATGCTCTGATGGCCTTATCAGAGGTTGAGATCGATGACGATGTAGACGACGAAGACAAGGTCGATGACGAAGATGAAGATGAAGGTCACAGGGATGATCTCAACGATGGCTTCAGATCTATAATCACCAACGAGAATCTTAGCAAAATATCGACACAAAATAAGATGCTAAAGACGATATTCAAACAGCAGTCCGTATGGTAAATGGTCGAGCGAGAACGATTGGCTTTTGAATGTCAGAAATAGACCACTGAAAACACTGAACGTAAAGCTATGATACATGTGGAACCCGCAATCTTTGCTATGGTCCACCCCCTATGATACCATGACTGTGTCCGAGGCAAGGAGTTAGACAAGTTTATCGACGTATTACACTCCAATTTTGACTCACACAAGCACTTGTTTCTACATGGCACATCTGCTCAAGGCAAAGATGTAGTTTATCACCTTGAATGCTGAAGCAACCACTCGGATCTGACACATCGTCAGATGACAATGATGCACCCTTCCGAATGGGTCAGTAATCTACGCATGGATTCAGACCCCTGCCTGGAGGATTGTGACCTTTTTGCACAAGAGATCACTAGAATAAATGGAAACAATGATGGCAGCGAGAGAGCGGTGATAAAGGCAATGCATATATATATTCAATTGCCCAATGAACCGGTTAGAGTCTCTGTGAACCGTATGAAAGCTAATTGGAGACAGACCTGATGGAATATACAAAACACTAAGCAGATGCTCCATGACATTGTCTGGACAGACCTCCAAAATGTACTCAAAAGTATGATCTGGCCAATTAGTCCAGCTTGGGGAACATTCGAGACAATCGAGGACGTTTTCGAGAGAGTTGCAGCCTCAGAGTTCATACACACTGAAAAGAGACCCTGCTGCCAGCTGCAACAACAACAGCAAAAGCTGCTGACATCATCTCAAAAAGTCGGGACAAGAAGTTACTGACCATCTTACTCTGACCCAATGACTGAGAAGTCGACCAACACAAATCCAAGAGGCATAGCAGGTCTGGTGGTACTCACGGCAAATTGACCACAGTACTATGGATCTCAAACGAGATCTTTGATAACAGAAGGGCTAACAACCCGTACGCAGGGTGTAGAAGTAAAAGCCATAAGCATCTCCTGTACCTAATTTACAATGCTACTTGTGCGTCCGAATCTAGCTCCAACTATGGCGGAAGTCACGGTGGCTGCAGCGGTAGCGGACATCTCCAAGTCAAATGCCAAAAGGCATTTGACACTCAACAGTCAAAAAACTCGAATACCTCTCCCGGTACCTAACCTGATGGGTGAGGATAGATGAAGAGGAGTTAGGGCAAGAGAGGTTGAAAATGAGATTGTTATTGACGACGATAGATAAGATCCAGCCCCACCGAATCGCCATCAATTTGAGAGTTATCCTTGAACCCTCCCAGACTGTCTTTTCAAGTCAATACTTATGTGGTACAGAGAAGCCAGATTCATCTCCTATTGTTTACAATGAACTCGTATGAGATCGACACAGTGAGATACAGTGCATTCGCGCCCTAATCACCTGTGGTGTGATGAGCATCTTTATGTCTCTGAGGATGCTCAGGCAACTCGGGCTACAATATGAACTGGCATTCACAGCAATGCAGGGCCTCAATGGCCAAGTAATGATATCTGCGAAGGAGAGTTGAAAGATATGCATTTCGGTACAGTATTTCGAGCACTTAACTCCGGTTGACAAACGCAGGTACTGGTCATGCCCATGGCATATGATCTGATTCTACGCTTGACGTGGTTCAAGGCTAGGAATTCTGATGTTAATTGAACGTCTGGTGGATTACTAGCTCTGCAGACTCCAAGTAGCGATGCAAATGCACCGATGGCTACCACCCAGGTGATGTCGGATCCTCTACAGGTGTAAGGACGTACGCACATGTACGGCCTCGTATAAGAGTATACGTGTAGATAGGGTTGCAAACGGGAATAAGCAATATAGATCAATTGTACAGTATGTAGGTAAGATAATCGCTAGCGTACCAAAAGCACTTCGCAAGGTGATTATATATGAAGGGCGGTTACCCAGCCTCGGCAGCCAAGTGCACTTGAGAAGGCCAAGTACGTTTGAGAGCCAAGTACACTTGGGAGGGCCAAGTGCACCTGGCACCGCCATTACAACAGGTATCTGACAAGTATTGGCCGCAGGAGGGTGGTAAAGTAATTTAGTCTCCTGAGATACAGCTGTTTGGAGCCATCGCATTCTCTTGCTAGCGATGAGTATTTCGCGACATTCACTATTCGCATTGGCGATTATACAGGGTTGTTGGGAGCTTCCATTCAATGTATTATCAAAAGTGAGAGGAACGCCTGAAGATGGACAAGCGACCAGGAGCAGCGGCAGTTGTTGCGGCAGTGGAGTTATCAACAATTCAGGGCTTGAATGACTGCTACCGGCTCGCCAAATTAAGAAGGGAGTTTACCAGCTGCGATGCATTGATTCCATAATAGATGGCTGTTACACCCGTGGCTTCTGATTTTCACGACACCTCTGCTCCCATCCTCATATAAGAACTTAGTACCAATGAGTAACGATGGACTTGTACCTGAAATGATACCTAAAGATGATGGCGGCCATATCCCTGCCGAGTTTCGAAAATTTGTGGAGGTCTTTAGAAACGCCAAGGCATAGACGCTGCCATAGTACTGATCAATTGACCACGCAACTGATCTGGAGCACAGTTTTAGTTTACCATATGGGTGCATATATAACCTATCAGAGGTCGAGCTAAAGATTCTAAAGGCTTACATCGAGACGAACCAAGCAAATATGTTGATTCAGAGGTCATCCTCACCTGTGGTGGCACCTATACCTTTTGCTAAAAAGAAGGATTGATGATCAAGACTTTGTGTGGACTACTGTACGCTCAATAAGGCGACGGTTAATAACCGATACTCTGTTTCGTCTATTCTATAAATTCTTGATCCTGTGTAAGGTACCAGGATCTTTATGAAACTCGACTTCTGCGAAGTGTATCATCTTATTCGCATTAAGGAGCATGACGAGTACAAGACAGCATTCTGAACTTGATATGGTCAATTGGAGTACAAAGTCATGCTATATAGCTTAACGAATGAACCAGCTACTTTTCAGGCTTATATTGGCGATTGTCTGCGGCCCTACATTGATGACTTTGCCCTATACCACCTTGATGAACACTTGATATACTTCACAAATCTGAAAGAGTACTATGAATATGTTCGGAGTGTGCTGGAACAACTCCAAGAGTTCGGACTCTATTGCAAGGCAGAGAAGTACATATTTAGAGTTACGGAGGTCAGCTATCTCGGCTTTGTAATCAGTTCTGAAGGTGTCGGCATGGAATCGAACCGAATCTCAACAATTCAGAATGGGCCAACTCTTCACTCAGTCCACAATGTGCAAGTGCAACTGTGATTCAAAAATATCTACCAGAAGTTCATCAGGAAATATGCCAAGGTAATACTTTCTCTTACTGAACTACTAAAGTCAAGTGAGCCCAGGAAACCAGGACAACAAAACACTGGAAGTTATTTAAAGTCAACCAAAGATTCAATGACCAAGTAGGAGTGGACGAAAGATGCTGTGCTGGCCTTCTGGAAACTCAAAAAGATCTTGACCGCAGCACCAATTATGAAGCACTTCGACCCAGCAAAGCCAATCATCCTCCAATTTGACGTGAGTGGCTTTGCAATTGCAGATATTCTGAATCAGGATGATGGCTCCAAAACTCTTCTACCAGGCAATTTGTACTCTCAGATATGCTTTCTGGCTGAGTAGCATTACGACATGTACGATCGGAAACTCCTCGCCACCGTCGAGACCTTCAAGGAATGGCGACACCATTTGGAGGGTACCCATCACAAAGTGTTGTTGCGGTGTGACCACAAGGACCTTGAGTATTTTCAAACTTACAATGTGCTCTCTTGGCGACAAGCAAGGTGGTTGGTAATTGTCTCGGCATACTACTTCAGCATTGTATACTTGGAAGGTGCCAAAAATCCCACTGACTGCCCATCGAGACGGCCCGATTATGAGATTGGCTATGAGAAGCCTATTGTACGGCTCATGGCGACCGTGACAGTCAAACCCTACGATGAGCTCCTTCCAATGATAACGAAGGCCCAGGCTAATGATACATTGGAGGCCTCTGTCTCGGCTAAGCTAGTTGATAGCCCAATGGCAACAGTACAAGTAAAAGCCAAAGCGAACTAGATCCAATCGAACATCATCGCTGGAGCTCTGACCTAAGAGGGGAGGATATTGTCCCTGTGGATGATGTTCTCGACGGCAAAGTGATAAGCCTGTTTCACGATATCCTCCAGTCCAGTCACTTCGGAACTCTCAAAACTGCTGGATCAGTCTCCAGGGATTTCTTTTGGCCAGCAATAGATGTGGAAATAAGGAAGTACATCACCAGCTGTGAAGTATATCACCAAATTAAAGCCCTATGGCATGTCCACCATAGAATGAAGATGCTACTGCCACCAGCGTCACGACCCTGGGAAGGCATCACAATGAACTTCGTCACTGATTGGGCAGAATCGACCGCATCCGGATACATGGAGATCCTAAAGATCCTTGATCTACTGACAAAAATGGCGATATACCTGCCCTGCAGAAAGGATATCGACTCACCAGAGCTGGTCAGGCTCATCTTCGAGCATTTGATCTGCAAACACGATGTCCCTGACAACATCATCACCGATCGGGGTATCCAGTTCACGAGCCCATTCTGGGCCAGAGTTTGCAGTCACATAAGTATGGATTACCGACTATTGACCGTATTTTATGTGTAGACAGACGGCCAGATGCAGCGACAGAATCAGACGATGGAGTAGTATCATCGAGCCTTCTGCAACCAAAACCAGGATAACTGGGTAGAGCTCCTACTAGTAACTGAATTCACGTACAACAATTCCAGGTATACTTTGACAAGGATGACACCCTTTTGAGCCAATTACGACAATAATCTGCCACTGCAGTTGAAGGCTCCAAAAGATCCATTGTAGCTAAAATCAGAGTCACAAGCAGATACCTTGGTAGCTGGACTGGAGTAGACCTATCGTACCCTCCGAAAGAACTTATTATAAGTCCAGGCCTATCAGACAAAGTATGCTGGCAGCAAGGAAATGATGTTCGAGGTCGGAGATCAGGTCTGGCTCTTGACTCGGAATATCAAGATGACGAGGATATCAAAGAGGTTAGATTACAATCACGTGGGGCCATATATGGTGAGTGAAGTCATACATAAGAACGGTTACAGATTAGACTTGCCAAACACGATACGCATATACAACATGTGGCATTTGTCCTTGCTTGATAAGTATTCAATGCCTGCCATCGGCCAGCCACCATCAGAACCGCAAGTGATGATTGTTTATGATACGGATAAATGGAAGGTCGACCGATTTCTCGATTCCAAGCGATGCTATCGAAAGCTCCACTACTTCGTTCAGTTGGTAGGTTATAACTACCTATGCGCCAACTGGCAGCTCGCAGACAATCCCGAAAATGGGCAAGAGACAGTCGACAGTTCCCATCAGAAGCATCTAACAAAGCTACCATGATGGCCACAATCAATATCATCCCTGCAGATGGTTCACAGATGGACTCGAAGGATTCAGGATCAATTGGACGTGTTCTGATCTTCTCTTCTCTTTCTTCACTTCGTTTCTTATGGATCTCGGCCCAGTACAAATTGTGTCGGCATGGGTTTTACCATCACCACTGGAGGTGGAGTTTTTCCGTGTGCTGGATCTGCCATAAAGCCACTGTGATGAAACCGATCCGTCATGGAACCTATGCAGATATACAAAGTCGTATGCACCTTATCTTGTCTTTCTTCATCTATATATATAATGCAGACCAGGAGGTCTGCCGATGAAGAGGGAGATGATATAATGGTGGTGGCAGGTACACTTGGCCTCGTAAGTGCACTTGCCTTGCTGATGCACTTGGCCTCGTAAGTACACTTGATTCGCCAGCACACTTGACCTCGTAACTGCACTTGACAGCCCAGGCCGGGTAAGCACCCTTTATACATAATCACCTCGCAAGGTGCTTTTTGTATGCTAGTGATTATCTTACCTACATTACCCTACAATTGATATCTGTATTATTTACTCCTATTTCCAACCATATGTACACGTATCCATCTCTAGCAGATGTACTTCCTTACACTCCATCGCAACACCAATTCAATTTGGACAGGTTGATGACAAATATCAATTGACATCACGCAGATAATTACACATTGTATTTAGTGTTGGCAACGAACTGGATCGATTCGAGAGGGATTGAACCAAGCAGGGATTCGATTTGGATTCGATTAGAGATTTGTCGAATTTAGCCGGTTTGTCACAAACTGATTTGCAAAACAATAATTGTCGATGGAAAATCAGTAAGCAAGTTCTTGTCTGATTGTCTCGGTTGTAAGTACATTTAAAAGAGCTCGATTCCAGCTACAAATTGCCTCCAGAATCGAGACAGTCAGACTGGAACTCGCTTACTTATATTTGTTCGAGATTGTGGGCCGAAGTGGTGAGGTTTGCCACGACTAGCTTGGCAATGATTCGCTTTGCTCGAACAGAACCGATTCAGCAATAGCACGAACTTCGACAGTTCATTGCCAACACCTATTGTATCACGTCCACTTTGCACTATGTAATTTACCATACAATCAGCTTGATTCTGTGTGCTACTTTGTACATTGCTGCATACATACTCAGCCATCATCACCATTTCTCATCTCTAGATCATATTCTATATGTGGGATGTTCAGACTTGTACCTAACGTGCGGCTGTGTGAAGCTCTACTGCAGCGCATTATTTGGTGCTGGCCCGATCGACCTCTGCTTACTAGCTGATAAATCGACTCAACCTTCTCACGACCCCTCAATTCCTAGCTACTTCTTAAATCTTCTTCTTTCTCGTCATACGACGCTCAGAAGCTCTCAAATTCTGCGATCTTGTGAATGAGAGGTGCATCAGAAGGTTTGGTGGATATTGTTAGAACAACTCCAATGGGACAATGATTTCATGCTTACAATAACAACAATGAAGTGACGTTCACTTGCCACGTCTACTACTGCAATCGACAAAGCGACATTCAAATCCCAAGTCTGCTACTATATATGGTCGGATTTCACGTCCTACAACTGTAAGATTTATGCAAGGTACTCTGGTTGGCCGGCATTGGGTTTCTGCCTTGATTGGTATTGCCTTGAAAGGTTACTATCAGAACCTTTACTAATCAGAGTAGAAGGAGAAGGTTTCGGCTGGGCTCGTCTGAGCATAGCCAATAACTGTGGTATGATTCAATACTTTCAAGGAGTGGCTCGTACACCTCGGGATACCGTCAATGCTGACGTTATGGCTGTCAGTTGCCAAGGAGTCACCGATTTCTACCCCACAATCTATCAAGCCTACTCCTCTGAATTCAATGACCATCGATGCCTTATCAACTGTATACAACTATTAGAAGCTCAGCTTGGCACAGTCACCACCACGCAAGATGACAGGCTTGCAGAGGCAGAGAATTGAAGTGTTCGATTCAGAACTGGATTTCAAATGATGGCAAGTCTTGGAATGGGTGCCAATGGTAACGAAGGAGGGACTTTCTCCAAATTCCACCTTAAACACTATCAGCCCCTATTGTTCACAGGGGACCTCAAGTTGGAGACTTTCAACCTTGCTCTTCGCAAGGTAGAGTATTGAGTATGACAAGGCAGGGCAGTAATGGGCACCACGGAGTCGCATAAGCACATCGATTCGACCTGGCAATTCATGAATCCAGAGGCTTACAATTGATTCGTACACTGGATTGACCAGCAAGGTGTCAAGGTCATTCCCCCCGCAGATGGCTCTTATGCACCAGTGATGTAAACCCTTTTTGAGTCTGTCTTTTGCCATCGTTTCATCTCAGAGGTCGCTATTTCCACTGTTCGAAAGGAGATATGTGTGCTATGCTATTCCAGAGGAGTTGCTGAAGTCGTGTACTTTAACAAGTACTTCTCCAACCTTGTCCACATGAGGCAAAAAGAGACAACTATCATGTGTGAGAATTCTCAATACGATGAGTACTGTTCAACATCACCTGCATGAATCGCAGGTGAGATCATCGCCTCAGCCTACATGCAAACAAAGCTGTAGCTGTATACACCTTATACTTTGGCTGATGCTATGGAGATGGCCGGTGAATTCTCTGAATGTACGACTTCACACCTGGTTATCATAGCTAAGCCAGATACTCATGGTACCAACTTCGCTCTGGCTACTGCAGCCACTATTCTAATGCCAATCAGTCCGGAGCCAATCGACCTCACTGTTGCTAATGCCAACACCAAGGGCTACCGCTGTAATGGTTTTGGACATGACGCGTGCAATTGTGTGACTCCAGTCACATGAGGGTGTGACCAAGTTTGACATGCAAGAAGTAGTGGAAACCGCGAGAGACAGGATGGCAGTAGTCATGATCGTAACGATACTCATCGTTGCAGTCCAGGTGCTTTGGCCAGATTCGCTGCCGGAAGCATCAAAAATGTTCAGGTGGCTGCTGTAGATGATGTAAGTATGAATGACGATGAAGAGGACTTAGCAGTAGAGTAGGAGGTTATGGAGGGGGAGGATGATCAGGGAAATGGCAATTGGGAGTAGTAGTGGAACGTCCTACTACCCAGAATATTATTGGACAATTGATGGAAGGCAAAGAGGTGTGCATTCGGCAAGTCAGATTGTTCTTGAACAGCCTGAGAAAATAATGAGACTTCTGCTCTTCCTAGTACACCTAATTCTGATTTACTGCGTTTCAATGCTTCTGTTTCAACCTCCAATAATAAGATGCGTTCTGCATATTCCTTGTTTGATTGTAGTACCTCCCATCATTACGTAAATACCACCTATGGCAATTCTTTGGGCTTAAAGTGTCCGCTTTGTGAGCATATGAGAGTCTCTTTTGCAGGAGATAAGAAGGCAGCAGAAGACAGATGGCAAGTATTGCTCAATACAACAATAAAAGTCATTGCTATTAACCCCATCGACATCTCCAGTTGGTATATGAATTTCGACTTGGGAGGTACCTATGACCAAATTGTGGGTTAATATTTGATGTCAGCCAATCTGGATATCATCGATCATAACATCAATACCCTTCATATGTTGGAGCCCGACTGGATAGATTTGCAGCAAGGTTGATGCCTTCTTTCGACGATCGTCACAATAATACTTGTAGTTCTTTGGCCTCACCAAGGACGTTTGAGGGAAGTTCGAGTCCATTGCAAGATAGTGGCCTGTAGATCGGCTATTAATATGGTCTCTGCATCTTGTATTACCAAGTGGAAGTCATCAGAGATCTTGATCGTCAATATTCAGGAACGTATCGACAAGATAATGGAGGAAGAAGAGGAGACTACTCCACTCAAGCCTGCAGACCTCGGAACTTGATGGCTATGCATGAGGAAGGCATTCGTCGACCTCTTCGGACCGCCAATGGATAACCTTTCAGCTTTGGAACATGACTTCCTTATTGATACCGATCTATCAGCGAAGCCACCTCATCCCAAGTCATAGTACATTTCGGCTTCTGAACGCGTGCAGTTCGAAATTCAGATTTGCAAATTGATGGCCAATGGCTGGGTTGCTGACAGCTACTTCCGATTCGCAGTACCGGTAATTGTTGTTAGAAAATCGGATGGCTTTTGACTGTGAATGTGTGTCGACCACAGAGGCCTAGATCCAATGACCACCAGAGAGTCAGAGACCGATACCCACTCCCATATATAGAAGACATCATTGATTGGCTGCAGGATTGCAGGGTGTTTACGAATGATAACCTGGCCAGTAGTTACCACCAGTTATGTATACATCCGGATGACAGTCACAGAACAGCATTTGTCGCTCTGGAAGAGTTCTATAAGTGGCTGGAGATTCCATTTGGTCTGGCTAATACATCTTCAGCATTTATACGTACCATGCATCTTATTTTGGACCCGTACAAGAAGTTTGCAATTGTGTACCTAGATGACATGATGATTTTCTCCTGCAAGGTAACCGAATACAAGCTGCATGTCGACATTATCTTACTGGCAATCAGGGCGGCACATCTTCGATTGAATAAGCGAAAGTGCAGTGTTGAAGCTACTGAGATATCATTGGTCGGATTCAAGTTCAATTTGAGTGGAATCCACTTGAAGGATAGGATGATCGCAGCCATTAATGACTGGTCAGTATCGGCAAGCACAGCCCAACATCAGTTGTTCCTGGGATTGGCAGATCACTATAGGAATTATGTGCTCATATTTACGCACAGGACCACACAGCTATACACAATAACAGCCGATAAATGCGTGATTCAGTGGCTTCGGAAGTATCAAGTGGAATTCGACGACATTTAGAGGGCTTTGGCGTCTGCTTCATTGCTGCCACTACGCAATCCTGAGCCCGACTACATCCTGCTTACCGACGGGTCAGACATGGTAATTGCAGACATTCTGGCAGAAAAGCAACCCTGAAAAATGCAGGGCAGGATAGTAGAACATCTGCTGGACTTCTTCTCTTGAATATTACATGACATCGAGACGTGCAGTGCAGAATATGACCGCTAGTTGTTGGCGATCTATAAGAAATTGACTTACTTGGAGCCTTCCCTTCGCAATCGACATATATCAGTATATCCGGACCACACATTGCTGCAGCATATCTGAGCCTGCAGAAGCTGTCTAGCCGCTATTGGCGATACTTGGATAATTTGCAGCAAATCAACTATTTGATTAAGAACTTCCCAGCAGCAGCCAATCTGGTGGGTAATGTATTGAGCACCATCCACCATCTGGTTTCTGTAATCCCAGCAGCCACTATGAGGAGAAACATCATCGAACTTCTGATTATCGGTGTAAAAGAACGGAAGCAAGAGGTTCATAAATTACTAATTGAAAACGTATATTTCGGTCCAATTGTCGACGTCCTCTACCAGGAAGCGAAACTAACTGATGTGGCTGACAACTGTACTCTCAGCGTTTGCATGAAAAGCACCATCGGAAATCCATTGTGTGGGCTAGACTGATTTGACTTGACCCTGGATATATTTTTCCCAGGGATACTGAGACACTCTGCATCCCATTGGATGTGCGAAGTGATGTCATCTCGGAAGCTCATAATTGTCTACTTGGTTGCAAACACCAAGGAACTGAGGAAATAGCAGTGGCCATCGCATATTGATTTTACTGGCCTCATCTAACTCAGTCAGTACGGATATGGATTCGAAGTTGCGATGTTTGCCACCTTGTCCAGCACTCCAATCAATTCCTGTTTAGTCTGCTACAACAACTATCAATTCTGAAGATATGGGACACAAGGATTAATATCGATTTCATTACTAAATAACCAGCTACATCCAGAGACGAATATGACTGCATAATTAAGATAGTCGACCTACTAACCAAAAGAGTGCGGTGGAAAGCAGCCAAGGAAAAGGATCTAACTGCAGAAGCGTTTGCCAAAGAGTTCATCGACATATGGATTAAAAATAGGGGAATTCTGGATCACATCATCTCCGATTGGGATACATGCTTTATGTCAGATTGTTCGGGCTCCCTGACTGCCCAGCTGGTAATCAGACCCCAATACAGTACCACCTACCATCCACAAACAGATGGCCGAGCAGAATATTTGAATGCAGTCGTCTAATGTTATTTGAAGATGTATGTGGCTCAGTGTCCAAAGGAGTGGGACCACCTGCTCCCCTTAGCTGAATTCACCTACAATACTGCATACCATAAGTCTCTCAAGCCATATCCAGTTGCGGCCAATGTGGGATTGTTGCCGAGAATATCAATTGATCTGCTACTACCAATCCTGAGTGCTGACCGGCAGCTAATGATCAGTCTGAAAGCAGACGAATTCACTGAACAGATTATGTTAGATCTTTCCTTGTTGAGAGAGTGGTTTGAAGAACGCCCAACAAGGATAATGTAGAAAGCTAATAAGTCTCGCTGCCCACAGGATTTCAAAGTAGGAGATTTAGTATTTCTCGACACCCGGCTTCTCCCAATTGGCTACGCAAATCTTACCAAATTGCAGTCAGCAAGTCTTAATTCCAGCAACTGTCAACAGACTCTTTGTGAGCCATTTCGCATCACCAAAGCTATCGTTGCTCTATAAATGTATATTGAAAGGCTAAGGAATAGGTTATTGAGTTTATTAGTGGCTTTTGACATGTGGAAAGCAGGTTTGATGGGTTGTTGGCTATTCTTTCTTTTTTGGTGTACTTTGTTTTAGGCTGATGCTGGTTTTCTTGGGGAGGAGGTACTTGTGGGAGATTCAGACGTGTGCATAAGATACGGCTCTGTGTGGCTCCGATGTATCATGTTACCCAGTACTTTCCCGATCGACCTCCACTCGCTAGCTAGTAAACAGACCCAATCTTCTCGCTACCCCTCACCATACATGTTAGCAATTAACGGAGATACTTAGCATATTGGTATATATACATCGCACATTATATCAGTCACATCTATACAATGCCATACTTGATGAGTCTCAACCTTTGTATTGTCACTTCCAATTGCAGTGGTATTCTTCAGAATGGACATTGTCATTAGAGCAAATTCGGATGATATACAGTTCAATTGCACTGTCTATACCACTCAACAATATTAAATGTTGCCATATCAATTTTCTACATTGTAATACTATTCTTACTCATAGCCCTCAGGCTTCATGCTATCTGTCTTCCCACCTCCATCTTCTTCCTCCTATATCTTCTCCACCTGCTCATCACTAATCTCAATCTCTAGCAGCTTCCTCATCCAATATTCTGTATCTGGAAGCTGCTCACCATTGTCATCCGAGTTATCTACTGCTGGATGATTATATGGCCTGCTCACACTATGATCCTGAATTATTCCAGCTATTCTACATACTCCATCTGAGAATCTCAGTCACTGATTTGTTCCGATTGATAGCCATGTTGGGACGGGTTGTCACCATCAGGCTTATTGTCAAGACAATTGTATTCATTGTCCAGATCATCTTCAATATCGCAAGACTTAACCACAACTTGTATCACAGAAAGAGATTGGAACATTGACTCTTTTTTGACCTGGCTGACATCTTCAAGAAAACAGTCAATGGCCGCAAGATTGGGAGTATGCACTGATGATAGAGATGTAATCAGTTGAGTTGGCTTGCCAAAGATCAGGTGGTTTAATATATTCTTGATTTCAATCTTCACTCAGTTACGATACGTTTCTGGCAAGCCATGTCACAGCTCCATATGCCTGACATATATTGCTTAAACTATCAGTACAATGCAAATATTAGACAGAAACACGTATACTTACAGGTTACATTCTCATCAGGGAATGAAAGCTGCGGTGATATTTTCATGTGTCTGTTAGGAATCTTGCCTTCGATTGTTATATACTGTTCATGTACGCATGGCAGTGTAGTTGCTACGTATACAATGAGATTTGGACTTTGTGACAGTGTCACAAATTCAATTGTACTGGCCCCAGGACTGCACTCCTCTTTTCAGATTTGTCTAAAAAGCAAAGATAAAGGAAATAAGATATCCTTTGTAAGGACATACATCATCATATGGGTGAATACGAATAGATACAGTTGGAAGTGAGAATAAGTAATATATATCAATTGTGTAGTGTGTAGGTAAGATAATAGCTAGTGTGTCAAAAGTACTTTGCGAGGTGATTATATATGAAGGATGCTTACCTGGCCTTGGCAGCCAAGTGCACTTGCGAGGGCCAAGTATGCTTGGGAGCCAAGTGCACTTACAAGGGTCAAGTGCAATTGGCACCGCCATTACATCATCCCCCTCTTTATCAGCAGACCTTTTGGGCTGCAACATATATATACATAAAGAAAGACAAGGTTAGGTGCGTACACCTTCGTACGTCTGCATAAGTCCCAAGACCGATCAGTGCCATCCCGACGACCTCACAGCGGATTTGGTGCATGGGGAAATCCACCTCCAGTGGTAGGTGGTAATACTCGTACTGACGCCATTTATACCAGGCCGAGATCTATAAGAAACAAAGAGAAGAAAAAAGCAGGAAATCTGAGGAACCGTGTCATTTGCTTCAAATCCTCCGAGACCTCTACATGCCTCATCCTCCGAAGCTCCAACCTCATCGATTATGGCCATGGCTAAGTTGGATGCTCCCGATGGAACTTGTCGACTAGTTCTTGAGCATTCCTGAGTTCCTCTGCCAGCTTCCAGCTCTTGCGTAGGTAGTTGTAATCGGCCCACTGAACAAGGTAGTGGATCTTCCGGTAGCGTCGCTTGGAATCGAAAATCCGATCGACCTCCCACTTGTCGGTATCATCGACAATCATCGGTTGTGGATCTGATGACAGCGGTCCGATGGCAGGTGGCGAGTATTTATCAAGCAGGAAGACGTGGAACACATTGTATATATGTATCGTCTTTGGTGAGTCTAATGTGTAAGCATTCTTATTGATGACATTACTCACCATGTATGGTCCGACACACTTGTAATCCAACATTTTGGACGTTCTCGTCGTCTTGATATTCCGAGTGTAAAGCCAGACATTATCTCCGACCTCGAATGTCATATCCTTGCTGCCAGCGTACTTCATCAGTTGGGCTTGAGCTTCCAACAAGTTTTGTCTCAGGGTGCGGTACGTTTACTCCAGTCCAGCTACCAAGGTATCTGCTTCGGTTTCCGACTTCAAGTGGGATTGAGCTAAATCCTTTGGTGCCGTAAACTGCATCGTCGGGTGGTAGTTATAGTTGGCCCAAAAGGGTGTCATCCTTGTTGAAGTATGCATCGCATTGTTATAGGTGAATTCTGCCAATGGTAAGAGCTCCACCCAGTTATCCTGCTCATAGTTGCAGAAAGTCTGTAGATACTGCTCCATGGTCTGATTCTGCCGCTCTTTCTGGGTATCCGTCTGCGGATGGAATGCATTCGATAGTCTGTGATCCAAACTCATGTGGCTGGCAACCTTCGTCCAGAATCAGCTCGTAAATTGTTTTCCCGGGTCGGTGATGATGTCATCAGTGATACCGCGCTTGCAGATCACATGCTTGAAGATGAGTCTAGTCAGCTCTGGTGAGTCGATATTCTTTCGGAAGGGCAGGTAGGTTGCCATCTTTGTCAGTCGATCAACGATAACTAGGATCCCCGTGTATCCAGATGCAGTCGATTCTGGCAAGTCTGTGATGACGTCCATGGTGACACCTTTCCAGGGTCGTGACGGTGGTAGCAGTGGCATGTTGATTGCGTGGCGGACATGATGTAGAGCCTTGATTCGATGGTATACTTCGCATTCGCTGACGTTCTTCCTTATTTGTGCATCCCTCGCAGGCCAATAGAAATCCCTAGAGACTAGCTCAGCAGTTTTAAGAGCTCCAAAGTGACTGGACTTGGAGTTGTCATGGAAGAGAGTTATCACCTTACCGTGGAGAGTATCATCTGCAGGGACATATATCCTCTCCTCATAGGTCAGAGCTCCAGCGATGACACGCCATTGGTTCACATTTTCCGCTCCGGCTTTGTCTGTGTCCATTCCATTATCGACTAGCTTACATGAGATGTCGACCACCGATGGGTCAGTAGCCTGAGCCATCTTTATTACTGGTAGAAGATCATCATAGGGTTCGACTGCCACCATTGCCACTGCCAGCATCGCCAAAGGCAGTGCGAGAGGTTTTCTCATAGCCGATCTCATGATCGGACAGTCTCGATCGGCCATCGGCAGGGTTTGTCGTATCTTTCAGGTACTCGATTGTGAAGTCGTATGCCGATGAGATCTCGGCCCAGCAGGGGTGCCGTTGGGAGAGCACTTTCGACGTCAAGATATACTGGAGGTTCTCATGGTCACACTGAACCAAGACTTTGTGGTGGGTACCTTTCACGCAGTGTAGCCATTGCTTGAAGGTCTCGACGATGGCGAGGAGTTCCCAATCATACATGTCATAATTCTGCTCAGCCGGAGAGTATTTCTGAGAGTAGAAATTGACTGGCCAAAGGGTTCCGAAGCCATCACACTGGTTCAAGATGCCTGCAATCGCGAAGCCACTCGCGTCCATCTGGAGGATGATTGGCTTGGCTGGATCGAAGTGCTGCAAAATCGGTGCTGCGGTGAAGGCCTTTTTGTGTTTTCGGATGGCCAGGTCAGCTTCCCGAGTCCATTCAGATTTCGGCTTGATCGGCTGCGATCGATTTGACGGTTTCGGCTTACCGCTCTAGCTCTGCCGATTGGATTTTAGTAATTCCGTGAGCAGGAGGGTCACGTTACCATATGTTCGGATAAACCTCCGGCGAAGGTTCGTGAATCCTAGGAGGACTTGGACGTGCTGTACAGACTTGGAAGTCGGCCAATCCTCGATCGTCGTGATCCGATCCGTTTCCATGCTGACACCATCGACAGTGATGACGAAGCCGAGGAAGTCGATCTCCAACACTCCAAATTGATACTTCTCTGCTTTGCAATAGAGGCAGAACTCCTGCAGTCATTGAAGTACCTTCCACACATGTTCTTCGTGCTCCTTCTCGTCGGTGAAGTAGATCAGGATATCATCGAGATAACAAATGGCAAAGTTGTCGATGTAAGACCGCAGGCAATCGTTGATGTAAGACTGAAAAGTTGCCAATGCGTTTGTCAGGCCGAATGGCATGACCTTGTACTCGAACTGACCGTATCGGATTCCAAAAGCCCTCTTGTACTCATCACCTACCTTAATGTGAACAAGGTGACAGGCTCCGCAAAGATCGAGTTTTGTAAAGATCCTGGTGCAGCCAACATGGTTAAGCATCTCCGAGATCAGTGGATGGGGGTACCGATTCTTGATTGTGCCCTCGTTGAGAGCTCGGTAGTCCACACAGATTCTCAAGCCCCCATCCTTCTTCTTTGTAAAGAGTATTGGCACCACCGCTGGTGATGATGACCACTGGATGAAACCATTGGCCAGGTTTGTGTCGATGTAAGCCTTTAGAGTTTTTAACTCAACCTCTGACAGGTTATAGATATACCTGTATGGCAGCTCATGTCTGGGTTCCAGGTCAATCGAATGGTCAATTGATCGGGACGGTGGCAGTATCACTGCCTTGGCCTTACTAAAGATCTCAACGAATTCTTTATATTTGGCTGGAATATGACCACCGTCATCTGTAGGTACCATTTTAGGTACCGAAGCTCCATCTGGACTCGTTGACTGTGTGTTTTCAAAAATCTGATGGAGGGTAGGAATTCTCAGGAGTATCGGTATCAGCCGGCCCAGACTCAATAGAATATATGACGGTGGCCCACCTCCTACATTCGTGGCTCGGTGAGCCATTAGCAGTTATTGAAGTATCATCAATATAGCTCTTCCGCTGCAACTACCGCCGCTGCTACCTGCTCTCCCATCCAGCATCGGAGTCTCTGACCTGAGATCGCACTCCATAATGATGCTCTCAGCAGCCCGGTGCACTCCCCAAATCGTAGGGCGAATGGGTTGTCGACCTCATTGCTCTCAAGAAGGTCGTTGAATGCGGTTGCTCCAAGAAATCAAATGTCCGAAGCCTTATCACCATGACCCTATGAAATTCCGTTGGTATCTGCGTATGGGGTTCCATCATGATTCTCATCCATGGTGGTGTCCTTGAGCCCACTTGGGGTTCGCAATGCTATAAGTCGACCAGCTTTCTAGTCGATATCCAGGTTTTGGACCTTGAACCAAGGTAATTCCAAAACCAATTCGTATACCTTCATGGGCACAATTAAGATATCCGATTTGTCAACCAGTGCCAACTTTCAAAATACTAAACCGAGAGAGTAGTCTTTCTTCTTTCTCTTACACACATCATCTCGCTGATTTTGAGGCTTGAAGTTGCGATGAATGCTGGTTCATCCCAGATGCCGAGCCACCTTCACAGCCTGGGTGTATTGAAGATACTCATTGCTTCACAGTCGATGAGAGCTCATACAAGATGCATTTTGCCATGAACATCTTAGACAAGTACTTCGTGTATGATATGTGCCGAATCTTGCTGCTCAGTGGCGCACAAGTACTGACTCAACATGTGAGCTCTTGGGCTCTCCAAAATTACTCTTGATTTTAATGACATTTGGTGTGTCTGAACTCCATCCAATATCACCATGAGTACCTGCAGTCTCAGCCTCTCTGACCTCAGCTTCCTCTCGTCCACCCTCCCTCCCCGAGCCAGGTACTGTGAGAGGTAAACTAGTTTTTTGAATGTTGGATATTAAACAACCGTTGTTGTTTGACTTGATTGCCACTGCCGGTGGAATTGCTGGGATCGCTCCAGCCGGGGTGCAATTTGTCTTTGTATTGATAGTTGATCCGATTGTATCATGGATACATGTGCAACATGTGGCTACCATTGCAGTGGATGCACTTCTTATTGGCGAGGTGGTTGTCGAGAATCTCTCTCGAAACCCATGGTGCTGGAGGTAGGTCTGTATGTTTGCCACCGCTGCCGCCTCCGCTGCCGGTAGTTTTGGAACTGGATGTTGTCTCGGTGGGCTCGGAAATTGACGGTCTGAAATTACGTTTCCGGTCACTTCATTTGAACCGGTCATGGAACGATTCCCAGTTGCCACCGGAACTGCCGGTAGGCTACTGCTTTTGATGTTGTTGTCTTCTGCTCGTCCTTTCGAGTCCTGGTTGGAACTCAACGGCTGCTGCTCGGGTGAAAGGTTTGTCAATGCTTTTGAACCTCCCATTTGTCATCAAGGATGTTATTCGTGATCGTAACCCAGGCTTCATCCCCATTCAGGCCATTTCATATAACCTCTTAGGGTTCTGTTGTACATCCCATGCAGCTTCTTGCTACAAGGTACGGAGCCAGATGGTCATATCCGAACTGGTTCGTCCTGGTCATGGAATCTCTGTTCGAACTTTCGGTAGGCCCCAATGGCTGTGTTCAGCATGCGGTCGGGGTCGCCATACGTCTTTTCGAGTTGCTCAACGAAGAGGTTGAAATCATTTATGGCAGTGTAGTTCCAATTTCGTAACTTTTGACTTCAAGTGACTGGGTCCTCCATCTTTGTTTTTTATTGGGAAGGATCATTATGGCCGCTTCAGCTGCCGAGTATATTTAGGGCGTATTTGACTTGATTCGGTGTGTCGTTCGAAAAGTGATGATGGTGTGAGTCGAAGTTTCCATGGAGAACACAGATGATGTTATCCAATTTGGGAGTGCCCCACAGTATCTCTCAGGGTTGACCATCTTAATGATTCGGGCTTATCGTGCTCCTGCTCCACGGCTCATTCCCTAGCAGCATCTCGTTCCCAAGCTGCTTCCCTCTTGAGCCTATTTCGCTCGTTCGGCTGCTCTCGCATCAGGTTGGATCTGTCATTCGGGTCGCATTTTGACTTGTTGCATGAAAAGGAACTTCAGCATCAATCGATTCTGGGTGGCCATGTAGTGATGATCATTTTTGGTATTCATTTATGATAAGTCGTCGTCATCATTTTCTCTGACAGGTGTATTTTCCCTCCCAGGATTGAGATCACCGTCATCGGGATTCAGATTTTCGTCGTCGGCATCGAGATTATCATTGATCATGGCGTTATCTCTGATTCTGTCCTCCGGATGGACTGATTGTATTGTGACTGGAGCCCGTAGGCTGCTAGTCGCCGATGCCTGCAGAATATCCTCTCTTTCTCGATTGTCCGTGATGTGTAATTGACTTCTAATTGACATCTTTGGAGGTGTTGGGGTGCAATTGAATGTAATTGGCTGATCGTCTGTTTTTGTGTATGTATCGTAACGCGTCGAAAAAGTAAGGAGATCACAAAGTCCTATGAGTGAAACGTATCTGGTGACTGAAAAGCGATTATGGTGTAAGGACGTACGTCCTCGTATTGGTAAATACGTATAGATACGGTTGCAAACGAGTATAAGTAATATATATCAATTGTGTGGTGTGTAGGGATGATAATCGCTAGCGTGCCAAAAGCAATTCGCGAGGTGATTATATATGAAAGGTACTTACCCGGCCTTGGCAGCCAAGTGCACTTGAGAGGGCCAAGTGTGCTTGGGAGCCAAGTGCACTTATGAGGGCCAAGTGCGCTTCGCGGCCAAGTACACCTTTGAGAGCCAAGTATACCTGGCACCACCATTATATCCTTTCAGTACAGAATACCGAAGCAACATCTTAAATTGTTGTGTCAACCACAAAAATTAATAAAGAAGAACGACTCGGATTACACTAATGGAATGACTTCTCATCATCCTGAAGTATGCAAATAATTCAGTAATCATTCAGGAGATATTAAAGAATTGAGAATTCATCAATGTCATAGAACAACTATCGAGGTTGTAATGTCATCTGACTATTGCCCTGGCTTTGCCAATTATCGACGATTAGGCAGAGTTGAGGCATGATGTTATATATTTGTAGAGTCAAGTCAGTAATTAAAAGGATTGTAGAAGTCACATTCATATGTGGTGGCCTTCTTTCAATGTGTATACCACGAAACTTTGAAATCATATGCTACTTCCACATCCTGCCATCAATCATTAACTCCCTGGCAATAATATTGCTTTGTAATACTGGGAGCGTAACCCCAGGTTTATAATTTCAAGTAGTATTCCAACTGCTTTCAGGACTTGCTTGTGATAGAACTTATGAAGATTAGCTCAGGATTGGAAAGTCACTAAGAAGTTGCAAGACAAAGATGTTTGGCTTTCCGATACGTATATTTTGAAGACTTCTTTTCCTGGTTAAGAAGCTTGCCCATCTATCCTCAGAGATTCCAGAGGTCTTTATTCCTCATTCCTCTTGTTCTAACATTTACTTCTATCTTCGCTTTTCTTATCAGCTTCTCTACCTAATCACCCTTCAAACCAATGCCCTTTCCTGTTCTTCACTGGTCTGTCCAACCTTCCATATCTTTCCATTCAGATCTTCTACTCTGACAAATAGGGTCCCTACTGATATCAGTCCCTCAGACCTTAGTTGTCTGAACTTATTGTATCCTTTCCATCTCTTAGCTTCCAGGCAAATGGTATCCTTTCAATTTTAAGGGACATCAAAGGCTTCATCACCTATGATGCAATCTCAGGTGCTTTCTTATCTACAGTCTTTCAGCTGTCTTCTAAGTATTGGTGGCATGAGCTGGCAGCATATTGATCCAGTAACCATCACCTCTTCCTTATCAGTGGTGTAATTGACTACATAACAGCTCATCTGATTTCTTTGGTTGCGATAACTAAATGGCATGATATCTTGTTGGTATTAGATGATATACAGGGATGGTGTTTGTAATATTTGGATTCAGCAATTATCAAGTGATTGTAGGTGACCCCGCTTCGAAAGTATCTGCTGGTGTATAATCTTGTAAGGTGTAACATTCTTAGTACTGGCAATTCCTTGAGTTGTGAAGGCAAATACCAAGGCTATATGTTTATCAGTGAGGAATGATTTCTCCTGCAGAATATGAGACTCAATGGTTTATATTAAATGTTTCAGTATTGCATATTACCTATTGGCAGTAATTGCTATTATGCTGCAAGAGGATCTGGCAACTTCTGGATTCTGAATGATTGCTTTGTGCAAAGATGATGACAATGATACATGTTGGCATGGCAATTGGTATGGTTTGTCAGCTCTCTGGTGTAATGGGTTGATCACTATCTCTATCATTGACAATGAAGATATATGAAATGGCTATACTGCTGATAAGTCATAATGAGTCACTGATACTAGCTACATTTTAGGTTGCTAGAGCGTTCTCAAACCAGCGATCAGAAAGTCTCTAATATTAGTAGCAGGTAAGTCAGTTGCTGAAGAAGTTACTGCAATATGATTTGGATTGCTCAAGCAATTCAGGATATGGTGACCAACTTCTGGGTTTTGAAATGTCGATTACATTGCTAATCAGTAGTATATGCCACCACCTTGTGCTTCCCACTGATATTGTGACTTTTAGATTGAGTGGAACCTCCCTTAAGTATTTATGGAACCTTAATATTCGATGTTGAAGCAACATTACAGGAGGATAGTTTGGTGGTAGTTATCATGAGTATGGCCAAAGGCTATTTGACATAGAAGAGAAAATATTGGTAATTGTCAACGAACGGCAAAGGTGCAACATTTTCAGAAGTCATTCAAATAATGATATCTTATTTCAAGTGGAGTGGCATCTTCCATTGTGTTTATATCCAATATCTGTGAATATTTACTACAGGAATATTTGGTTATTCCACTTTAGGAATTGTTTGAGCAATGTTAAGGGTTATCAGCCAAATTGAATTTGTGTGAGTACTCTCAGAGTTTGAGCCTATATGATTGAATTCCAGTTATATACTAGCAAAAAATACAAAACCCAACAATATCAAAGATTGTCTTGCCAATAACAGCAGTCATACGAACCTTTATACTCTCATATTACTCCTAGCTGAACAAAACAAGTTTCAACTCCAAAACAAAACAAAATCACAACCAATAAAACCCAAAGACCATATAAGACAGAAAACAAAAATATAATCAAATACAAAATCAAAATCAAAACACTCCATTCCAATTTCCAAAGTTGTCCTAACAACGGTTTTAATTTCCTCTCTCATCATCTCCATTCTCAAACTCCTCATTGTCAGATTACTGATCCTGCTCCACTTCTCTCCCCTTGCCCTTATCTGGAGGATATTGCTGGGTATTATATAAGCTATTAGTGTTTGAGAGCTTAGGAGTCAGAGGCTTGTTTGCAATTGGACTGTGCAGAGAGCAGTCATGAGTTGGAGGATTACCGAACATTCACAGTTTGGAGTTGTTCCAACTACCTTCGAGGTTGTCCTCCTCATTGTTGTCCAATTCCGGACTGTCTACCTACCCCATATATTCACTATCATCCCCAATATATTTCTGAAAAGGATTAGTTACTCGATACCAATGGTACAAGTTGTTAGAGCAATCTATTGGAATACACAGTGCTTGCTCCTGAGCATGATGCTAATCTGTCATTTGGTGGTGATAGCACACCTTGTTTGTAAAACAGACAAGGTTTCTGAGTCATGCAGTCTTATCTGCAGATTGACGATACCATTGAGGATTTGCCTTATAATTGAGTTGCCTTGATAATCACTGAAGTCGCCTTGCCAGTGGGCAGATTATGTCAATCCAATAATGAACACTTTTGTCCTGCTGGGAAATGTGAATTTTGAAGGCTACTTATTGTCATCATTTATCCTATTGGTACAATATCTGGGTGCATCTTTGATTGTTTCCTCAAGTACACATTGAAAGGTATCGATATAATCAAAGCTGTGTTTGACAGGTATATCGATTTCAGATATTGGTGTCAAGTTATGGAAATAGTCAGGCGATAAAGAATGACAAGTTTGGCCTGAGAGGAATACCTCTCTGTTTCCTGTTAGACTGCAACCACTACATCATCTTGAAGTCTGATGATATGGGCCAATAAGAGATGCTGAAAGTTGTGTGAATAACTAGCAGGGTTGTTGTTGGCCTGAGGTACTGATTTGGATCCTGTTACCCTCATCCTTGCCATCATTTCCAACAATCTGGAAATAGTTACAACTGATCCTTGGGTGTTAGGACTTCAGATCGTTTCAAAAGGATTCATAAGAATTCTACAGAACAACAGTAGTAGAAGAGCTGGATTGTTCTGGCATCTTGGCAGAATGACATGCCATAGGTCATTCAATGTCCTATCAATACATTGCATGACTCCCATCGTACACTCTGATCGAAATCAAAGTTGTGGTACAAATGTTGATGGTCATCTCCAAATCAAGCCACACTGAGGTCGATTGGATCCCGTAATTCTTCAAATCTGAGACTCAGCTCTAGGAGGAGAATTCCAAACTCAAGACTTGTGGGACTGTAGGAAGGATGTGAGTAAGCAACATATGAAATCTTTAGTATATTATCAGTAGTCAAATCATCGGTATCATCAATGGAAATCCACATACGAGATAGGATTTATTGGTATATGTCATATCAGTACAACCCGTTTCAAGTGCAGGTAGCAGGATACGACAGATCAGCAGAATATCTGGATATCCTTGATATATCTCTGATATTTCCTCAGGTAGTCCTCCAAGCTAGCCACCAACAATATCCCTCCAGTATTGCTTCATGTTGTGCAAACAATTGAGAAAGATTGGTTGAAATATTTAGAGATCAGAGTATCCAAATCTATAATCTCACACTGGAGTCTGAGCCAAGTGTTGGGGCTTTCGAGTTTGGCATCACTGATCATAGTCAGGAATGCAATATGGATATTTATGTTCACTAAAGCCCAAGAGCATAGATTGCGCAGTTTCAGTATTGCCTTGGAACTATCTATAGACAGTTTCTGCTTGCACGCTATATAGCTGACAACCTAAGGAGTTGGTCTGATGATGATCAGTGATTGTTCAATAGTTATAAAAGCCATGGGCGGGATTGATTTATGTTATAGATCAATAGGATTAGCACATGAACTTTAGGAATTAATCGGATGATAATTATCGAAGTATTGATTATATCAATCAGCAAGAGAATGATAGTACCTGTTTTGGCCAAACAACCTATCATATTATTGAGTTGAGATACTAAGGGTATAAGCAGTTTATGAGGGGATAGTCACGTGATGATATTTATAGATGATAGATATCAACAGCGAGATGAGGAGTAAAGGTTAATAATGATGGAGGAACTTGGAAGAGTGCCCTGGAGCAGAGCTCTTAGATATCGATAGTGTTTTGCCGCAGCGATTTGTTCTTGAAGTGGTATGAGTTTTGATTATGTTGAGGTGAAAGTTTATATCCAAATTATCCTCGTATAAATTGCAAGCTAGATGGTAAGAAAATATCACAATCTGTTTAAAATACTACCAGTAATTCACTTCAACCATCCAGGTTGTTAGGACAATATTTCACATTGTCAGTAGTGGATAAGTATTGGAGTATGAGCCTGATATCAAATGATAGTTAGATGCCTTTCTTTGTTATCACCAAGTATAACAAATGACACTAAACTCAATATTTCATACTCCACCATTTTCCAAGAATGTTGCAATGAGCAGCATGTGAATATTGATTGATCTACATTGTTGTGATGACTCTACATGTTACTTTACTAGTCAGAAGACCTTATGATTTCACTACAAACACAAAATCTCACTCATATGGATATCTCAAAATGTACAACTTGGCAGCAATCTGCAGGGTTGCTGCGAGATATTGCAGCACTGTCAGATAGATGTTCTATTATATACACTAACGTACCTTATACCGAAATCAAAAAATCAAATAAGCTTTCTGCAAGAACTCCACCCAGAAACCAAGAATAGCACTCCCAACTCCAGATGATGCTAGCCCAGTCAGTAGAGTCTACTACACTTGCCATATGCTCATCAATACATTCAACTACCACTGAAAACCTCGACTCCGATTAATACTTACAACAATAAGACAATCTGGAATGTTGATAATACTTCAACATGCCTGCTTAAGTATACTTCACCTATGTGGGATCTGATGCCTTCTGCTGGCTATTACAGATATTGTTCGACACCTGCTCGATTGGCTTTGACATATTGATATCTCATGATGATGCTACAAATATCTTATATGCAGTTGGTATTTCGCCTATTGTATTATTATCACTAGAGTCTTTTCGTTTGAGACTGTAAGCAGTCCTGATGATACATGGAAATGTCTAGAGTACATACTTCCTGTTCCGTTTCAATCACTGAAATGACTTGAACTGCTAGGGCAACAATCAAAAACTCTTAGAAACTCAAGTGTATCGTATCATGATTATCGATTTGCTTGAAAACAGCTATCCATCCATCCATCATAATGTTTTCAATGAACATATTGTTCCACAATGTATAGCAGTTATTCACTCTTAACTACTTACAAACTCGTATCAACAACATCTAACTTGGCCAATCCCAATTACTATGACGCGAAATATGGGAATATTTATTTCTAATATCTGTAGCAAGCATTTCAACTCTGATATCTACAGGACTATGCATATAAAAAACTATCATCTCCAAGAGCATAATGTAATGATGCGATCAGCATTACACCTTACCTCAAGATCTCCTCTGGATATAGCTATCAATATTTGAAAGTTGAAGTGAAATATTCAGAGTCGCCCCAGCAATGAGGATAATCGAAATCTGCTCCCTTTCTTTTGAAATCATGATCTCCTGCCATGTATCCTGGATTACCTACAATCACAATTACCGGAGACTTTGTCACCTGCAGAACTCTTACCAGCAACAAATACATTCCGAACTGCCAGTCTGCAACTGTACTACATTCCCATCAAGATCCAAGATAGCTGCATACATGGTCATGTCAATTGTTCATATCAGTGTTCTGATAGTACTAAGTTTTGCCTTGCAGAGATATTGACAATGTATGGAGTGACATTGGGTCTAATTGATGAGTTGTTCATAGGAGACATGGGGCTCCATCAGTTGGTTAAACAAACTCAAAGGTCAATACAGATACACCATCAGATGATTGACCAAATGTCTGATGGCCTTGGCCATTCATCATAGACAAAGAATATGAGGAACATCATATGGAATGAAACTCACCCTAAACTGTCCCAGTATTACTCCAGGAATATCATATTATGAGTCAAATGGCTTTTGGGTTACAACACAAAAGAGAAGGATCTTGTGTATACTGCTGAGCATTCTTTCTGCAATGATGGATATCATCTATACAATGAGATACACACCGTGGACTGGTTATGGAGCACCCAGATGTGTAAATTGCCTGAGGAATTGAAATAATTTTCCTGACAACACTTAGTATTGTCTCCCAGAATACAAAACTATTATTGATCTGATATTCTTTTCCTAATCGACAAATCGCAAAAATGTCTCAAGCAATAATGATGCATGTCCAGTATGTACGACAACTGGCAACTTCTCCAGTATCTTATGGATGCATCCATCAACTTACAGCATTGTTATGATTGTACTTTGCCACAGCAATTGATATTACCTGATATCTCCACTCTACAATATGGCTGCCAAAGAACCTATCATAGACTGATCATGTAGAATGTTCTCCGAAACTTCCTGTAGCCTCTGACCAATGTACAGAACTGTCTATTCACCACTTACTTTGCCAACAGTCATTATCAGCAATATCATATATTTCTGTCTAGATAGGTTGCTGAATATCCAGAGCATGTGCTACTGGACATTTATGGATATGGATTATATTATTGCTATGAAGTTGAAAAGAATATATTGGGCAGGATTTTCAACATTCCAGTAGCACTCCACGATTATGATGTTTATCAAACATTTTGTACACTTCTATAAGCAACATTAAATGATATGGAAGAAGCTCTAGCAGACCTTTAGAAGCATGATGATACTGTCCGAATCTGAGTTCACCAACCTGTTGAAAGTTCCAGCGATGTCGATTCTTTTAATTCGTCAGTTATTGTGGCAATCACCTATGACCCGATTTAGGCTGCCCCTATTCTTGAAAAGTTTGATATCAATTCTAGTGACAATATTTCATGACCTACCAGTTCAATTGTTGGTGATCTTCCAAAACCAGATCTCCTTCACACAATGTAGTTTGGTATGTTGAAACATCTTCTGTAGTAGCTCCAACATTCCTGCACATATTCTAATGACTGACAAAATACAATGAGCTATGATTATCCGTACCAGCATACCTGACAATGACAAAACCCTAGAAAATATATTAGGAGATTAGCCAGTGAACAGCAAGAGAAACTTGGAACAGTCAGATGCTATCTCCATGCAGTCATTACAAATGTCCTACATTGTCCAAATACCTCTGAAGAATGAATTCCTAATGATGCTTTGCAATACGCCCAGTACTCTTTGAGTTTAACCACTACTACCAATATACGTCCTATAATGAGGATACATTCAACCTTGTACATGATATTCCGTATTGCTTTCACAACTTCGAACATGTCTTCCTGCAATATCTGGTAAACAAGAAAACAATTGAAGAATCGGAAGAGTTACAGAACGAATTCAATAAGGACCGAGATACATAATGGACAATTTCAGATTTTTCTCAGTCGATTAACCAAAAGGTCAACTCAATATCTGAAACAATTGGATAAAGTCGGAAGTAGATGATTAGCTGAAGAAGGGGTCATCATTTAACTTGCAAAACTTCATTTAATGACACACTATCTGCAATATATCAGGTGATTTGAGGGGTTACAGTAGTGTTAAATTGAGATTGACAAAGTGGCTCACAAAATCTGACTGAAAGATGACTATCACACCTACAGTCAGACTAGAAAAATCTATTGGCAGATAGTTAATTATTATCTCCTATAAGATACGTTTCAACTAGGGCAAATAAACTCCAATGCAAATAATTTCAGCGACCTTACGATTTGGCCACCACTCTGAACATGAGCTTGCAGACTGCTGTCACAGCCAAAAGTAGTATAGATAGTTTCGAAGTCAAGTGACAGAAGTTGTTGAGCTAGATACAGAAGGGAGAAACCATGTTTGAAGATGATTGCAATTCGTATAGCCATGACAACATGTTCCAGAATTGTTTGGTTAACTCAATGTTAGTATGTAAACATGCCTCAGAGTTATACATCGAAATTGCTAATCTTCAGACATGTCAAACCACCTTATTCCATACTAATATGATTCCTATTAAAGCATTCAATAGCCAATTGACATTTGAGAGAATCCAGTCTAATGGAGAAAAGAAATGATATACGGAACCACCAAGAAACAATTGAGTATGTGTGAAGATATCCCGACAACATCAGAGATTGCCTGAACCTGCTTATAAAGCATTGCAAGTTGAATGTATATTCTATATAAAGCCTACAATACAGTCTTTAATTCATGTGATTATGCACTAACATATCCTCATATCTTCATATACATCTCAGGTTCCCATACAAGACATGTTCTCATAGACGATCTCATATACGATTCTGATGAATAAATGCGACACCTTTCTCTCGTCTTACAGTTCACATTAAGACCAGGTGATATCCTCCAGTATCGTATTAAAAGTCTTCCCCTTATAGTAACTGCAGTAGGTAGGGAAAGTGGACAACCGTATCCTTTAGGACAGCCATCCCAAACAATAATAAGAAACAGTAAAAAAGAGTTGTCAGTCATTGTGTGCTAAAAACAGTAATTAAAAATTAAAAGAAGTAAATATAAAACCTTAAATTGACCGCTATTGTCAATCTTAGGTCAACCTCCAATACACTAATATCATAGATTACCACAAGCTCATGGCTTTGGTCAACCTTTTGTATTTTGGCATTGGTGGTACGTTAGTGAAGATGTCAGCAGTGATTTCATTGCTTGATTTCCAGGAGTAGTAGATAATACCAGAATCATGCAGGTGGCAGCTATTGTGATAGCAGATGTCGATATGTTTGATTCTCTGCAAGTTATTCCTTCAGTGATGTGTGTAAGTACGTGATGTGAATTGCATCGAATCAGGAGTGGTTCAAGGTTCTCATCAATGTCCTTGTATAGCTGTAGTAGCTATCGACCTTTTGTGAAGGCTTCTGAACAGGTGATATAGTCAGTTTGGAGTGTAGAGGTAGTTACAAGATGATATTTCCGGGATTGCCATACAATCCATCCACTGGGAGTGAAGATATATCCCCCTTGTGATGTTCGATTGGTACTGTCGGAGGCCCATTCCAAGTCAATATAGCTACTGAAGAGGGTCTCTGTATTTGTCCAATGTAGTCTGTGGTCTTTCGTAACCTTGAGACATCGTAGAATGTATCTGGCAGCTGTAAGGTGCAAGGTGAATTGCTTGGAGGTTTATTGGCTGAGAGCAGCTACTGTAAAGAATATATTGTGTCTGGAGGCTAGTACGATATAAATTAGACGGTGGGATGATTGCTTTGTATTCCCTGAGATGAACCTCCCCATTATCATTCTCGGTGAGGTCTAGTTTGACGTTTTCATCAACTGGAGTTAAGGTATTATAGGCTTCTTCCATGTGCAATGGTTTAAGAATTGAATCAATGAATATTATTTGATAGATGCTAATTGAGCCTTTTCGTTGATGGATTTCAATGCTGAGCAATTGATGGGCTGGCCTGAGATTGGTTTTCTTGTAGAATTCTGCATAATTTACTTTCATTATATGGGCATCTTTTGCTGCGATCAGTGTATACACCAATAGAATGTGGTCAACATAAAGGAAACAAAGAATATCTTTTTGTATGTACAGGTTCAGATAGGCCACCAATTAGATAATGCCTAAAGAGAGCATGAAAGCACTTATATGTTAGTACCATTGTTGTGGTAGTTGTTTTCAGCCTATAGATATTCTTGTTTAAGTGTATGAATGTGCATGGCAAAGACTATCCTCCAGGGAATTCAATGTGCAGTATGTCATTATCGATGATAGAATTTAGGAATGAGGTGATGATATCTAAGAGATTGATAATCCAGCCCCCTCATGTAGCAAGGCTTATAAGGATTCTGAGAGTCATTACTATGCCAACAGAAGCATATATCTCACTAGTGTTGGCAACGAACCATCAGAGGTTCGTACTGTTGAAGAACTGATTTGGTTTGGATGAACTGAATCTCTGCCATGCCATTCATCTCAAACCCCACCATTTCGGCCCACAATGTTGAACAGATATATGTAAATGTATACTTGTCAGATTGGCTCAACATTTTGTTCATCTTGGAGCTAATCTGATGCGCTTCACGATGAACTGAAATTCTAGCTGATCAGATTCTAACAGGATTTCTTACATTCATTTGAAAATCAATGAATCGCGAATAGTTTTGTAATAAAAACTGTAGTTTAACTGAAATCCGGATTGAATCCCAGATCGAATACCTCTTGAATTTGATTCAACTCGAACTGATTCGCCTTATTGCGAACAACTGTTCTCACAGTAGTCTTTGTGTTCTTGGCCTGTAATAACTAGTGAGGCTTTGTCGCATATCAAGCTATTGGAGTTACATTTCATCTTCAAAACCTATATCCGGCCAATTGGCTTGGTTGCATTGAAATCATTGTAATGTGAATCATGGACTATTGTGAAAGACTCATTTAGTTGGAATGATTTGATTTCTTTAAGGATCGCCATTTTCCATTCATGATTTAGTGCCTCTGGTATAGTCTCTTTGTGGGTTCTTGACTACAGTTGATGTCAGAGTACTGTGAAGTTCAGTTCAAAGACATTATCTTTTGTTCATTTCGAGCTTCTAGTAACTCTATCATTCAAGGCAATCACTGTGGCATTTGAATTTTTTGTTGCTATGACTTTTCATCATACAAAGCTTATCTGTCTCCAAAAGATTTTATTTGTAATTAGCTCTTCTGTTGATTGAGCTTGGTCAGGAAAATCGAGAGTCTGATGGTGACTACCAGTTAGCACATCAGTATATGTGTAGACGTCCTCATCAGCAGCCATATGTGAATGACCTACATTTCCCCTACCTGCTTCAGGTAGGCTTCGATCTCCCTGCCCATCAAAGTGCCCCATTGTGAGTAGTGAGAGACCGGCATCAGCTGCAATCATATTATCAGTGGTGACCTTTCCACTTTATTTGTGGCCGTTAGAGATGATATCACCTGCCCTACTCTCTCCAATGCAACTGAAAATCATCTCCTTGTGCGTTCCACCAGCATCTAGTACTTCAATTTGTATTTATCCTTGTAGTGGTTCATATATATCAATTTGAATAGCCTCTGCAGGTATCCTATATTTCAATTTCGGGGATTGTGGGTCTGATACGTATGCATTAATTCTTTCTTAGTCCAAGATGACATCTGATTGAATTCTTATTGTTCAGAATACTGGAAATCAGATGCTCTAAGTAATTGTGCTATCGTGTATGTATCTGACCATCATGCAGTTGGATTTAGATCTTAGGTCAGGCTTCTTGTCAATATACTCATGCTTTGGTATTAATTGACTGTTATGGCATCCATATCAGTGAAGATGATCAAGAGGAGCTTTATAATATATTGACTTTCATTTGAGTCCATTGGCTTCATGTTCAAGCTTTTCATAGCTATTTAGCATTTTCTACGGTATTTCATATGGAGTGTAAGAACATACATCGTCGTATAGATGGATACATGTAGATATGGTTGCAAATAGGAGTAGGTGATAAAGATATCAATTGTAAGATAATGTAGGTAAGATAATGTCTAGCATGTCACAGCTACTTCGCGAGGTGACTGTATATAAAGGGCACTTATCTGGCCTCGGCTGCCAAGTACACTTACGAGGCCAAGTACGACTGCAAGCCAAGTGTACATACGGGGCCAAGTGTACCTGGTACTACCATTACATGGAGCCGTATAGACGTCTCAATTGTCTTTCTTTATTAGATACTTATTGGGTATTTGCAGGTGTTAATGTATAGCCGTGTACACTGCATATCTCCATAATTCGTATGGTACCAGGAACTTAAGTATCATAGTCCTAGTCTGGTCTGAAATAGTTCGGTCCATTCTTTCTGCAACACTATTGTTATAGTAAGTATATTGAGGACGAAACACTTGTTTAGTCCTGCATGAAGCTAGTATGAATTGGAAGAGTTGATTGTCGAATTTTCATAGGCCATTGTGGCATTGGAATAGTTTGATTTTATAGCCATTGTTATATGCATCGATGTTGGCTTGAAATAGATAGTGTGTGGTGATACGAGTTTCTTGTTGCTTATTCGGGAGTAGATGGATCGTTGTCCATTATGAAAAGGAATAATTGAAGAGTATATAGTATAGGTGGACAGCTTTCATCGGAGTTTCAATTGAGCTACAGGTGTTGGTGTATACTAGTTTGAAGTGCCTGGCTGTTTGAGGAATCTCAGGAAGTATACACCTTTGCCTAATCTTCGCCCAGATGCAAATGTTAGATATTTACAAATTTAAGATCTCAGTATTATCAATAACGATTATCATAGCATCACAAAGTAAATGTGACAATTGATCATAGGACAGGTAAGAAGTTTCCATTGATTTGTCTGGTGTAAGAGATCTTGAAGCAGATCTACTTGTGGGCTGACATTTGCCAGTTTTGAAGTTGAGTGCATCAGCATCAGATCGAAGAAAGTCGAGATCTCTGATTCAATTGGCAGTAAGTGTGAGTTAGTTCAATGATATGGAGAAGATACTATGTCGATAGATGGTGGTGTAGTTGGAATGATTGAAATGGTTGATTAAGGGCAAAGATAGTTGAAAGGTATGTGTATAGAAATCTTTCAAGTATTGAGTAGTCGATCTCTGTAACATATCGATGAGACTATGAAGGGTAGCAATTACCATTGTGTCATCTCCGAGTTCAATAACGATTGAAGATTTCATTCTTTGTGATAAAACGTAAAAGTTGCAATCTTTTTACTTATGATGAGAAGTATCTGTATCTATGATGGGGATTGGAGAAGTTGCTGTAGAATAAATATTTGCGGTGGAAAGAGCAACATATATGGTGTGCCTGATGGTGGCTCATTCAGAGTTGTTGGAGAGCCCGAAATAATCTTCTCCAGTGGAGATGCCATTCTGAGCCAGTGCAGCATTTGCTTTTGCCATGTAAAAGCCGTTCTGTCATGTTATTACCCTATTTTGGTTGTCACATCCTGTCTGTTGTTCCGTAATGGCGGCTGGCCTATGACTGGGTAACCACCCAGTATATAGTCAGCTCAGCTTGTGCGAGTGCTCTTGCACACCATGGATAACCTTACCTACTGTACCCACCAATCTTATTCAGGAATTCACATGTGCAACTGTATCTAAACTCATATCTACACGTACCAGGATGTACAGCTTTATACTTTTATCGATCTTTAGTAATTGGATACATTTCACTCAGGGGATTTCATGAATTACCCCTTTTTGATACATTACTACTCTCTTGGATAACCATCCGGTATATTGTCAGTTCGTACGAGTGCTCTTGCATGCCATTAATAACCTTACTTACTGAACAGACCTATCTTATTCTCCAATCCACATGTGCAACTGTATCTACACTCATATCTACACATAAAAGGATATACACCTTTATATGTACGTGGGATTCAGATTTATCATGGCCATATTTTCTGCAGTAGAAGCACAACTTGTCATCTTCCGCCTGGAAGATACTGCTGCCACTGTATGTACAGCGCTGCGTGAAGGTTCCACAATTATTGGTGCTATGGTTATTCATTTTAAAGTATGTGCAGGAGTATTCATTATTGTCTTTATCCTTGGAGTCTCCTTCTCCTCAATTTCTTTATCCTTGTCTGTTGCCATGGTCGTGGCCATGGCAGCGGCCACAGCTTTGGCCTGGATCTCTGTTGCCACCTTATTGTTTTAAGAGTGCTGATTTAGTGGTAGGATCTACGAGTTCTTTGACAAGGTTGGCCTTGCTTTGGTCTCATTTGATGGTATCCAGAACCGACTGTAGAGAAGGTGCTGGGATTTGATGTTCAAAGATCTTAATTGATATTTCATATACATTCTGTTCAATACTAAAGATCTGGGTGTTGAAAGTTACATTAGTGATTTCTTCAGGGGTGCTGATTAATTCGTTCCAATAGTCATGATGCTGTGTAGGATATTTATGAATAACTTGGTCCTTGATTGGATAGGCTGCATAGAAGCTGCAAAGGATTTGGATATGTTTGATTTAAGTAGTTGTGGTGTTGAGGTGATCCCAGACAAATTTTCATATTTCGTCTGAATCGTCTATATTTCCAATGTATGTGATTACATTGTCGGAGCACCCCATATAGAGTTGCAATTGAGTTTTGGCAGCTCGTTTTAACCAATCACATTGTTCATATTGGAAGGCTGAGCTGAAACCGACTGGAAGAAGCTCTTCACCAGTGAGCATTTTGTATGTATCCATAGCGATGAGTACACGGTGTATCATTTCACCCCAAATAGATAGTTCAATTTGATTAGCTTTGGAATGCTTCCAACATCAATCTCAGAGGTTCCAAGGAATATGGCAAATGTATTGAGTGTATGTGATAATTGTTTTGGGTTTGAATGAAGTTATTTGTTTTGATAGTTTGGTGTCATCGCTAGGGTGATAGAGGTTGAGTTGTACAAATAAAGTCAAATAACATAATTATAGTTTGAAGAGTAACCGAAAGGAGTATAACATAATTCAGGCAGTAATAAGAACAGACCCTTAGGTGATTGTGATCATCAGACTTATAACCTTTTACTTCATATGGGGACAAGATTAATAGATACCTGATTATAATGTCTAAATCTATGTCCAATATAGAGCCTGCCATAAAGTCTAGAACTCTCATGATTATGCACTAACATATCCTCATAATGAAATATGTGTCTCAAGTTCCTATACAAGCCATGATCTCATAGACTATCCCATATACCATCCTGAAACATATATGTAATATCCCACTTGAGTTATCCCTCAAGTGATTGTAGGTATCCCAGCCTCAAGAGTTCGTGGTTAAGTACAACTTGCAATGTGTAATAGAAGTATTATTGGCAATGAACCATTGGAAGTTAATACCATTGACAAACGGATTTGATTCGAGCAAACCGAATCCTTGGCAACATATGTTTCTCAAACCCAACAATTTTAGCCACCAATTGCAATCAGAATAAGTAATTGAATTCTTGCCTGATCGGCTCAATCTTTAGTTAATTTTGTAGATAACCTCAAGTACTATGGTATATATTACAAATTGATCTGATTGGACAAAAACTCACTTTCTTTTTTTCTTTCAAAAATCAATGGTTTATGAATCATTTGTCACAATCCCTGTGGTTCGACTCGAACCTAAGATCAAATCCGAACCAAATCCTTCCTTAAATCAGTTTGATTCGAACTGATCTGCACTGATACTAACACCAAACAGAATGCTACCCTGTTGGAATACAAATATAATATCTCACTAATTTAGAAACATCATCTCATATTCATGTCTCAGCTTTCTTGTTAGGATTTTGGATATACCCAATAATCATACCTAATAAGAATCTAGTATGTCTTCCATATACCACATTTCTACACCAAACTAAGCTATACTCCCATTCATCAAATTACTCCTTAAGATTTATAATTTGTTATTTGAGTTTAAATCTGATTATATACTAATATATATATAAAATACAAAATATTTGATGCTCTTTCATATCCAACTTTTAAAATTAAAATATCTTTAATATTATGATCATAGTTGTGAACAAACTCCAATTATTTCAGTCATCCATGGGTTTGTCTAATAAGACTATATCAGTTTCAATACTCAGGATTGTTGTATATCAGGAGATATATGAGCAACAAAATATACATGTTTCATATATACATCGTGTTGTGATCAGAGTTTGACTCACAGATATAATGCAAATATCAAAACATTTACAGTTGAACATTGTTAACTTTTTAAATTACTGCTTAGTATAACTGTTGGCTCATATTGGGCAAATGATTTGTACCTCATTCTGAACAGTAATCTCAATTAGTAATAATATATTGGGTAGTGTATATTGGAAATCTGAGGTTATTGTAGCCTATATAGGGCAAAAGACCTCTTCAAATTCAATGACAGTCAAAGTTTTCTTGTATCTTCAATCCTTTTGAAATATACCTGTTTTTAGTCCTATCTACAAAAGAAATACAATAGATTATATCTATCATCAATAATATCAAAAACCTAAAGGTATAAATCTGCTATATTATTACAAATTACTTTTACAAATATATATTTCAATATAAATCAATTGTATACATTGTTATTACAATGTTCCCTTGTATTTCTTAGGTATATTTGCTATTTAAAATATATTATTAACATTAATATATAAAACAATTATGTTTTCAATATTCTTTTTCTATATCTCTATAATCATTGGTCTAATTCATTAGAAATCCCTTTCTTCTACTACTGCATAATTGATTCTTACTAATACCAGTTTAAACATTATTTCTTTGACTGTTGTTAAATAATATCTTATTCAGATTGGATGAGGATTGAAAATTTATTCAACAGCATGAATACGAAGAATATATAATATACATCCTTGTAATCTTCCAATTATAGCTATAGCAAGATTATATTTATCAAATATTTAGTATGTTAATCCAAACTCTAAATGAAATCAAGGATATATATTAAAGATATATATTGATCTGAGTCAATACCTGATAGAATTGATCCAGATTTCAGATATTATACTACTCGCAATATATATCACTATTTTCTACTGGTATATTCAAGTCACATTATATATAACAATATTATAATACTTGGATTGATTTCATACATTAGATTATATTTGCCTATAGTACTTAACAATATCTGTACTTCAATCGGAATTTTACATATATAAACACAATGACTTGAATTGCATTCGGATAGTTCTGTAACCTGTGATACAGAGAGTATCACTCCAGGTATGTCAGTACAAGTAGTATCCTTACTACTTCCAGGATGTACTTGCGGTAGCAGTTATAAATATTCGCTCAGGATGTAAAAGTCACTACAGAGAAAAAAAATCAAGACAAAGATGTTTGGCTTTTCAATGCATATATTGTTAAGACTTGTTCTCCTTGTCAAGAAGCTTGTCCTTCTACACTCGGAGATTCCAGAGGTCATTATATCTCTTTCCTCTCACTCTAACAATTACTTCTATCTATACATTTCTCATGAGCTTCTCTACCTAGTCACCTTTCATATCAATGCCCTTTTCTATTCTTCACCGCTCTGCCGGACCATCCATATCTTTCCACTCAGATCACCTACTAAGATGAATACAGTCCCTACTAATATCAGTCCTTCGGACCTGAGAGGCTCAGACCTATCTTATCCTGTCCATTGTGAAGGACATCAAAGGATTCATCAGCCTTGATGAAAACTCTGGTACTTTTGAATCTACAGCCTTTCATCTATTTTCTAATTATCAGTGTCATGAGCTAGTAGCATATCTATCCATTAACTATCCTTGATTCCTTATCAGTGGTGTGGTTGACAGCATTACAGCTCATTTGATTTCGTTGGATATGATAACCGAATCGAGTGATATACTGCAGATATCTGATGACGTACAGGGATGACGTTTATACTATTCTGATTCAGCAATCTTTGATTGATTGTAGGTGACTCTGCTTTGAGGGTATCTGATGGTGTATAATTCTGTTAGGTGAAACACTATGTCTTTCCTTATAGAGTTTATCTCTGAATGATCGTATGAATCTGTTCTTCGTTGATTTGGTGAAAATAATCTCTGGTCCCAAAATCAAAATCTGTCCCTTCTTTCTTGACTGGGTAGTATATGACCTGTTGTGCTCCAAACCAAATCCATAATCTAGGTGTCTTGCTGGCTATTAAAAACCCTTTGTGGGGAAAATGTACTAGCTCAACCTCTTATCCTCAGCTGCCTAAGGGTTCTGTTTATGATACTCCCTCAATAATCTCTTGTCATCAAAATTCTCATAAGGTTCCTCTGTCCAATCTGTTTTTTCTGGATACCTTTCCATTCAATCAAGTACAGTACCATCTGTTGTTTCTTTCTATACTTGCTTCCCATGACTTCTTCTACATTATAACCTGTTTCGTATTCTTAGCCGTTCACATCTTAACCCAATTCGTTTCGTTCACTATTTCAGGTGAGATTTGGTGCAGATCTGATTGGAACAGTGGCTGTTTGAAAAGGTTCAATGAAAGAGACATGAAAGGCATTGTATATACACCACTGTTTAGGCAGCTCCAGCTTTATCGCTGCAGGTGAGAGTACCTTAACAATCATAAAAGGACTATGTAGCTTCGTATCTGATCTTCTAGATAAATGTCTGATCTTGAGGTTTTTCCTATTCAACATAACTAGATCACCAACCGAATGCTTTGGTGGTTCCTAAGTACATTTATCATGGTACATTACCATTGATTCTTGTGCTTTCTCTAAGCCTTTTCGTCATAGATCATTCATGTTTGTCATTGAATGGACATAGTATCTTGATATCAAATTCTTTGCCTCTACTTCAATGGACTGATTTGTTTGAGCATCAAACTCATGGTTTGCAAAGAATGGTGATATGCCACTTGTAGTAGTGAAAAAGTTGTAATAGATATACTCTGCCATTGGTAACATCTCTGACCAGTTATCCTGCATGTAATTGCAGTAGGTGAAATCTTGAAACACTTTTATACAAACTTTCTATCACTTACTATACCGATCCATATACCAAAATTCAATTATCAAACAGACTTCCAACACCAAACTGCATATAGAAATCACAAATGATTCTGTTAACTCTAGACAATACTAGTTCAACTAGAAATATAATAGAATTCAAAACTGCCACTAGAGGTGAGACATAGTTTGTACACATATCTGTATATATTAATTTCCTGATATCTCCACTTTAAAGAAAAGTATACATATACTGGTATATGTTGTAAAGAGAGCAGAAGTTGCAGAATAAAGTGTATAGGTGTTGGAAGTCTCTAATACTGAGAAGAATGAATGAGATCGTATGGATATATAATTTAGATTCTTAAGCTTACTAAGTAGAAATAAGTGCCTGTACTTGATCCAATGAGAGCTGACTCAAGTAATCTAGTGGTATTGCTGACATGATTTCGAGCTATTACTAGCTGCGAATGCTATACATTCAAATCCTATTACCACCCCTTAAGCACAGTCTTGTTAGGTTACCTCCTGCTCTGTTTGAACTGTAGTGGTTAGTCTGGTACCTGGATAAGAAGGACTAGGATTGGTCGGTTGGAGAACAATATTGCAATAATATCATTTGAAATCCTATATAGCGTGATTGGATCGTATGGTAGGAAGGATTACAATTGGTGGCAGGATACAACGGTGTGGTAGATATTGGGGATGTAAATAGTAGTTGGAGATGATACTACCTAGAGACAAGAGGGTTCTGAGTTTACAAGGAGCTCATACTGTTGGAGTACTGAGGAACAATAGATATATGTTATGATCAGTAACAGTCGAATACAATATGATGACAATCAAACCTGATCCAATTACTGTCCAAACTATCAACTAATATATTGATGAGAAAATAGTAAAGTACGAGACAAATAATTCAGTCACTCTACGAAGTCATATACCATATGCATGTCTATTGATGGTCCATGATAGGATAGTCAATCTCCGATACTCATCAACTGTTTGTCCAATTGCTACAAGAATCAAATTCGAAGATCATGACATGATGCAGGATGAAACTGCAACCCCAAGAGAGCCCTTCTGTGTCATTATTAGCTCTGGTGCTACTGTTCTGCCACTAATCTTTATACTCCCACTCATTACTGCCATAACTACTGTATTCCACCTTTTCCCTATCCCAAGATTTCAAAGTCCTTTCTACAGCTGTACCAACCACTCTTCCAGTGGCAATCTTAGGCTCACTAACTAAGTTGTCTAATATCTCAAAAGTGATCTGCTTTTTCTGAATTCATGTTAGTAATCTGAAGGCTTGGTGCAAAGCACTCAAGATCCGATACCTCACCTGGCCAGATATATGAACTCCAGCCTTCTGAGTCTCAACCTGCTTTTTGGATGCCTTCACCTTCACTTTCGTTGCCTTCGCTTATACTTTAGCTGCTGTGGCTGCATCCTTCTCCCGTTTTTCCTGTTCCAACTTTTCAAGGAGATTTTAATCTCCAATCTGCACTTGAGAAAGTTTCTGATGACCTCCTATAATCTTTGCCTTCATTACTACATGGTGAAATCGGATACCTTGAACTTATTCTCGATACATAGGAACAGTTCTCTATTAGGATTCGAGGGAAATACTACTGGGCTACTAAAGGTAATAAGGACATCAAAGATACATATAATTCAGACTATAACTATATTGATCCAGACAGGGATACTGCTGATGTACCAGTATTTCCATGACACATAGAAGCAGGACTATTATAGGCAAAGATTGCCTTCAAAGAGAAATTTATATACATGGATGGACAATCATTACCTAAGGGTCGTTTAGGAGCCGTAAAAGACATTTGACAATATCTCATGGAAAACAACATTCATGTTATGATATTAGAACAGAACCTAGATTGTGTGATTATGTCCATAGTATGGTATCATGAAAACATGAATAGGCTCCTTAGTATAACCCCTGATGTGTTTTTCAATATCTCAGAAGAAGATATGCTAAGAATGAATAATACTATGGTGGATGCAATACAAAGCATTGCCCCACAGAGGTTGGATAAACAGACTGGAGATAGCATCATAATAAGAAAATGCAACCCGTATCATTTGATGAAACAACAGTTGGGATCTTGTAATGGCCACATTCGAAGTACCAGTTGTAATGAGTTGTTGGATGATACAAGCAGTATCATAGTTACCTTTTGGCCAAGTGATATAGTATACCAAGATATACATTGTTACTAGTATTGGCCATAAAGCGGATCAGTTTGTAGTGGATCGATCAGAGGAGGGTTTGATCCGGATTTGATCTGAGGTTCGATTTGAACTTCAGTGTTCGACTCATTCCTTGAACCGAATCCCACGAATATATATTTCAGTAGGTAACCCCATTCGTGTGCGATCGACTTGAATTGTGATTCAACTTGTAGTGCCTGGGGCTAGATATACAACGCACTACAAATCGAACCGATTGGACAGGTACTCGCTTACCTATTATTGTTCGCAATTGAGGGCTGAAATGGTAAGGTTTGAGGCGAATGGCTTGGCAAGGATCCTCTACGTTCAAATCAAATCAGTTCGACAATAGAACAAATCTCCAACAGTTCGTTGCCAACACTAAGTACAATGATGCTTTGAAAGATCTTCTATCTTACTATCACAAATATCAGTTTTACTAGATTACAAGTAAGGACCAGATTGAAAAATATCTGCAGTATGTAAGAATACTGTCTGATTATTACATGAATTATAAGAATTGCATCTCCAACAAATATGTATGGATAGCTCTGACCCCTACACTATGGATTACTGTCCCTCAGATAGAACCTCCAAGACCTTCGCGGTACTGAATTTGCTACAAGTTAGGACAAAGAACTGTCAGAAGTTTGAACCTTTGACGAACCGATTTGGATTGAGTTGTAATGGTGGTGCCAGGTATACCTGGCCCTCCCAAGCGCACTTGGCTGTCGAGGACGGGTAAGTGCCCTTTATATATAATCACCTTGCGAAGTGCTTTTGGCAAGCTAGTGATTATCTTACCTACAAACCTCACAATTGATATATATTACTTATTCCCATTTGCAATTATATATACACGTATTCACCCATACAAGGATATACGTCCTTATATGAGCGAACCAAATCTTTGCAAAGCTATTTGCTTCAAATCCCACCATTGTGGCTGACATTTTGAACAACAATAAGTAAGCGAGTGCTTGTCCGATCGATTCGATTTGTAGTGTATCTTTTTGTTAACTTTGCGCACTACTGGATGAACTCACAATCACACCGAAGAGACAAGATATTGCTTGCTTATTTGTATTCACAGTGTTATGATTCAGTTTGAGGTTTCAGTCAAACCCTGCTCTTCGAGTCGGACCTCTGATTGGACCCAAATCGAATGCATACTCTTTTTGATCTGCCACAAACTGATCAACTTTGTTGACAACACTGGTCTCTACGAGATTGTTTATATAGTATAATATATGGTGTGATAGTAATATATATACATGGTTCCCCTGCATATACAGGGGTATAAGGGTTTCTATTAAAACAGAGAGCTCAGCACAAACTCTAATGCAGATAAGTCCATAGGAATCATGAATGCAGGACCTCTGGTCTCAGCAGTCTTAGTGCTTATTATACTTCAGGACTTGACTATCTAATACATATACGTAATGGTGGTATGTACCTCTCCTTGACCCGCCGAACGGGACAGTCAATACTTGGAAGATTTGCTGGAATAGACCTATCATTTCTTATGTAACATAACTAACTTTTGAACTACCATTAGTTATTTAACACAATTAGATATTTTCTTATCTCTGGATTTCACCCAGAGATAGTGGGCTGATATACAACTAATTCAACATTATATCTAATCGACAAACTAGTATATAATGTACACAAATTCATCCACTAACGAGTTGAGTCCACATTAGCAAAATATACGATCAGCACGCAGAGCCGATCACTGTCCGATATCTTCGAATTTAAATCCACCCCTTTCTGAACTTTGTTATTACTCCCACTCTGTTCGCTAAGAGTGGTTAGGGTAATGAATTAGCTATTGAGAGTGAAGATAGCTACTAAATATGTTGTTCGTGATTTCCAGAATCTAGCTCTGCAGTTAGTTTAAAATATGTACCTGCCTTGTTATTTTCAATTGATACTATCTGATATCCACTCGGAATCAGAGTCGCCAATCAGCCTTTACAGTTATGCAGAGGTACTGTTACACCTTACAAGATTATACATGATCTGGTATCCTTGAAGCAGGGTCACCTACGATCACTTGATGATCACTCAATTGACAAGGTACGAGTGCCATTCTTGTACATCATCGAATCTCCATAACATATCACTTGATTCTGTTATTACAACAAACAAAATGGGATGATCTGTTATGTAGTCAACTACACAACAGATTAAGAATGAAGAGTAGTTACTGGATCGATACTCTGCCAGCTCAGACAAGCGAACATATCCAGACCGCTCAAAGGCTGTGATTATGAAATCTCATTAGTTAACATTATAACTGATGAGGTTTTTGATGACCACTCATATGCAATCTGCTTACAATAATTGCCCTCACAAGGAAAAGGATATCTATTGCCTGCAGGCTAGGAGATCGAAAGAACACGATAGGTCTAGGCCACAGATGTATAAAAGACTGATGTCAGTAGGGATTCTATTTGTCTGAGTATGAGATCTTAGTGGAAAGATATAGAAGGTCTGACAGTAGAGTGAAGGGTGGGTTATCTAAGGAAGAACAATGATATGAAGGGTGATTAGGTAAAGAAGCTGATCAGAAATGCATAGATAGATGTAATTGTTAGAGTGAGAGGACACAGGTTTAAAGGTCTTTGGAATTTCCAAGGGTAGAACGGCAAGCTTCTTATAGAGAAGACCAAGTCTTAATAAAATACGATTGGAAAGCCAAATATCTTCGCTTGAATCTTAATCTTTAGTGACTTTGACATCCTGATTAAATCTTCATAACTTCCACCGAAAGCAGACCCTAAACACTGTGAGGATACTATATGTAGTGGTAATATTGGCGTGATGTTGTTTACATTGCAGATACAGTGAAGATATTATTTGTTTGTCACCTTGAAATATTATAATAACCTTTTAGAAGCCTTTGGATAACTGTTATGTGGCTTGGAGTTGTATCAATTGAAAGCATCTACTGCGAACGATATTTCGTATCTGGTGTCCAAGACAATATACATTTGATAGCCCACTATGTTGTGGTATTTACTCTTATTAACCTTCCCCTAATCTGGTATGGTAAGGGATATTTGCAATTTATTGTCAAATGGAGTTGCAACGTTATACATATTTCCCATGAAGAATCATTTGAGAGGGAAATTGAAGATGACCTTTAGGCCAACACTTATTGAACTATTTATTTGGTATATTTTGATACTGAGGAATTCATGAGTCAGTCTGAGATTACTGATCATAAAGATTGCAATTAGCTTTACCTTTATTTCTTCAGTATTGTTTACCACAGACACAGTATAGATTAATTGGATATTATTGATCTAGTGAAGTAAGAGTATGTCTTATCATATTCAGATGTTCAGATCGGCTTCTGATTGATTGAAATTATAAGATAGTAAAAATATATTTGTATGCGAATACCATAGTCATGATACATATTTCAAGAGGTATAGAGCGTTATTTAGAAATATGATGTTGCCTTCAAAACGTCACACTTTGAGAAGATACATAAAGATGATAGCATTGTTGACTTCTGCATTCAGAATCGTCATAACATTATCAAGGTAATGGATGCGCCTACCATGTCATATGTTCAGATATATAAGTCTTCTCAAAGTATTTCATTTGCCAATGTAGGTGAATATCTCACCATAATATATTGGTTTGTAACCATTTATTACTGGCTTGGCCTTGTATCTTGTTGACCTATTGGAATTTTGTTTCATCCTCAACATCTATTTTGGATCAATTGGAATGATTATAGTAGCATTATGATCATTGTTATTGATACAATACAATGTAGATTGTGATTGTCGATTATTGTAACGGTCTTATTTTGTTCAATAGTCATAGCTTCTTCAACAAATACAGCTACCTAATTGAATATTGATAGCCCTGATATGGCTTCAATATAGAACTGTGTTTTATCATCTGGTGCAGTTGATGCAAGAGCAGTGTATATCAGTTCGATATGATTAACTTGTACTGTCAGTGCTAAGCTTCTTATAATTCTATCAGTTGGTGTGATTGCTGAGACTATGGATTGCTTTGTAGCTGTAACCATCTCTGTGAAAGAGTATATCTATCATCATATACTTCTATTTGTAGTTATCTGGTCTCTTGATCTGACTTGATTATGAGAATCGAGAGTAATAGCGTCGGAAACAAAACCAAATATCACCCAGTCTGTATCTAAACCTAAGGTGCATCGGACATTTCAATCAAATCCTCTTGAGCCTCATCATGGAGTCACACTGCATGTGCATATATACAATTCCCTGTATTGTGTGTACCCCTCCTGATGCAGTATTCCTTACTGACATAGCAATACAGTACATATAATTCTTACTGACGGATTGATACAGTGTATACACCATATAATCCACATTACTACCCAGGTAATGTATGAGCACAATGTATACCTTGAGATAACGCAATGATAACAGTATTCAATGTTTATAAGATGCCCTGAATTGTACTCATATCTCGAATGATGAAGACAGTACAGTGATGTTTCTGTGGATGATATTTAATATTATGCTCTGATAAATACAACTTGCCATTTTAAACGCCATGCTATACGCCACAGCCAGCTTGAAGTATATATGCCAAACTAATTTCCCCTTTGCAGTCATCTACTGACTCCAACTCAAGGTCCTTGTACTTGTTCTTATTCTGAAGCTCATCCACATCCTTATCTTGATCCTTCTCATTTTCGACCTTATCATCATCTAGCTATGAACCACATTTGCGCTGATTATGACTCATGGCAGTCTGAATGTCATCATGCTTATTGTCGCTATCATTGTCGCCATCGTCAACCACATCCTCAGCATCGAATGACAAATCTTTAGCAACAGACATGCGTATTAGCGCAATGATTGGAGTTTCAATTTCTGGCTCTATCATCAGAGTTTCCATCGTCATCTTGTTTACTACCACCTGATGATACTTAGCAATAGGTGGCATGTTATTCGCTCTTTCTTATGTAGAATAAGGTTGATGAGAGCTGCCCATATGGATATAATTAACTTCTGTCTCAATGGAGATGGGATATGGTTCCAAATATTCATGAGATCAGTGTAAGTCTTTTCAAAATGTTAGAGCAAATACATGCATTGTAAAGGCAATACTTACACCCATGATTATCTCCATTGAAGTAGTACTCCTGCTCAGGTCTGTTGCACTGTATTTCGAAGCCATCGATTTCAACATTTGTTGCAGCTTAACCACCAATTCTTTGCCACTCTTTCAGTACATGGTACAGTGCTTTACAAAATAACACAATTAGTGCCACAGGTATCTGTTCCTGAATCCAGTCATGGAAGCCCCTCAAATACCTGTCGCATCTGCACTTTCGTTGAAAGAAATCTATGCATAGAAATTGTAGAATCTCCTCAGCAAGAATGAAGATAGCTCATAGCTGGGGGTATTAGCCATACCAGAAGCTGCGGACAGAACTCATATCAGGTTTATTCGTACGATTGCATTGGTGCACAACAAATGTACAATCTGAAAGAATTAGGTCAACATGTATGCAGTGCTAATCATCATCCAAATGGTACAGGTCATATAGGTACCCTACACACTCACAGGCCTTCTTAATCATGTATGACCTGATTGCATTGTAACTGTTTTTGAACTGACATATGGCTGGTTAGTCTGTTTGATTGCAATTCTGAGAGATACCTAGCTATCATGAGACACTCATTCTGACGTTCCAGGAAGGTAATATTGACTCCTTCCTGCCTTCATGCCTTCAGCCAGGAATGCTCTACTAATTCTGTGTTGGAAATGATCTGTTAGTCAGTATCTACTACTCTCAGAATCAATCAAGCTACTAGCAGAAACACAGCTTCAGTTGAAAATGGTATCTCGCTCAGTAGTTGTTTTCTACATGCGATGCATTGTTTCCAGTACAGCAATAACTCGAAGGTTATCTGGTACAAGTAGACTTCGAATCTATCTGGCTTACAGCAGACCAACAGATTTGAAAGTTTCCTTGGCGGTGACAATGGGATGAGTTGTAAAACTGATGATGATGAGTGTGGACCCCATAGGTGACTAAGATTCGTCACTAAACCAATAGCAATGTTGCAAATAACGCTGCTTTTTGGTGACCTTGAATTTGAGGCTTGATTTGGCGAGAGCAGAGATGGTTTCAGTGCTGGATTTGGTATGGAAACAATGGGTGTATATATTGAGGAGATCTGAGTAGTTAAAATTGAATCTTCGATACATGAGGCTGTAGCCTTCGTCAGTATTCACTTCTACAAGTCATACTGCAAATTGAGTTTCCTCTTATGACTGTCTACTGTATATGGAAATAGGGTAACAACTAGTTTTGGCAACGAAGCAGATTGGTTTGTGGGTGATTGAATCAAGCTGGAGTTCGACTCGAACCTTGAACTAGATCTCTGAACTGCAAACAAATTTAGGTAAACTAGATTGTATCCGATTAACATCTATGGTAGGTTTATCGTGAAGCTAATATTACACACTGTACACTAAACTACTAATAGAGTCTATCGGGCAAGAATCTGTTTACTTATTATCGTTTGAAATTGTGGGCCGAAATGGAGAGGTTTGTAGTACATGGCTTGGCAAGGATGCGGTTCGTGTGAACTAAATCGGTTTGTGAATAGTACGAACTTCTGACAGTTCATTGACAACACTATTGATAACTCCATGAGTGGTCAGTAGTATATTTGAATTTGAGAATGTAGCCTTGTATGTGGCTTTGTTGTTCGTGCTATTTTCAAGAAGATAGGAATATCAGAAATTTAGAAAGGGAGTGCATTTGCAGTGGATGGAGTTGAGATTTCGAGTTCACATTGTAGACCAAGGGCAATGGTGTGTGCTGAAGGACTGACACGTTGTGAGCATTTCACCTAAAAAGGTATATCATAATGGGGTATATTCACACAATGTCGTATTAGCTTGTAATTAAAGTGTGGCGTACAATGTGAAATATGATAGAAGCAACTACTGCCGATGCAAACACCACCCTCACTAGCTGAAATTGAATCAAATAATGGCATCTCTTGGTCCAATCGTACCCATGGAACCAAATACAATAATATCAAGAAAATCCAAATGAGACTCAAAACAACTGTGTAAAATACACAAATGAATTCACCCGATCCTAAAAAGATACATAAAAATCCAATCTAATGCGACCCCCAAAGGTAAACCTAACATGTGTGTCAATATGCTAGGTATTTGCAGCTTTGTTTGATGTACAGATAACTATCACTGAAATTGCAGACCAATCTATGTGCCAGTCAAACGTGACACCTCTAGCCATGCGAAGCTGATAACGACATTGATATCTCGGTTCATGCCACTTGTCACGGACTCCAACGACTCGTCAATACCCACCAATACTAACCACATGTCACACATTGTTATTTCTTCCATCAAAACCTCTGCCATTGTTGACATTGCCTAACGTGGTTGCTGTGACTCCTACACCTCTGTTCGTAATGTCGTTTCCACCATTCATTCAACCCTGCCATCCTGGAAATGAGTAAAGTGGACATGGTCAGTAGCAGACACCTCCGGTTGTATCATGGCTGAGTGGTTTATTGGAATGATCCTTGAAGCAAGTATTAGGCTCTTGCCCGGTTTGGAGCCATCAGGAGTTTTTGGAGGATACAATCATAGTTGTGGGGGTAGTGTTGGTGGTGGTGGTAGTGGTGGTGGTGATAGAGTAGCTCTAGCAATCCTTGGAGGTATAACTGCCACTACTTTCCCAGATGTCAGAATGATGAGAGGGTTGAATGCTGTAACAGAAAGAAGGTGGGAACAGATTCGTTGCCATTGGGTCGTGTTGCATTCCATGGCTGCAGAGAGGTTTTGCCGTATATGACTAGAGACTGATGAATACATCTATCATCTCTGGCAGGACATAGGTAACTCACAGCACAGTATATGGCCTTTGCGGTGAGCTTCTCAACTAGTAAGAGATGCCATCTATTCGAGCTGTGGTGAACAAAGATATCGTCCCAACAATTGTAATGTTCTGAGCTGTAGCGTTCAGGTTCAATACTGCAAACCCTGAAGGTGTATATAAGTGTTGGGCCGATAGGGATTGCATTGGAGGAGATTTCATAGAATAATTATGTCTTCTGGACCACAGTAGCAATGTTGGTTGGAAGCATTCCACATTTGTGGGAGGAAGGCTGCAGCTTCGGTGGCCCAGAACCCAGGTACCTATGAGGACAAGGTTTCTGCCACGTTTGAAGCTGTCGAAGTCATCAGAGTTATCAGAGTTGTCAATGTTGACAGAGTCGGAGTCGGTATCGGTTTCGATAGGTACAGTTGGATTTTCTTTGTGATATTGATTCATCTGCATTTGAGTTTTATCAAAACAGTTTCAGAAAAACGTCTGGAACCCACTCCACTATTCCATGTATCTTGGTTGAGTCAATACCTGATGCTTTCATATCCCCTCAACCTTTGTAAAGCCTCTTGAAGTGACTGGGTCAAAAATAGTATATCATACATCAAGTCAATTGTGCCATTATCCTTGATACAGTGAATGGCATACATCTGAATAAAGTCCTGAATGTGCTTGGCTATAAAATACTTCGCATAACATTCTAGGTATAAAGTGTTCTTAATTGCATCGGTTCTGGATGGGGTGGATGTGATATTGTTTGGTGGTATTGCAAAGTCCTGAGTTGTATATCAGGTGTTTGAGGAGGCTGTGAGGGTTAGGGTTAGTGTGTCCAAAAACGACAATAAGTAGTGAATAGATAAAGTGGAGTAGATAGTGATTATGGACTAGAATCAAAATGCAGGGAGTGTACAGCAGTATCTATACAGTGCAGAATGGGCAATCACGGTGCTGGAATCCTTATAGCATGGCTTAAAGAAGAGTTGAAACCGTTGGTCATATCAAACATCTTACTTGAAAAGAAGCTTTCCTGGTTGTGTTCCTCCATCGGCACTTCTCTTCTGGCCTGAAAGATATACCACATGTTTTATACAACTCTGAGAGTTGTTTGAACCACTTCTTGAGCATGAAACACACTTGTCATGCGAATGTTGGATCAAAGCATCCAAGTCTATCAGTTTGGATTGCTATCATATGGCAGTGACATCAAGTTCCAATATAATGATGCAGTGTGGTATTACAAATAGTGTTGGCAACGAAGCGGATCGGTTCGCTGCGGATCGAACCAGGGTGCGGTTCGATTCGGATTCGATCCGAGATTTGGACGAAGTTCCGAGGTTTGTCCGAACCGGTTCGCGAACCATCTATCTTCGAACGATAATACGTAAGCGAGTTCTTGTCCGTTCGGTTCGAATTGCAGCGCATCTTGTAGCGGGAGAGGTTAGCTACAAGATGCACTACAAATCGAGCCGATCGGACAAGAACTCGCTTACTTATTTTTGTTCGCAGTTGTAGGCCGAAATGGTGGTGTTTGTGGCGAAAGGCTTGGCAAGGATGCGGTTCGTGTGGACCAAATCGGTTCGTCAATTGTACGAACCCCGGGCGGTTCGTTGTCAACACTAATTACAAACAGCTAGGACTTGCTAAATGAAGTGAAAGAAGTGATACTGACATTTCTGGAAGTGCTTAGGCCACTCCAGAAAGCACCAATTCACTCTGTGCGGTGGTGTCATGAACTCTGAACTCATGTCTTGGCACAGAAAATGAGTGATATTACATGTTTTTGTCTGTGTTTCGTAATATACCTCCAGAGAAATATCAACAAAGTAACCAAACAAGCAAGTCCATAGATTCGTTCTTATATTTTCATTACCATTAGTATCAAATAAGGCTCTGGCCATTGCTACATCTTGACAAACTGTATCTGCAGTATATATCAAGGTCTTTGAATTTAATCATAATTAAGCTCTGTGAGTTTTGTATACCATACAACTCAATTCCACTACCCCTGTATACCAACAATCCATGCATGGCCATGCTCAATATATTCTCCCAACTGCATATACAGACCTCAAAAGTATTTACACAACGTGAACCATGGCTTCCATATGAACTCCGAATCGTTTCTACCCTCTGTACTTCAAACCTTACAAGTTTGATCTGTGGCTATACAAACACATTGATAGTGAACATCCTCAATATTGCATGCAACTTCTTGAGCTGCAGACAGACTCCAAGACCCCTACACTCTTTCAAGCAGATTTTCAGCAATGCATCGATGATTCTCACAGTGGCTTTCATACCAATCATTACTGTGTTGACGATCCTGATGTATATCCTTTGTTGTATACATCTCCCTCTCCACAACAATCTGAATTTGTCCCAAAAAGCTTCCCATATCCTGTTGTGGCAGCCCATGTCGCATATATTTAGACTAACAATCAGTATACTGCTAAGCACTATTCTGGGCAGTCCTTAAACAATCCCTTCCATCTATTGGACAGTGAGGAGGAGTACAATTTGGCAGAGCTGGTCCCATTGAGAGGTCGTCCCACCAATGTCATCGATAACTTCCTTAAGGGCTACTGCAGCCTTAAATATTGTGTGCATGATTCTCTAAAATCCAATTACAACCTCCGACAGAAGATTTACGCAACAGAGAATGGATCTGGCCATGGCTCATAAATGAAAGCTACATTGCGGATGGCATAAAATATACAGCAGTCAGATACAATTGAGTGTTGGCACCATGACCATATAGAGTATGCAAAATAGCTACTTCGACAGTCAGCATACAAGGAATATTTTACATACACTCCAAAGCGTTGCTTAAATAATGCTAGATACTATGTTAACAATGAGATGTATACTTGAGACTGGTAGTGGCATAGGCAGGTAAACTTCCTTCTTAAACCCTTTATAATGTTCTTTACCCTTTACAATAGTCAGAATTATATTGACAACACTACCCATTGGTGATACTCTGGTACTGATGATCTTCATGTCTGATAGCACTCAACTCACAACTGTTTCTGACGATAAGATGGTATGGTTGGTATAAATCATGATTGGCAACCTATTCGCAGTCACACAGATAAAGTACACAATGCAAAGTGTATTGTTGGTTGCTCTTTTTCCATTCCTGTTAATATATACAATGTTCCCCTCAGAAGAAGAAACATTCACAGAGAGTATAACTGAATGGTCTCTCAGAACGTACTGCAACATGTATTGCAACCTATTCTCAATTCCGAGACCCACACCTTCCATTTCCATTGTACCAATTGCCACTTCAGATATTGATATTTGATACTGAATGCATGGATAGCCAATTACCTCAACCACCTTGATCTTCACAATATTGAGAATGGTGTACACTTCCTGTGCAAATGCTCAATGCAGAAAATAGGTAATTCATCCGGCCGATATGAGCGATATAATATCCAGGATCATAATATGTATTGTTAACTCTCCGATTCAAATATATCCCTGAGCATTGCCATTCTCCAACCCTACGATACCAATTCAGATTTCAACATTTTATTGTATATCGATCATGTCACAAGTAATATTTCCAAACCTGATCTACTCCATATGATACAAATTGAGATGTTGCAATTCCTCCTGAAATGGCTTCAAGAATTTCTTAACAAGCATAAGTGGCTTGACCAGTACAATGATATGTGGCTCATGGAACCTGAATACCTTGATATAACGAAGCAAAGATGTGTACATGAGGAGGCTTGACATTGGAATTGAGGAGAAATAAAGACGATGACACGATTCCTTGTGGGTGTCATACATAATACTCTGCGGTACCTAAGTCCCTCCCAGGAAGTAGGGGTTGACCATGCGGTTGAGTGCTCTCGCTCTCTTATTGAGGTCTAATTCTATGATCAGTATGATTCTCACAGTGATGAACCACTAGATCTCATGGACAATGCTCTATGTCACTTTTACTATTCGGTGAATGTGTTTCAACAAATCAGGGCTGGTAAACAACTTGCAGTAGAGGCCAAAGAGAGACGTACAGAATTGTATACCACATGGGATACCAGGTCAAATTGTGAAGAAAATTAAAAGAAAACAGCAGCCTTTCCAAAGCTCATTCACGATATCAGGAAAGGTATTATTGATACAGACATGGCCGAATACATTGAAGAGGATGGCAATTTCAACTTTGCCAAGATTTATGTCATGCAGTACTTCCAAGAGTATATATATTGGTATAGTTCATTTATACAGGAGTCGATGGAGATTGGAAAATGTTCTCACCGGAAGCAGATTAAGGATGGGTGTAATGCCTCCAATAAGACTGGTGATTACTATACTCAAATAATCAACAACTACCTTTGGAGTGATGCATCCACCGGCAGAAAGGCCAATTGCGATGTATAGAATCAAAAATGAACAGCTTCACAGACAATGATGGAAATGGCATAGTAAGCAACCACTAGATATCGTTTATTGAGGTGTATATCTCCGCAGCAGTACAAAGAAAAAGAGGAAGTCAAGGACGTTCAAGGCCTCTTGAAAACAATCAGTGACGATATCCTCTGAAATAATATATACAATACTACCTGTTGTTTCTTACACTGCAAACACGTCAATATCTATTTGGATGATCTCTGAAGCAGTACTGCCACAATTTACCTTGGATTGGAAGTAGAATCATACAATATACATAACGTGCACATGATTAAGAAGTTCAGATGTACTGAAGAAAGACGATGGTATGCTGGGGCTACCCTCCATGAATGTGTATGGGCTCAAACTTCGCCACGTAAGAAGGGAGAGGAGCCATCACGTACAGAATTTTGAGGATGTGTACTGTTCTATATGCTTCCTCTATTTACGTTGCGAGTCATCTGTTCGGACGGCAAGAATATCTTCTGGATGGAACATGTGAAAGTGACAATGAGTGTCAACTGTGGAATGCCAGAAAGTGCATCACAGCTAATCAGGATAGTGAAACCATCTTTCAGAGGCAAATATACTCATATTAGTGCAGGAAATATTGTCGGTGTGACTTACTAGATTCCAGAGGAGTCTATATCATCAAAGTCGGAGAAACAAGGAGGGATAGTCAATGGTTATATAGCCCAGGTGTCTTGAAATGATATTAATTATATTCTGGAGGATGAGTTGAATACAGCAGTGGTCAGAGTATTAACAGTATTGTTAACTGCAAATAGACTCAATAAACATTACTTTGTGATAGGCAGACCATATGATGTAATATGCAGTGCATAGCATAGTCATTATAATGCCCAGATCAGTGTTGCCACTATACTCCATGTATCATGCAATCGCATCAGCTAGACAAAGAACACAATATATTAAGCATCACAAGGTACTGATCACAGTGACTTGCACCTGAATGAATATATAGTGCTATAAGTTGTTTTTGCAGTGCCACATATCGTATCTTCCCAGACACACATATTACCCTGCCACCAGATATTCCATGTGCTCCAGGCATATAATCTATGATGGGACATTCCAAATAGATCCTGATAGAGGAATTGTTTCCCGATGAAGTATGTGTGGATATCCTTATTAGGAGCTATATATATGTGGCCTTTATCATCTGTACCAAATCCTGGTAGGTATTGATCTCCTTGCCTATTGAGATTGTATCGGATAGTTGTGTGTGGTGGAAGACCAGTATCATCTTCAACTGTATAGTTGAGGGTGACTCTATTGGATTCAGTATGGCCCTGAGAAATCTTCTTTTCTGCTCTACTTTCTTGAATATAACTATGAGCTATTCTTTAATTCACTCTACTGGGATCACTTTCAATATTGGCCATAGTCTCAATATATATTTCTTCTTGTAGAAGGTCATATATATCATTTTGAATAGTCTCCTCGGATATCTCCAGCCTGTGATATGTTCTTTTCGTAATTATTAGTACAATGTGCATGTATCGCTTGCTTCATTGATGACAATCTGTAACTATCTGTTTTTGATTTCAGATTCGAAACCTCATGTACTCCTACTAGTAGTGCTATCATGTATAGATTTGGCAACCATGTTGGCTTATGAATCAGCTACATGCTCATTCTTGATAAATTGTATATCTCGTATTAACTGACTCATATATCACCAAATCATTAGAAATAGTATAGCCAAGTCGTTTAATTAATGTTATTACTGTCAGAATCAAGATCAGATTTTATATAGGAATGTAACCTTTCATATGCAGTATTGTATGACAGTTTGGAATCATCATGGTCATTACTCTTGTTAAGCCTATCATTTGATATATACTGGTGTAGATATACAACCGTGTTTATTGCTTGTATCTACTAATTCGCTAGGGGGTTGTAAATTGTATAGTATAGCTTTAGCCTTTTCTGTGTCTGTGATTGTATGGACTATACTCTGTACAATGTTGTTTTTGTGGTAAGTATATTGAGAACATAATTCTTAACTGGTATTACGTGAGCCTAGTAGCATTTGGATCTGCTTATTGATGAATGTTGCCCAGTTATTATACCATTTGAATAGTTTGATTTTATAGTTCTCACAATATGTATCAATTTTGGCTTGAAAATGTTGATATGCAGAGATACAAATTTCTGATTCCTGGTCAGAAAGTAGAGAGACAGTCATCCAGCATGATCAGTTTTCAATAAAGGCAATGTAGATGGGTTGCCAGTTGCTGTTCTGGTACCAAATGGGCTGCAAGTACCAGAGGATACAAGTTGGAAGATATTAGTTGTACATCGAACATTACTTCGAATAAATATTATGTTTTCCTTTGCGTGATTGTAGATATTGTATATTTGAAAGTCTACACGGTGGAAATGATCAATAAGAGATCTAATTGCTGTTCAATATAGGTGGACCAGTATTCAGTACCATAGATGGATAGGAAATTTTGATTTGTTCATTGTGTCAGAGATTGTATTTGACAGATTTGGAGTACTTGCAGATGTATATGTTATGATTGCAGGCTGGCTTCAGATAGTTTTAGAGGTGAGCATAGCAGCGTAGGATTAAATATAATCAACATTTCGGATATATTTCACAGAGAGTAAGATTAATTCAGTAGGAATATGGAATTTACCTCATCGGAATTGAGTTGTATTTCCTGTGTGGTCAATCTGCTTAATATTCATCAAGGATAATTGAAAGGGCGGTATATAAAGGATATTCAGGTATTGAGTAGTTGATTCCTGTGATATATCAATAAGACTATGGTGAGTCGTAACTGCAATTCTGTCATGTCCAATGTTCATAAAGATCAGAGATGTTAGTTTTTCGCAGAAGATGAATGAGTTCCTATGATTTAATATGTGATGAGAAAATTCCAAATCGATGACTCAGGTCATCATGGTGATTGCTTTAGGGAGAGTCGTAATATCCTATGTAGTGAAAACAGCTATATATGCGGCAAAGTTGATACTGATATTATCGGATAGTTAGAAAACCTTTTCTTCTCCTGTGAAAGTTCTATGCTGGACAAGTACAGCACTTGCTTCAACTATTTTATTGCTGCTATCATTGTTTGATTTGTTGAATTTCCGTTTGGCATTGCCTGTATATTGGCAGATATGACATTCAGCTTTAATATGCCCATATTTTCTGCAGCAGAAACAAAGTTAATTGTTATTAGTGCTGTTGATATAGCCATCGCTGCCACTGAAATTGGCATGTTATTTCAGAATACCACAGTTTGTGGAGGTACAGTTATTTATTTTTCACTTAGTACAAGATTGTTCATTATATCTTTATCCATATTTTATCAATTGTCACTGTAGTTCCCATATTCTCTTCATGATCATGGCTATGGTCTCTTTTACACTATCCACCTTGTCATGTGTAGTATTGGCATTGAAGCGGATCAGTTCGTCTCGGATCTAACCAAGGTGGAGTTCGATATGGATTCCATCTGAGGTTTGACGAAGTTCCGAGGTTTGTCACAAACTAGTTAGCGAACCATCTATCTTTGAACCATAATAAGTTATGCAGTTCTTATCCGATCGGATCCACTTTTAGTACATCCTGATAGCGAAAGAGGTTAGCTACAAGATGTACAACAATTGGAACCGATCAGACAAGAACTCGTTTACATATTTTTGTTCGCAGTTGTAGGCCGAAATGGTGGCGTTTCAGGGGAATGGCTTGGCAAGGTTCCACTTCACTCTAACTGAACCGGTTCATCAATGGTACAAATCCCCGGCGGTTTGTTGCCAATACTAATTGTGATCCTATGATAGGTGTAAGGCCGTATATTCTCGTAAAGATAGATATGTATAGATATGGTTACCGATAGATATAAGTGATAAAGAGAATATCAATTGGAAGGTAAGGTAAGATAGTAAGATAATTGTTATGGTCCAAAAGTATTTGGCAAGGTAAATATATATGAAGGGTGATTACCTGGTCTCAACTGTCAAGTACACTTGTGTGACAACTATATATGCTACCCAAGTGCACTTACAAGATCAGCTGTACCTGGTACCGCCATCATAATAGGAGTCTAGAATGACAATCAACTACCTTTAGATGTAACAAGTGCTTGTCAAGAGTGTATACAGTGCAAGGAGTAGTCTAAATAACTCTGTACACTATCTATTGCATGTGTCATATCTTGTAAGACGGTAGGGAATTTTCCATAGTAGTTGACAATCAGGAAATCTGCTACTCCAGCATAATATTTGACATAACCTCAGTTTCAAATCTTCTGCCAGCTACTCTATATTATTTTGACCCCTGTTGGCATCTTGCAGAGCAATTCTGCAATGCATATATATACTGCGATATATTTCTTCAATTCTCATTTTTCTCTATTCTCTCTATTAATAACTTCTGCTCTTTTTGCCACTTTTAACATAGTTTTTACACTCTGAGGCATTGCATTAACTCCAACTCTGAACTGTCAATATATATTTGCTCTATTCCTGCAATTTCCCTATACATTCACTACCTTATATATAGCTTATAACATTGCAATTTGTTTCAAGAGGATCACATCCTCTCTTACAGATCCCTAAACTAGTAAGAACATCAATTATCTAAATGACATTGTTCAGTGGATTACGAATAAGTCTATTCTGGATTGCATTACAATATTTACAATTTATACTGTCAAGGAATGTAGTTCTATTGATTTGATATATCACCTTCCAGTTTTAAATGTGGATATAACAACAATCTTTCAACAGTTATGAGTAATATGAAATCATCAGATATCGGTCCAACAATAATACTATTAGTGGAATAATGGATTATGTACTTGTTTCAAAGACAGTCTTACCAAAACCAGTATGAAGATAACTTAATATCACAAGGAAAAACTATATTTACATATTAATTATGATACTAGATATGGTGACATTTCAGATGATCACAACAACAACGATATATATAGTAAAGGCCATATCATGAAGAATTTCTGGTATCATTAAATACTTAAGGGATAGCTTCCCTCCCACATATATCCAATACCGCAGATCTTAGCACCACTGTACTCCACAAAAAGTGAAAACAGCAAGACAGTTCTATCCAAGAATTTGTACTACCCCACAATATAAATATCCCTTCAGCATATATATTGTGAATCACAAAGATTCAACTGTATATATATCTGTTTGCTGCTTCCCTATTCCCAACAAAGCTAAAACATACACTAGGTTAATATGTAAGGACGTACGTCCGTGTACGGCCTCGTATGGAATGGTACGTGTAGATACGGTTGCAAACGGGAATAAGCAATATAGATCAATTGTACAGTATATAGGTAAGATAATCGCTAGCATGCCAAAAGTACTTCACAAGGTGATTATTATGAAGGGCGGTTATCCGGCCTCGGCAGCCAAGTGTACTTGGGAAGGCCAAGTGCACTTGGGAGCCAAGTGCGCTTGAGAGCCAAGTACACCTGGTACTGCCATTACATCATCCCCCTCTTTATCAGCAGACCTCCTGGACTGCAACACATATATACATGAAGAAGACAAGATAAGGTGTGTACACCTTCGTATGACTTTATAAATTCCGCGACCGATCGGTGCCATCACGGTGGCCTCTCAGCGGATTCAGTGCACGGGGAAATGCACATTCAGTGGTATGTGGTAAAACCGGTGCCGATGCCATTTGTACCGGGCCGAAATCCATAAGAAGACAACAAGAGAAGAAGAGAAGGAAACGTCCAATTGACCCTGAATCCTCCAATTCCACCTCCGAATCGAAGCCGCTCCATCAGCAGGCCTCCAAGTCCACTCCTTCATTAGGTTTGCAAGTCCATAGTTCCGAATATCCAAATCGACTTCCAGTTTTCTCCGAATCCAAGCAATTGATCTCCATAGTGCTGGCTCAGTGATGCTCAAATCGGTAGTGCCATTGGCTTCCGCATAATCGATTTCTCTCGTCGAATGCGTTCGTGAACATTATCTGAGGGGTAAGGCCATTGTGCCCGGTAATGCATCTCTGAAGCAGTCAACTAGCATAATTGCATGATGTACTTATCGTGGTCATAGGTTCTGCTCTTGAGAGCTCTCGGATTCGTGTGATTTCCATGTCTCTGTGCTTTCATATATCCAAGCACACGGCAGACCATATCGGTGATAGCCTCCACTCTCAGCACTGAACATATGCATCTCACCGATTGGCTCCAAGTTGACTCGTATATCGGTTATTGGCATTTGACTTCCCATCGTCATTCAACTTCAGATCCAGTGGTGGTTGACTTTTGTAGGCGTCATTCGGCCCTCGATTGCAGTCATCATATGTCGACATGTATTCATACATGCTCATTTGAGTTGCGGTATCTAACTCGTAAGTGTGCTATAAGGTCATACTCATAAAATAAACAATTATGCTTCAAGTGCATCAAGGCAGCCATTCTCCGATTCCCATGCCTTCGACTTCCAAATCCACAAAAGTAGTGGGTTTGCACATACCATGCCCTTCCTAGCCTAGCTGTAGGGTGCGCACCCTAAAATCTAGCCATACACGGTTAATCACCACTATCGGCGGTGACGTCATTGGATTATCGTTGTGCCATCGTTCAGTTAAGGCCAATTGCAGAGCATATTCGTCCGTTGATATATCTAATTCATATGCATCCCGTACAAGATCATAGTTACCGTATTTTGGTGCGTTCGTGACCTCGGTTCTGAAGCTTCAATGTGATAGCCTTCTCATAAGTCAATTAACGATTGCAGCCGGTTCGCATTCCGCACAGCTTGACATCTCGATTGCTGACTTGGCTGGCTCTCCACCGCTAGCACTGGGTGCGGTTGACTCCATAGATTGTTCGTTGCAGCTGATTGTGTATTCTATACATTCGGTCGTGCTTCTGGTGATTTGCAGCCGCTGACGTACTTCCTTATGTTACCGTTCATCGTATACCAATAGAAATCCCTAGGGACTAATGCAGCAGTTTTAAGAGCTTCAAAGTGATCGAACTCAGGGTTATGAAAGAGACTTGTCACTTTACAGTGGAGAGCGTCGTCCGCAAGGACATATATCCTCCCCTTATATGTCAGAGCTCCAGCGATGATGCTCCATTGGTTCGCATCTTTGGCTTTGACTTTGGCTTTGGCATTGGCTGTGTCCATTGGGTTATCTACTGGCATACCCGAGATGTCGACCGCCATTGGGTCAGTAGCCTGAGCCTTCTTAATCACCGGTAGGTGTTGAGTTCAACTGTCAGGGTCGCCAAGAGCCATCCGACAGGCTTCTCATAGCCGATCTCATAATTGGGCCATCGGCGAGGTTTTTGTTTGTGCCTTCCAGCTCGAAAGTGAGGTCGTAGGCAGATAAGATTTCATTGACTTTCAGCGTACCTGCGAGCCAAGTGCACTTACGAGGCCAAGTGTGCCTGCAAGCCAAGTGCACCTATCAGGACAAGTACGCTTGACGTCTGCAGCATGATGGGTTATCGTTCCAGCACTTAAGGTGTGGAGTTCATTGTAGCAGCGGTTTCTCGGATTCCGGAATGGTCATTTCCCTCTTTTTTGAGGTCGGTAATCCTTGGACGACAATCATATCATGCCAGTATCGTATCAGTTTCTACACGTCGTCGACCTCGTCGATTCTGATACCTTTGATTGCAAGTCTTCGCAGAATCTCTTATGAAGTAAGTATTTCTTAAAGAAAGGAGTAGAGTCTTAAACATAACTTTGGGTATCGCCATCCATTCAAGTGGACTAATCGTCATCCAATTCGGCCATTTGTTTCCAGCCATTTGATTCGGAACGTGCAATTTGCATTCGTTTGACCTCCACAATAGTTTATCCCAGGTCAAGTTCTACACCATGGTCGTCACTCATCCTGCGTCTTGCAAGCCCTTCCTGAAATCGCATATCCAGGATCCGAAATGTATTATATCGAAATCAAAATTCAAGATTCAGCCAATCAGGCAAAATGTTTCTTGAAATCCCTTATTGATCCGGCTACCAGGGCATGAAATCACTCCAAATTCATGATCGATTTGTGCCATCAGGCATGAAATCAGTTAATGAATTAACCAATCCTCCTGATACATAATCAGTCGGTGGTCCGGCCATCTCGGCATGCATCACAAAGTTAATCATTCGGCCATTCCGGTCCGAATTCATGTATCGCCGGTGTGTCTGCATTTTGAGATGTGACCCGTTGATATGGTATCGATGTTTCGTCAATCGTCATTTCTATGAGTTTCCGCACTCAGCTCAAAGTTCTCGTAGTCTATTCATCTGACTTCCAGCTGCACAATCAGTGCGTCTGTCATCCCTGATGTATCAGCCAGTATATATTATACAACGCTATTCCTGCTCCACTCGTGTTTGCAAATTTGATCAATGCAAAAGATAGAGCGTTAAATATTGCGGAATCCAGGAGCCGTTGCCATAACGAGTTATCATCGATGGGAATCCTCACCGTTCAGTACTCCCTTCATGACTCGGCGAGCCGGTAGCAGTCATTCAAGCACCTTCACTGTGTAACTCTTCTGCCGCAACAACTGCTGCTGCTCCCTGCTCGTCCATCCAGCATCGGAGTTCCACATCTGAGGTCCCGCTCTATGATGCTCCCAGCAGCCCGGTATACTCCCCAAACTGTAGGGTGAATACTATGACGATCTCATTGCCTTCAAGGAGGTCCCCGAATGCGGTTGCTCCAAGCATACAAATGTCCGGAGGCTTACCACTGTATCCCTGCGAAGTTCCGTTGGTATCCGTGTATGGGGTTCCATCGCGATTCCCAATTGTAGGCTGTGGCCCACTAGGGATTAGCAAGGCCACGAGTCGACTGGCCTTCCAGTCGATTTCCGGATTTCGGGCCTTGAACCAAGTTAATCCGAGTCGCAAAACCAAGTCGTATACCTTCATGGGCACAATTGAGACATCAGATTCATCAACCGGTGCCAAGCTTTCAAAATACTGAACCAAGAGAGTAGCCTTTCTACTTTCTCTTGCAGACATTATTTCACTGCCGTCAAGACTCGAGGTTGTGATGAATTCTTGTTCGTCCCAGACATCAAGCTGCCTTTGAAGCTTGGGCATCATGAGCTGCTGCCGGTGATCTTCCCACCGGAAGTTGTCTTGGCGTCCAAGTAGAGGTCCATCCAGCTGGACAGGACGAAGTAGAGGTCCATCTCACCTAGGGATGCAACCAAGTAGACGTCCATCCTGCTGGATAAGACGAAGTAGAGGTCCATCCCGCCTAGAAATGAAATCAACTAAACATCTATCCCATTCAGATAAGATGAAAGAGAGGTCCATCCTGCCTGGGAATAAGACGACTCCGTTGATGTGCGAGGGATTGCTCATTGTCGATCGAGAATAGATTTACTCCCGACTTGGATCACTCCTATGACGATAACAATCGGCATCATGCATTTGGTAGTCATTGTTGTCTCATATGGCATCATCGGTTTCTCGAACGATGATCGGTAACTCAATTGAGTCTCTCCGAGGGCAATCATGATTGCAGTTGTGATCCGGTATCGATCGATATGTTCGTAAATGATGTTTCTTTGCTCATCCCATCTTGTAGAACTACACAATTGAGTATCGGCTTTGATATACCTGGCACTTTAGAACATTTGAGGTTAACTTCCCACACTGAGTTGCTTCATGATCTGCGATTGCAGCCCCACTATCATGGTCTTGAACTCTGCCCATTGGTAGTCTTTCTCCATAAGTGAACTTCCGTGCTCATGTAATCATTCTCTATTGGTGCATTTCAGAGCTTCCGCTCAAATCGTAGGAAGGTAATCGTTAAGTGCGCTGCAGAGCTTCCACTCAGGTCGGAGAAGGTAATCGTCAAGTACACTTGATCGAACGCATTTATCATCGGTGACTTCTCGCCAGACTTGATCATCAATAAATCAATGCGTTCGGGGTAAATGACGAGTGTGTCAGAGTCGATTGACCTCCGAATCATCTCGGAATTGACTCTGCTCACGTCAATCAATTCCAATAAACGGAATGTCTTATCTCGAATCATCACCCTAGTGATGATAATCTCTATGGGTTCCAAGTAGTGACGCGTTGGAAAAGAGGTAATGAAGAACCAATTGATAGATATGTGAGACTGTCGTTGATGAAAGTTCGATACATCTCAATCAACCGTTCATATACGATGAATCTCGTTAAACGCATTTCGAGGTCTTCTTATCAGTGGCCATAAGGGCCAGTAATGAGATCCTTGAGGTCAATTGACCTCCAAATCATCTCTGATCCGTCACTACCATCTTCAATTAACTTAATTTAGGTGTACTTATCATTATCAAGCTTCGATACTTATAGGTCGTGCGAGTATGCATGTGAACGTATAATGATCGCGGTCGGTGATATGACTCATTCGAAATCGTCATGTGGAGTAGGTAATATTACACTCGGGACCAATTGACTCCCTAATCGTCTCTGCGGCAGTCAAATAGCTCAATTGAAGGGTATACTTATCCTGATTTTATCAATCTAGTGATGATACTCATTGTAGATCGAGAATAGGGTTTTCAAGTGTTCGGGAGTGCCTATCATGGCAGGTGACGCGTCTCTTGGGACTGATGGACATCTAAATCATCTCGAAATCGTCCCTACTACCATCAATCAACTCAATTGGATGATTACTTATCTTGTATCGACAATCTACCGTTAGTTTTCGGTGTAGGTATGACGTATCGAAAAAGTAAAGAACTCACGAAATCACATGAGTGAAATGTATCTGGTGACTGAAAAGCGATTATAGTGTAAGGACGTACGTCCGTGTACGGCCTCGTATGGAAGGGTACGTATAGACACGGTTGTAAATGGGAATAAGCAATATAGATCAATTGTACAGTATATAGGTAAGATAATCGCTAGCATGGCAAAAGCACTTCACGAGATGATTATATATGAAGGGCAGTTACCCGGCCTCGGCAGCCAAGTGTACTTGGGAAGGCCATGTGCGCTTGGAAGCCAAGTGCACTTGAGAGCCAAGTACACCTGGCACTGCCATTACATAATATGAATAACCTCCATGTAAAGGCCTTATAATATATTGTGCACTATTTCTGCCTCTCTTCTGGAACTGCCAATTGTTATTTGTTCATTAGATTTAGCTTTATATGGGTCTGTAGTGATAGGATGTTACAGAATTGGACAATCAAAACTCAGTTTGAGAGTGTCATCGCTATGGTATTGGATAATATACTAATAGTTGAAGTTATTTTCTATCCAGATAGTTATATACTACTAAGCAATATACTAACTACTCAGGCAGCACTATAAAGATCTTTCTTGGACATACACAGTATACCTCCAGTCGATATTCTAGCAACTGATCTGATAACACATAGTACATTTGAAGCTGTATTCTCGTCTCTTTGCCAATCAGTACTCACCTCAACTTCTGCAATCTGTTTTGGTGCTGTGAATTATATGGTACCTACTTGCAGAGCAGCCTCACCTTGTAGAATAGCGCCAATCATGAGGTATCTGATGCTTTGAGAGAAGTCATCATGTTGCCTACAGAGGTGGTACAGGACTTCTCATTGTCAGGAGAAGATTTGTCATCTGTGGTGTATCAGTCTTTACATGATTCCGAGGTAACATTGTTACTAGTAGTGCCATTATCACGAATTGTGAAGGAGATATGAAGAATCGTAAAGTTGGAATAATATCTGCTAAAGTAGTCATATATCTTCGAAGGGATATTGAAATTGTTCAAGATATCATAGCAATTGGAGGAGGAGTTTATCGGTGACAATGAAGAACTGTAATTGTTCCTAGATCTTGAGAAGATGTGGACATTAGTGAATAATAAGTAGTTATCAGAGTCAATTACAATTGGTTAACAGAAATATCTCAATGTAAATATAAGCTTCTCACAGCTTAATAAGGGAATGTTACACTCAAATTATTGAATTTTACCTTTGGATGATAATGTTCAGTATATTAAACTAATAAGTATTCTAATTGACTATCATACAAATACATATATTAGTTTGATATTTGGGAGTAGTTTAGTTTCAATCTTTTCTCATAGTCTTTGTGTGTATACATTATAATATCCAAATTGTACAAATATAGGAGTCTATTTATTTATAAAAGAAGGTAATTATGCAGAAATCTGATGGTTTATAATTCTGCTGTAGTCAGCTATGTAAGCAGTATCTTACAGAGAATTGATATACCAGTGATACCTATTTTTACAGCTTTTCTGGAAGTCATATCGTAAGCTGTTGCTACTAAACTTTCAATCAATACTAGGAATTATTTTGGAACATAAGCACTACATATGGCTACAGATGACAATGAGTGAAGTCTCCACAAAACAATTGATACTCCATTGATTATATTGCAGATAGGAACTGAAAGTTATAAGTAATTTCATGTGTTAATTATTATTTATAAAGACTATTATATATTTATATATAGCAAGTGAGTGACTTGTGATTCATTGCATCATAAATTGGTATCTATCAAAACATATGCCTGTGAAAAATGATTCATTTATATAGATAAATAATTATACCTAAACAACAGTACTAGGCATTTGATCTGAATCTGCCAAAAGAATAGCCTACAGAACAGAATGGATGTTCTGTTGAAGTAGTTTTTCTGAAGTAGCTCAGAAGTTACATAGTAAACTGATAGAATCGACAACTTAATCAATAAGGGATATTATTTCAGAATATGTGTGCTAAGTATCTGGCTGCAGCCAAGTAAGTGAGCAACCTCTAAAGAAGTGTTAATATATTGTTGATGCTGACTTTGCAAATAGTAACTAAAAGATCATTTGTTTTTTTTCTTGAATACAGATCACTATATATTTGTATGTGTCAAGTCTTTGGCTTGCAAGTCTGTTCTGACATAACCTATAATCAATACAAATAAATGTATATCGGAAAAGATTTGCTGATAAAGGTGAGCAATTATTTTTAAACAGCAAGCCTATATTTTTGTTTGCAATCAAACAACTAACAGAGTAGTCTCCAAACAAGTATTGACTTTCAATGGACTTTCACTTTCAGAGGTTGTTCAGATATCACATTGTATGATATTAGAGAGCATTCATATGGATAGGCAGTCAATGTAATGTTCCTTCCCATCCTGATTCTCTAGCTCCTTAAAAGTGAGAAATTGGTTGGTGGAACATTGCAATTGATCATCTTCCATGGAAGAGGGTTCGCATTCCAAGGCAACTGGAGTGCGGAACAGTATATGTGATACAGCAGGAGCAAGGTGGACCTGTACATGTGGAGTGACATGAGAGACATCAGGAAAACAATTAGATCACATCCAGAGTATTTGAATGTCTAGGGTATCGTGGATGCCAGCGATGGTACCTCATGATCTATATTGACCTGTTACACTGCACCTGCATATATATCATCTCTGGCATTTCATTTGCATCTGCTGATGCAGCAATTCTTACTTCAGTATCCATGCACTATGAACACATTGTACTGATGCAGTATCACTTACTGTTTCAACTATTCAGTCTACAGTCTTAATGAACTGCAATACTACTCACAGAATACAGCGTACGATACACTCCTTATTATAATTTATTGTTGATGGCATGCAACGTTTCTACAATATCCTATATTGTACTCACTCCTTTAGTATACAATATGTTACACTGTGAATATCTGATACAGGAGTGCATGTTTGATATTTAGGCCTAATATCTACAGTTTGGTATCGCAATTACTACACTTCACATTTCAGCCCGCTTGTAGCGTGTCTATCAAACTTCCTTTACCATAGCCATTATGCTCCTCCTGCTCCTCCTCTTCCTGCTCCTCCTGTTCCTGCTCCTCCTCTTCCTACTCCTCTTCTTCCTACTCCTTCTCCTTCTCCCTCTTCTCCTCCTTCTCCTCCTCCTTATAATTGTCCTCTACATTATCAATCAGATGAAAGCCATGATCTTGTTTAATACGACTCCTCACAATATGAATGTCATTATTTTCAGAGTCGCTCTTATGTTCACCATCAACTCCTTCTGCAGTATTGAAATCCAAATCTGTAACCATGCAAATGTCAAGTACAGTGATATTTGGAATAGTTATATCTGACTCCATCATCAGGACTTCTATCAGAATCTTGTTCATCACTACCTAGGATAGTTTAAAAGCAACAGCAGACATGATATTTGTATCTTCGTCATATCGAATGAGATTGTTGAGAGCCACCGCATTAGACTTGATTACTTTCTACCTCAATCGAGATGGAAGATGATTACAGATATTCATATGATTAATGTAAGTATCTGCACTAGAGAAGTGTATTTTCATGCATAGTAAAGGCCATACTAACTGCCATTGTTATCTCGATAGAGGTAGTACTCCCACGTGAGCCTTTTCTCGCAGATTTCCATGCTGTAACATCGAACCTTCATTCGATGTAAATGCAAATTTCTTTTCCACTCCTGCAGTACATAATGCAATATTGTGGATGCCAATACAATCAGTACTGGGTGTATTTGATTTCGAATCCAGTCATGGGAGCCAACTAAATAACTGCTACATTTACGCTTTTATTGGAAGAAATACATATATATATATCATGATATCTCCTTAGGAAGAATATTGTTGACTTATATCTTGTGGTATTAGTGATATTGAGAGCTGAAGATACAATAAACCTTAGGCTCTTTCGAATGGTGATACTGTTGAACAGACACTGAACAATATGAATGCAGCACTCATCATTATCTTCCACCTACTACAAGTATTAAATACTATATTCATATTATCAGGTGTTCTTGATCTTTCGTGATTGAACTACATAGAAACTGTTTATAATCTTATATATTTGCTGTTAGTCAATATGAATCCAATTTTGAAACATGCTTAACTATCTTGAGACGCTCCTTCTGATATTTGTGATAGTTAATATTGACTACTTTCTCCCTGCATATCTGCAGCCAGTAATACTCTACTATCTTTGTATATAAACAATTGGTCAGTTCATATTAAAAATGTATGGAATTTAATAAGCTACTAGTATATACTCAGAATAGGTTTGAATCGATTATTTCCTCAGCAGTTGCTTTTCTTCCATCTGACAAATTGATTCCAATACAGCTATAACTCAATGGTAACATAGTATAAGGACACTGCAACTGCCATATTTCATACTGCAGTCTAATTGATTTGATAGAATATTTGGTATTCAAAATACCTCAGCGTTTGGTGGAGATGATTGTAGTTATGAAGATGATATTGATGGGTATAGACTCCAAAAATGACTAATGTTCATTGCAGAATGAATACTGACAGAAACTACACTGGCTGTTATCAACATCAAATCCTCTGGCTGAGAGGATTGGGCCAGTATTGGGCTGCAGAGATACATTGGATGTGTATAAAATATGTGTAGATACTAATGTGGCATGAGTTGTTGAATCATCGATGCATCAAGCTGTAATCTTCATCCTGTTTGATTTCTGCATGTCATACTATAGTGTCCATTTCCACTGGTTACTATTCTCAATATGTGGTATTGGGGATACCACTTCAGAAGTGGTTGGTACAGGTCGCGAAACGGATGATAATACCTTCTGAAGTGGCTTTGTTGTTAGAATGATTTTGGGAAGGGAGAAAAGCCAGAAAGATAGAAAGGTAGAAAGGTAGAATGGTAGAAACCAAGAGGAGAAAGAGTGCTGATGTAGTGCAGATACAGTCTCAAAAGACTTGTAGTGTTGGCAACAAAGCGAAGAATACCAAGGAAGGGTTCGAATCGAATTTGTTTCGAGACTTGGTGAAGTCATGATGTTTGACTCAACCTTGAACTGCATTCTGCAATTGCTACTGTAAATAAGTAATTGAGTTCCTCTATTGTTGGTCTAATGTTGATAAATCTTGTAGCCCGTGATGTTAGCTACATGATGAACTCAATTTTGAGGCAATCGGATAAGAACTCATTTACTTATTAATATTTACAGTTATAGGCTGAAATGATATTGTCGGAGGCAAATAGCTTCGCAAGGATCCACTTCACTTGAATCAAACCGATTTGTCTATGGTACGAACTTCCACCAGTTCATTGCCAATACTACAAAAGAGTGCAGTTGCGCTATACAGAGCTGCAATTTTGAACTCACAGTGTACTGAAATATTGATATTGTATGGAAAAGGACAAATATTCCTCTTTACATTGCAGCTGAAAAGTTATCTCTGAAAGGGAAAGATTTACATGATATCATATTTGCTAATCATAAGAGTCTCATATCTAGTAAATATAACCTACAATACAATAGAAACAACTCTTGAAGATGCGAAGGCAATTTTGATCTAATGTTGGCATTAAACCATTGGAAGTTTGTACCATTGACGAATCGGTTCGATTCGAGTGAAGCGGATCCTTACCAATACTTTCCCAGTCAAATCTTACAATTTTATTCAACTACTTGAATCAAAAATAAGTAAGCGTGATCTTGTCCGGTCAGCTGGATTTGTTACTTATCTTGTTCTTACTCTTCAGTGCTACTGGATACATCAAGGACAAAGCCGATCAGATAAGAACTCACTCACTGTTTTCTTGTGCAATTTCTGGAATTAGGTTCAAAGTTTGAATCAAACCTCGAAACTTCAGCAAACCTTGGATCAAATCTGTGTCAAATCTCCCCAATCCAGTTCGATCCGAACTGATTTGCTTTGTCATTAACGCTATAGACCTGACCTGTCCAAATACAATTTGTAATATTAGATAACAGAAACACAATGTCTGAAAACACAAACACATTTCCTAACACATTATTTGTAAATCAGTCCAATGGAGAATTGGAGGAATGATAAGGGAAATACAAGAATTAGTCCTTAAAAAACTGACCCTAATACATCAAAGAAACTAAATACAATAATGCAGTAATAATGCAAATGAGACTAAACACAACTCTCAAAGATGTACAAACCACTCCATCTGATGCAAAGATGATATAAAACGATTCGAATTAATCCAGCCCATTATTAGCCTCCAAACACACACCTATCATATCTGAGTGTATGCTAGTCATTTGCAGCACTGGTAGACATACCAAAAATGATGACTCAAATTGCTGATCTATCCATGGTGGAGAACAATCTGATGGCTCAAGCTCTGTAAAGTTTATGCTTGCGTTGCTATCTTGCAGGTTACCAATTCCTACTGATACTGATAACTTCTCAACTCCAACAAATACTGATGACTATTCAACATCTACCGATACCGATGAATCTGAAATAGTATCCATAAGTATTCTCATGAGTGCTGAGTAATCTCAACATCATGTGGTATCAGCTCCACTAATTTGGATAATATCTTACAAGTATCTATTCACGCCTCTACTACTGAGAACAATGTCATTCTAGGTGATGCAGGTGATATAACTTGTATAGATATAGACAGATCTTGGTGGGTGATATTCACCTCTAGGGACACCTTCCATTTTGCTGTTGCCGAATTGTTTATTGCAATGAATCTGTTCCAAGAGGTCACTGCTCTGAGCCGATGAGGATGCACCAGATTTATCTTTCGAAGAGAATTGTCATGTTGGGGGAGTTGCAAATGAAATACTTAGAGGTGAAATCGGTATTGCCTTCAGAACAGCCATTGTGATGAGAGGGTTATAAACTGCAACAAATATGATGGTGGCCATGGAGTCACCACTATTGAGTTGAGTTGCATCATATAACTCCCAAGACGTCTCGCCAAATATGATCAGTCACCCAGGAATACAATATACATTTCCGGTGGAATATGTGGAACTCATAACACCCTGTTCAGCCTATGCTGTGAGCTTCTTAACTTGTGACAAATTTCAACTATTCAAGGGGTAGTGAACAAAGATATTGTCCCAACACCCATAGTATTCAGGGCCATAGATATCACAGTCTATAATGCAGACTGTATAGTTGTATACAAGTGCTGTCACAGTAGGGATTGCTCAGACACTGATGTCATCGAGTTTCTGCTTCTTCTGACTGGCTGAAGCAAATAATGATTGGTGGTATTACCAATGCCTTGAATAGAAGCTATAGCGTGGATATTCCAAGATTTTAGATATCTTTACTGATATGGCTTTTGTTACACTTGGAGTCATTATAGGAGTAATTATAGGAGTCATCAGCATCATTATCAGAGTCGGTTGGTATAGGTACTATTGGCAACGAAGTGGATCAGTTCTTGGCAGATAGAATCAAGGCAGAATTGGAATCGGATTCGATTTGATGTTTGGCAATGTTCCAAGGTTCAACTCAAACTTCGAACCGAATCCCACAACTGCCAATGAAAATAAGCAAGCTAGTTCTTGTCTGACCAGCTTGATTTGTAATTCATCCTGTAGCGTGTAAATATAGCTACACGATGAACTGAACATCAAGCCAATTGAATACAAACGCGCATATCTGTTCATGTTTGCAGTTGTTGGCCAAAATGGTGACGTTTGAGGGGAATGTCTTTGCAAGGATCTGCTTTGCCCCAATCGAACCGATTGGTCAATAGTACAAACTTCCAAAGGCTCATTGCCGATACGAGATATAGGTAGTTATCTCTTGTGATAATGGTTAATTTGCAGCTGTGTTTTGTCAGAGAAGTCTCAGAGAGACAGTTGGAATCCACTCTACCATTCCACGTCCTGTATTTAGATCGATACCTGATACTTCCACCTCTCCTGAAACTGTGCAAAGTATCTCATAGTAACTGGATCCAACAGAATGGTAACATATATCAAGTCAACCAAACAATCATTTTTGATACCATAAATATCACAGATCCAAATAAGGTGTCAAATATACCTAGCCATAAACTACTTCACAAAGCTATCCAGGTAGAGAGTATTCTTCATGGTATCGGTTTTGGAGGGGATACATGGCATCTTCTTGGCTATCATTGTTACATCATACACTGTATATCAGGTGCTGAGTGTGCAGGATATTGAATAGTATGTATTGGTGTGGCAAAATTAGAGTTAATTTGTGACAATATAAAACCAATATTGATAGTACTCAATAGAGAGACTATGATATAAGTAGAGACAATGAAGAAGAATTAGAATTGAGAGAGGGTATATTTGTATATATAAAGTGCAGAATGAGCATTTACAGTGCCAATGAGATCTCAATAGATGTGGAGTGGCTAGCATAATTGTTGAAACCAATAATAATATCAAACTTCATACCTGAGTACGAGTATTTCTGGTTGTTATTCACTATTGACACATTCCTTCCAGCTTAAACGATGTACAGTATATTTTAGATGATTCCAACAATGGTTTCAATTACCTTTGAATTGTCAACCATTCATGTTATGCGGTTGTTGTGTCAAAGTGTTGATGTTTGTCTGTTTAAACTCCTATCTTAGAATTGTACCATCAAGTTTGAACACATTCAGGAGGTGTTGTTTCACAAATAGCAAGATTCTGTCATATCAAGTGAGCACTATCATCGGTATCTCTGACTGTTCAGAGGTCCCTCCAGAAAGAGTCAATTCGCTCTGAATAGTATTGTAATGAGCTCTTAAAATGAATCTTCATACACAAAGCAAGTGATATCATTTGATGTCTCTCACATTTCATATCATCCGCTGAATCAAATATATACTATTCCAGTTCAAGGTTTCTTTCATATATTCTGTCCATTATTGGAGTCAAATTAGGATCTAGCAGACAGTACAGATATGGCTATACCATAATACATTAGTGTCTGCATGTTAGGAATATATACTATTATTCTTGATAGTGTATACACAACTCTGAGGGTTGCATACACAATATGACTACCACATCTTACATACAATTGTGCAATGTACCCTTACAATCAAAGCGCCCTTGTATACCAGGGGCAGTTGCAATCCAGGTATACTTTCAAGTCCACTTCGAATAGGTATACCTATAAGTACATCTTTAAAAAGTAGACATTCAATAGTACAAAGTCTACCTGCAAGTCAATTGCATCTGAGTCCACATACCAGCCCACTTCGAATAGCAATAATCTCTGAGATAAGGGGATTAACATATAAACTTACAATTGTACGTACCTGAAGAGTTTCATTGCAATACTAAACTCAATTCTACTTTCCTACCTGGCAATGCTCTTGCAATTTGGTCAACTGCATATATAGCTTTACACATTGTCTATACAATACCTATCATGGCTCACATAAGATCACCAAACCATCTCTACCCATTTTGATTGAAATATTACAACTGAGACTTCTAGCTCAACAAAATGATTGAGAGAGAAAAACAACGATATCATGTCCAATCTGCAGTGAAGAAGTACACCAAGGGTTTTGGTACTCCTTCTGAGTATATTTGAAAGAACTCTTGACAGTATGTCCACAAGTCTCAATGTGATTTTCACAATGACCACAATAACATTGATGATTATTAGGTGTTTCCTTTGTTGTACATGTCTGCTTTTTCCGAACAATCCAACTGGAATAAAAATACAATAAACTTCCCATATTCCAATGCTGATAGCCCTATCACCTATATTAAGATTGAGGAATAATAAAATGCTGTTCAGTGCTTCAGCAATCCCTTCTATCCATTGGATGGTATGAAGGAGTACAATTCCGCAGAACATTTGACATTGAAATGTGTTCCCACCAAAGTTATTAACATCATATTTCAGGGCAACAGTGACCTTAAGGAGACTTTATATACCTCTCTAAATTTCAATTAACATATCCAGTCAACAATTGATGTGAAGAAGGACAGACCTGGCGGTAATTCCTGAATGATAGCTATATTATTGATGGTATAAAATAAGCAGCTTTCAAACAGAAATGAATTTTGATACAATCACCTAACAGAATAAGCGAAATGGCTATACTGGGAGCCTAATTATTTAGAACATCTTGCCTACACTCCTAGGTATTGTTTCAATGATGCTGGATATGAGGTTTAAAATCAGATGCATACAGGAGACTGGTGGAGGAATAGGCAAATTGTTATTCTCCTGCAGTGATAGAGTAGGAAGAACTCCATGTACAGTTGCACAATCCTTATCAAGGTTTTGACCATACTTCCCATCGGTGATATGTTGGATATAATAATCTTCATGTCAGATGGAATACATGTTATACATTCCTTTACCACAAGAAGATAAGGCCAACATATATCCAATTATCAGTTATTCTGCAGCTATTCAGATAAAGCATACAATAACAGTGTCATCAGCAAACATATTTTCTATCTAGGTGAAATGGCTGCGTGAGAGCTATCAGAGACATCCCGATAGTGGCTTACTCTGTACTCAATGTCAATAGTAGACATCGCATTGCATATCCCCCTCCAATCACAGTTTCACCGTTTCTTTTCCCTTGATCGGGCTCCTATTTCACATGAACAGTCGGACATAGTGACCAAGTGTGACCATATGTCAGAATGGGTTCATTGGATATGTGCTTGTATCGGGATTGCAATGTTCTCGAGGACACTACGAAAATCTCTCCTGGTCTTCCTTCTACCTGCGCACAAAATGCAATTCCCTCTTTACTAATTATATATATCATTCGATGTTGCCAGATCTATGTAGCTATTGACAATCCATTGCTCATTCCGTCTGTCTCCTATATTACTTCTAGTAGCTATCTCTGAAAGTCCATACGCACAGCCAACAATTTTTGCCACGCTAAAAACTTGCAAAGCAATGGCTGCCAGTACTTTTCTGACTTGTACAAATTTCGAGATGGGATCGAAGTTACCCGAGTTTTCTGTTATTGTGGTGAGTGCCAGGGCTAACCAGTACTCAATGAAAGCTCCATCCTCATTAAGGAGCTTGATTTTGAATAGTCATTGCAGTTGCCATGGGAGATGACTATTCAGTGCACCATAACAGCTCCCTAGATGTTGCATTACCCATACCCAGTCATTCAATCGGTCCCTTCCACACCAGTTCTGACTTTCTGTGCAACGACATATCTGAGATATCCGTTCACCTTCTAAATCCTGAACTTGAACCTTAATACCATGGTATATACAGAGCTCCATTGCGTGCAGTTGTTCATCCTATAAACAGGTCTTGTTACAACTCTTATGCTTGAGAAAATCCCGCATGCAGTGGAATATTGCCACATGGAGCGTTGCGGCTTGCGTATTGTCGAGTATTGCTCTGAAGTGTTTGATCATAGCGTTACGATGCTTTCCATCACGCCGGTGTTGGAGTCCCATGAAATCGCTCTTCGCATATGACTGAGAGCTCAGGAGGAAAGCCAGATCAACACCGGAAGGGAGGACTTTGCAGGCGGTAGTGCTGCTTTTCCAATACTGAACGAGGGCTTGGAGATTCAGCTCTCTGATTTCGAAGCAGAGAATGCGACACTGAAAGGTGGTAACTTGCATCAGGTAGTTGAGATTGTGATTGGAGGCGTTCCAACTGTCCTTGAGATTCGTTCTATGTGCTTGTTCATATCTCTCAGCAGAATACTGTTGCAAGACTCCGTATTGATGAAAGTGTTCGACCAAATCAGATACTAAGTGAATTCTCGGAAAGTTGAAGTTGGCATCTAATTCCTTCAAAATATCTATCTCATGGCTGATATAATTCCGCCATGTATTCTCTTCGCGCCGCTTGTTTGATGGTGTCTAAGATTCAGTATTTGTTTCCTGATCTACCTTTCACCTCTTTACGAGTCCCGTTCTCAGGATATTGGCTTTGGCTTTCGCCTTTTTGCTGGCTCACCTGAGTAAGAAACAATCTTTGACGGTGTGCAAATGATGCAAGGCATTCCCGATATAGCTCAATGTTGTATCATCGTGAGATTTATATTGAGTATACATATAGAATTTCAACAATGCTTATGTGCACTCAATTGCACAATTGAATATGGAACGCTGAGCGGGGCTTCCACTCTGAGCTGCTACATGATCTGCGATTGCAGTTCCACTATCAGTGTCTTGAACTGTCTCCATCGGGAGTCTTTCTCTATGAGTGCACATTCGTGCTTGTGTAATCTTGCTCCGTAAGTGCACTTCTGTGTGTGTATAATCATTCTGTATAGGTGTAGTTCAATCCAATTCTGATGCTGTGTAAGTGAGTTTACGGCTTCGTCAGTAGATGCTCACATGTCACAGGTACACTTCGGAGCTTCCACTGAGATTGTAGGAAAGTAATCATCACGTGCGCTTCAGAACTTCCGCTCAGATTATAGGATGGTAATCATCGGTAACTGTTCGCCAGATGTGATCAACAATGAACCGACACCTTGAGGGGAAACTTTTGAAGAAACGATGAATCGACGGGTTAAGGGTATTATCTATGAAGGCTTTGCTAGCACTCCCATCTTCTTAACATGTGTCCGTCGATTGTTCTTACATATATGATTGATCTCATCAAAAGTATTTTTGATATTGTCAGGGGTATGGTCACATGGCCATTCACGAGTGTATCAGGATCAATTTACCTCCAAATTGGCTAGGAATTGACTCCTAGTGATAATAATCTGTATGGGTTCTGAGTGGTAATGTTGATAAAGGTTCGCTAAGACTTCATGATCAATTAGGATCGATTCATCTCGATCATCAATTCGTATGCGATGGATCTCATGAATCATGTTTGGAAGTCTTCTCAGCAGTGGCCAGAAAGGGCCGGTGACACATTTCTCAGCATTGATTGACCCCCAAATTGTCTTGGAATAGTCTCTGCAGTGGTCAATTGACTAGATATAGGAATAGTTATGAAGTTTCGATGATTGTAGATTTCGAACAATGAGGTGTTGCAACAGGTACGAAATGGTTATGTGGAGTAGGTATCAACACACTCGGAGCCAATTGATTTCACAATCCTTTCTGCACCAGTTCACTGACTGGATTAACAGGTACACCTATCCTGATTCAACCTTCTAGTGTTGATACTCATTGTAGATGGTCAATGGAAACATTTTGAGTTTTTGGAGTGCATATCATAGCAGGAGACTCATCTCTTTGAGACCGATTATCATAAAAATCATCTTCAAATCATCCATACTTCTGTCAATCAACTCAATTGGATGATTACTCACGTTGCATCGCAAATCAAACAATAGGTCCAGATTGAGATGTGACGTGTCAAAAGGAGTAATCACGATATCCTGTGAGCGAAACGTATATGGAGACTGAAAAGGGATTATCGTATAAGAACGTATGTGCTGGTATGGTGTATATGCATAGATACGAGTACAAAAAGAAATAAGTGATAAAGTAGTATCTTCAGTGTGAAGTAAGACAAATGCTGGCGTGCCAAAAGATAATCGCAAGGTGACTATATATGAAGGACTCTTACCTGACCTCAGCTGCTATGTTCACTTATGAGGTCAAGTGTACCTGCTAGCCAAGTGCACTTACTATATCAAGTGTACTGTGCACTACCATTACCCTGATACAGCCGTGCAGTGTGTACACCTTTTGATCCACAACACTACTCATGTGATACATGAGTGCAATGTACACCTTGAAACAATACAATGATCACAGCATGTGACTTTTATATGATACTCTATATTACATTCACATCTCAGGTGACAGGTACAGCGCTGTGATGTTGCTGTGGATGATGTTTGATATACAGCTCTAATATACATAGGTTCCCATTCTAAATACCATGCTACATGTCGCAGTCAGTGTAAAGCACATCCTCTAAACTACAGTCTCCTTTGCAGTCATCTACTGACTCCAACTCTACATCTTTATACTTGTCCTCATTTTCATTCTTATTCTCATTGTCATTCTCATCCCTGTCCTCATCCTCCCCATTCTTGACCTTATCATCACCAAGCTGGAGACCACAATATGGCTGACTATAACTCCTGGTACTGTTAATGTAATCATGCTCTTTATCACTATCATTGTTGCCATTGTCAATCCTATCCTCAACATCAAAAGACAAATCGTTAGCCAATGGGATGTGGATCGCAGACATGATTGGAGTGTCAATGTCTGGCTCCAACAATAGCCCTTCCATCGCAGTCTTGTTGAATACCACTCAACAAATATTGACAACTGGTGGCATGTTATTGGCTTATTTCTCATGTAGAATAAAGTTGTCAACAGCCATCCTGATGGACTCGATTGCCTTCTTTCTCAATCAAGATAGGAGATCGTTCCAAATATTTCTGAGCTCAGTGCAAGTCTTGGCAACATATTAGAGCAATTGCATGCATTTGGAAGGCCATACCTACCGACGTTATTTTCTTGATTGAAGTAGTCCTCCCACTCTGACCTGTTTGAGTTAGATTTTGAAGTCATCGATTTCAACATTTGTTGGAGCTAAACCTCCATTTCTTTGCCACTCTGTCAGTACATAACGCAATGCGATACCTGTTCACACAATCAATGCCCAGGGTATCTGTTTCCGAATCCAGACATGGAAGACCTTGGAATACCTGCAGTATTTGTGTATTCTTTGGAAGAAATGTATATATAGAAATCATGGAATTACCTCGACCAGAAAGTAGCTAGCTTGTTCCTGGTGGTGTTAGCGATGCTACAAGTTGCAGACAGAACTTACATCAGCTACATTCGTACGATCTTATTGGCGAACAACAAATGTAAAATCTGAAAGAATTAGGTCAATATGTTTGCAACGCTCATCATCATCGAAACGGTACAAGTTGTATTCTCTCCCTATACACTTACAGGCCTTCTTGATCATATGCGATGTGACTGCATTGCAATTGTTTTCAATCTGACATATGGCTGGTTAGTCAGTGAGAATGCAATTTTGAAAGATACCTAACTGTTATGATATACTCATTCTGACATTACAAGATATTGATATTGACTCCTTTATGCCTGCATATATTCAGCCAAGAATACTCTGCTGACTTTGAGTTAGAAACAATATGTTAGTCAGTATCTAACATATTCGGAATTGTATAGGCTATCTGCAGACAAACAGCTTTGATTGAAAATGGTGTCTCACTCAGCAGTTACTTGTCTATCATGTGACGTATTGTTACCTGTACAGCAGTAACTCTAAGGTCACCTGGTGTAATGATATTTCGACTACCATATTATTTACTGCTCACCAAGAGATTCGACGGTATCATCAGCAGATTTGATAAGATGAGTTGTAAAACCAATGATGATGGGTGTGGAATTCAGAGGTGACTAAGATTCATTGCTGAATGAATGCAGACATTGGATATGACCGTGGATTGTGGCGATATTGAATTGAAGAATTTATTCTGCAGGGGCAGAGAGGATTTCAGGGCTGGATTTGGTGTGAATAGAATGGGGGTAGATTCTGAGGAGACCTGAGAAGTCAAAATCAAACATTCGATACGTAAGGCTATAGCCTTTATCCGCTCTCACTTATACTTATAAGACTGCTAACTGAGTTTCATCTGATGACTGTTTGCTGTACGTGGCATTAGACTGAAAACTCCAGGAGTGGCCGGTGCTGGTTTTGGAATTGAGAATGCGGTCTTGTGCAGTGGCTTTATTGTTCGAATAATTTTGAAAAGGCCAGAATGGCAGAAAGGCAGAAGAAGAGTGCAGTTGCAGTAGATGGAATTGCTATTTTGAGTTTACGATATAGATGAAGAGTAATGCATTCTTAAAAAGGACTGATATATCGCTGAGTATTACACCTAAAAGGTATTCTCATAATGGAGTAGATTGATATGAGTTCATTTTGGCTTGTCACAAATGTGTCACATTTGATGCGTCAATCAAATACTGTCATCCTCCGACCCAATTACTCCTACGAAATGAAATACAATAAGGCCCAGAAAACTCAAAGGAGACTAAAAACAACTCTGTTAAATATACAAACGACTCCATCTGATCCAAAGAGGATATGCAAAGACCCTATCTTACCCAACCCCAAATACGAACCTAATATATGTGTCAGTATGCTAGTCATTTACAGTACTGTTGGATGTACATCTAACTAGGCTTCTAATCCCTGACCCATCAATTATGCAGTCAAACGTGACACAGTGAGCTGTGCAAAGCTCATACCGGTATTGATATCCTGGTGGGTGCCAATTGCTACCAATTCCGATGACTGGTCAACACCCACAGATACTGACAAATTGTCACATATTTTCTCTGCCTCCACCAAATTCTGTGTGACTTGTGACCTCGCCACGTGCTATTGCTGTACGCTTACGATGTCACCTCAAGAATTTGTGCTGTCTCTACCATGCGTGCAATCTTCGCATCTTGAAGAGAGGCACACTTGACATGGTGAGTGGCAATCAGCTCCGGTTGTGTCATTACCGAGTGAATTGTTGTAAGGAATCTGGATGCCAGGGTCAAATTCTCAGCCGGTTCAGAGGCACCATATTTCCAGGCTGTAAGGATGTACATCTTCAGATAGATATATATATGTAGATACGGTTGCAAACGGGAATAAGTGATAAAGATATCAATTGTACAGTATACAGGTAAGATAATCGCTAGAGTGCCAAAAGCACTTCACGAGGTGATTATATATGAAGGGTGCTTATCCAGCCTCGGCAGCCGAGTACACTGACGAGGGCCAAGTGCGGTTGGGAGCCAAGTACACTTACGAGGGCCAAGTGTACCTTGCACCGCCATTACATCATCTCCCTCTTTATCAGCAGTCCTTCTGGGCTGCAACCTATACATACATGAAGAGAGACAACGTAAGGTACGTACGCCTTGGTGCATCTGTATAAGTTCCGCATCCGATCGGTACCATCATGGTGGCCTTATGGCAGATTCAGTACATGGGGAAATCCTTCTCCAGTGGTAGGTGGTAAAACCCGTGCCGATGCCATTTATACTGGGCTGAGATCCATAAGAAACGAACACAGAAAGAGAAGAGAAGAGAAGAGAAGGAAACGTCCAATTGACCCTGAATCTGCCAAGTCCACCTCCGAATCGAAGCTGCTCCAGCAGCAGACCTCGTTCCAAGCCCACTCTTTCGGCAGGATTGCAAGTCCATGGTTCCGAATATCCAAGTGGGCTTCCAGTTTCTCCGAATCTAAGCAATCGATCCCAGTAGTGCTAGCTCAGTAGTGCTCAATTCGGTAAATGCTATCAGCCGACTTGCGACATCATTCGGCATCGATTTATCATAGTTGATACGTGATATGCCGGACTTGAATTCCGACTAATTGATCGATCGTACATGAGGGGCAAGGCTATCGCAGCTGGTTTCGCATTGCTGCCATTGTCAACTAGCATAATTGAATTATGTATTTACTTTGGTCATGGCTGCAGCTCTTGAGAGCTCTCGGATTCGTATGATTTCTCTATTTCCATGTCTCTGTGCTTTCGTATATCCAAACACACAGCAGACCTCATTGTTGATAGACTCCGCTCTCCGCATTGATCATATGCATCTCACCGATTGGCTACAAGTTGACTGGTGTATCGGTAATCGGAATTCGACTTTGCGTTGCCATTCTGCTTCAGATTGGATGACTTGTGTCGGCCTCGTTTGGCCCTCGATTGCAGTCATCATATGCCGACATGCATTCGTACATGCTTGTTCAAGTTGCGGTATCCAACTTGTAAATGTGCCATAAGATCATACTCACAAGGTAGCCAAGTATGCTTCCGCTCCAGTGCATCAAGGGGTCCATTCTCCATGCCATCGACTTCCGAATCCACGACAGTAGTGGGTTTACACACGCCATACTCTTTCGAGCCTTGCTGCAGAGGGCATACGGTTAGTCACCACTATCGGCGACGGCGTCAATCGATTATCGTCATGGCTTCATTCAGTTAAGGCCAATTGCAGGGCATATTCGTTGATATATCTAATTCGTAAGCGTTCCTTACAATGTCATAGTTACCATGTAATTCCGTGCACTCGTACTCTCAGCTCTGAAGGCCCATCGTGGTAGCCTTCCCATATATCTATTAAGGATTACAGTGGGTTTGCATTCTGCGCAGCTTGACATTTCGACTGTGGATTTGGCTGGCTCTCTGTGGATAGCATTAGATACAATTGACACCATTGATCGTTGGTTGCGATTGATAGTGCATTCAATACATTCGGTGGTGTTTGCGGCAATTCACAGCCACTGATGTACTTCCTTATGTATGGGTCCATCGTATGTCAATAGAAATTCCTAGAGACTAACACAGCAGTTTTAAGAGCTCCAAAGTGACCGGCTCAGGGTTGTCAGAAAACAGGCTTATCACTTTACCGCAGAGAGCATCATCCGCAGGGACATATATTATGCCCATGTAGGTTCGAGCTCCAGCGACGACGCTCTATTGATTCTCGTCTTCAGTTTCGGCTTGGGCAGTAGCCATTGGATTATCAACTAGCTTAACCAAGATGTCGACCGCCAATAGATCAGTAGCCTGGGCCTCTTTAATCGCCGGTAGGAGGTCATCGTAGGGTTCAACTGTCAGGGTCGTGAAGAGCCGTCTGACATGCCTCTCGTAGCCGATCTCATAATCAGTCCGTTGGCACGATTTGTTGTGCCTTCCAGGTGCTCGATAGTGAAGTCGTAGGTGAGGCCAAGTGTACTTACGAGGCCAAGTACACCTGCAAGCCAAGTGTACTCACGAGGTCAAGTGCACCTACAAGGCCAGGTACACTGGACATCTGCAGCATGATGGGTTCGTTGCGGTGGTAATGGTAAGTCTTTCCAGTACATGCGATTCGAACTTCGTTTGACGTAGCGGTTTCTCGGTTTTCGGAATGGTCATTTCGCTCTTATGAGGTCGGTACTCCATCGATGACTAAATGGAGTGTCGATTCTCATTGATTCCCATCGAATTTCTTGTTAAAGAGTAGTTTCAATTGCCATTGGGGTTTCGTACTTCTGTATCTGAATTCAATTGCAAGTCTGGCAGAATCTCTTATAAAGTATGTGTTTCTGAAAGAAAAGGATAGAATTAAAATGTAACCTTGTATTGACAGATCGGCAAGTTGCACACTGCATACGTGAAATCTGTATTTCGCTGCTCTCTCATGGCTCAATAAGTGCCATCTGACTAGCAGCCATTTCGATTCTTGATTGTGCTGTCGTTGAGAGCTCGTGAGTCAACATCAGAGTTTCAAGCCGACGTCCTTCTTCTTTGCAAAATATCGGCGCTGGTGACGGTGATGATGACCGCTGGATGACACCATTGGCCAGATTTGTCTCGATGTAGGCTTTTAGAGTTCTTGACTCAACATCTGACAGGTAATAGATACGTCCATATGGCAGATTGTACCTGGGGTCAATCGCATGGTCAATTGTTCGGTGGAGTGGCAGCATCTATGCCTTGACTAAAGACCTCCACGAATTACTGATACTCAGTTGCGCTATCGGTACGCGTCCGTCATCTCTGCTGTATCGGCCAGTATATCTTATACAACTCCGTTTCTGCTCTACTCATATTTGCCAATTTGATCAATGCAAAAGATGGAGTGGTAAATGTCGTGGAAACCAGCAGCCACAGATCTAACGGCCGTCTACCCTGAAACCAAGGTACCGTAGCCGGTGAACTCCCTTCTTGACTCGGGCAGCCGATAGCAGTCATTCAAGCCCCGCATTGTTGGTAACTCTTCTGCGGCAACTATCGCTGCTACTCCTGCTCGCTCGTTCAGGTCCAGACGTTTATCTCACCATTGGTGATGCCTTCAATGGAAGTTCACAGCAACCCTGTGTAATCGCAAAGATATATGACAAATGCCATGAGAATCTTGTTGCTAGCTAAGAGACTCTCGAATACGGTGCCTCCGAGAAGATGTCAGGGGACTTAATTACTTCAACGGCCTCCTCAGATACCTGTGGAGGATTCAATGTCACATAGGCGGTGGCCGTCGGTGTATTTGCATTACCACTTTGGGTCCGCAGAGCTAGAAGTCGACTGGACTTGCTAGTCGACCTCAAAGTTCCTAGCCTTGAAGCAAGCCAAGACTAGAACCAGATCATATGTCAAGAGCACGACCAGCACCTCCAGTTCGTCAACCGAAGGCTATCGTATTCTGTAATATACAAAAGGATAAACATTTGCCCAATCCTGATCAGAGATATGGAGGAGAGGATGCGTCTATTCCCGCTAGCAGATACGACGACTTGAAGTACATCCATTTCCGCAAGGGGATACGATGACTTGAGGTGTGATTTTGTTCGCATTTTGTACTTGCTTATCGGTCTGGTAAAATCGCACAGTGGGTATCGGCTTGATCTGCTCGATACTTTAGAACATTCAGAGGTTAACTTCCGACTCTGAGCTGCTTCATGATCTGCAATTGCAGTTCCGCTATCAGCGTCTTGAACACTGCCCATCGGTAGGCTTTCTCCGTAAGTGTACTTCCATGCTCGTGTAATCATTCTGCGTAGATGCACTTCCGTGTACTGCTGACACTCCGTAAGTGAGCTTGCGGGTTCTATGTGGATGCTAACGTATCATAGGTGCAGTTCAGAGCTTCCGCTCAGATTGTAGAAAGGTAATCGTCAAGTGGGCTTGATCGAATGCATTTATCGTCGATGACTTCTGGCGATGAATCGATACGTATTAGGGTATCCAAGAAGGCTTCGCTAGCACTTCAAGCTGCTCAATGGATCGCCATCGATCGTTTGTACATGTATGATTGATCTTGTCGAACGTGTTTCGAGGTCTCCCAATGGTCTCGGAATTGACTCTGCTCACATCAATCAACTCCAAGAGACTGAATACTTATCCCGATTCATCATTCTAGTGATGATACTCATTGTAGGTCGAGAATAGAGTTTTCAAGTTCTCAGAAGTGCCTATCATGGCAGGTGACCTGTCTCTCAGGACTGATTGACATCTAGATCATGTCGGAATCGTCCCTGCTATTGTCAATTAACTCAATTAAATGATTACTTATCTTGGATTGACAATCTGACAATTGTTCTAGGTATAGGTCTGACGCGTCGAAAAGTAAAAAAATCACGAAATCCTGAGAGTGAAATGTATCTGGTGACTGAAGAGCAATTTTAGTGTAAGGACGTACATCATCGTATAGATAGATATACATAGATACGATTGCAAACGGGAATCAGTGATAAAGATATCAATTGTACAGTATGTAGGTAAGATAATCGCTAGCATGCCAAAAGCACTTCGCGCGGTGATTATATTTGAAGGGTGCTCACTTGGCCTCAGCAGCGAAGTATAATTACGAGGGCCAAGTACACTTTGGAGCCAAAGGAACTTGCGGGGGCCAAGTGTACTTGGGAGTCAAGTGCACTTACGAGGGCCAAGTGCACCTGACACTGCCATTACACAGGCGAAACGATTGTACTTGTAGTGGTTGTAGTGGTTGTGGTAGTAGTAGTGGTGGTGGTGGTAGTGATAGCGGTGGTGGTGGTGCAGTAGCTCTTGCAAACCTTGTAGGCACGACTGCCATTGCATTCAGAACAGACAAAATGATGAGAGTGTTGTACGCTGTATCAGAACTGAAGATGGCAACAGAGTCGTTACTATTGAGTCGAGTCGTATTCCATGACTACACACAGGTATTCCTGGGCATATCTAAATATCCATGAATACAACTAGTATTGGCAATGAACTACTGGAGATTCGTACGATCGGCAAACCGGTTCAGTTCAACCAAAGCATATCCTTGCCCAGCCATTCCCCTCAAACCCCACCATTTCGGCCAACAACTGCGAACAAAAATATGTATGCCTATTCTTGTCTGATCGGCTTGATTCTTAGTGCATCCAGTAGCTAACCTAATCCGCTACACATTGACGTCAAGTTCCAATATTATACTTCAGTGTGATATGACAATCAGTCAGGACCAGCCATATGAATAGAGAAAAGTGTCACCGGCATCTTTGACAGTACATAGACATTTCCAGGCACCATCACTTGACTCTGTATGGTGGTGTTATGAACTCTGAACTCATGTTCGGGCACACAAAAGAGTGATATCACATATTTCGTTCTGCATTTTGTATCATTCCCATGGTCAAACATTGAAAAATCAAACAAACAAGGAGGTCCATGGATTCTTTCTTATATTTTGTAAGGACGTACACCCTCGTATGAGTAGATATACATAGATATGGTAGTAAATGGGAATAAGTGATGAAGATATCAATTGTACTGTATATAGGTAAGATAATCGCTAGCGTGCCAAAAGTACTTCGTAAGGTGATTATATATGAAGGGCACTTACCCGGCCTCGGTAGCCAAGTGTATTTGCGAGGGCCAAGTGCGCTTCAGAGGGCCAAGTACATCTGGGAGCCAAGTGCGCTTGGGAGTGCCAAGTGTACCTGGTACCGCCATTAGATATTTGCATTATGATTAGTATCAACTTAGACTGTGGCTATGGCTACATCGTAACAAACAGTGTCTGCAGCATATTCAAGGGTCTTGAAATTTTATATACAGCTCTGTGAGGTTTGTATGCCATACAACACAATTTCTCTACCCCTTCATGGTCATGGCCCATGCATGATAATGCTCAAAATATTTTGCCAACTGCATATACAGCCCTGAGGATTGTCACAATACCACGAATACTATGGCTCCCATATTATCTCCAAATTGTTGCTGCCCTGTTTCCTTGAAACCTTACAAGTCTGACCTGTGGCTCTATCAACACCTCGACAGTGACCATATTCGATATTGCACGCAACCTCTTGAGGTGAAGCTAGACTCCAAGGCCGCTGAATGTATTGGAACAAATTCTCAGCAATACGTTGACAATTCTCACAGTCTTTTCATACCAACCATGGCCACGTTGACAATCCTGATGCATTGTCTCTGTTACACACCTCTCCTTCTACAGAACCATTCTAATTTGACTCAACAACTGCTTCTTCTATACCGATGTGGGAGCCCCTGTTGCATACGTTCCGACTGACGAAGAGTACAATGCTGAGTACAATTCTGAGGAGTACCTAGACATCCTTTTCTATCCGTTCAATAGTGAGGAGGAGAACAGGTTCGTAGAGCTAGTGACATCGAATATTCTTCCCTCCAACGTTATCTATGACTTTCTGAAGTGTAGCTTCAGCCTTAAGGAATGTGTGTGTAATTCTTTGAAAAGGAATTACAACCTCCAACAGAAGATTGACTCCATGGAGGATAGACATGGCCAAGGCTCCTGAAAAAAGGCTACGTTGCAGATGGCATGGATTGTACGGCATCTGGATGCAATTGCGGTTTAGCACTGTAATCTTAAACAGTGTGTAAAATAACATCTCTAGTAGTCAGCATACCAGAAACATCTTACATACACTCTACAACGTTGCTTCAATGATGCTGGGTACTGTGTTTACAATGAGATGTATACTGAAGTCTGGTGGTGGTGAGATATGCAGGAAATCTTCCTTCTTATCCCCTTTACAATGCTCAATAACTATCACAATGCTCACAATTGTGTAGACAACACTAACAGTTGGGGACATGCTGGTACCAATGATATACAGGTCTGACGGCACCCACCTCATGAACTTCTGTAGCAACTAAAATGCATGGCGGATATATATGATGATCGGCAACTTATCCACAGCCGTACTGATAAAGACCACAATGCACAGTGTATTGTCGGTCAACCTTTTGCCCATTCCCACAGATCTACTCCATACGTTGCAAAGTTGGATATTGCTGCACCTGCTGATATGGCTTCATGAATCTCTCAAGCAGCAGAAGTGACTTGACAAGTTCAATGACAGTTGGCTCACGGTACCTGTATACCTTAATATGATGAAGCCAAGATTTGCATATGAGGATAGTTCATGTTGAAATGGAAGAGAAATCAAGACAACGACACGATTTCTTGTGGGTATTGTCCGCAATGCTCTTCATGTCCCAAGCGCCTCATATTGCTGTGTTATTGACCATGCGGTTGAGTGTTCTTGCTGTCTTATTAAGCTCTATTTCTATTGTCAGTATGTCTCTCACAATGACGAAACACTATAGTTCATGGACAATGCTCTACATTACCTTTACGATCTGATGGATGTGTTTCAACGATTCAGATATTGCAAATGACTTGCAGCAGAGGCCAAAGAAAGACGTACAGAATTGTACGCCAAGGGAATTCCGAGTTGATTTCCGAGGAAAATAATATGAAAACAGTGGCCTTTCGACAGTGAATTGGTAATGTCTGGAAAGGTATCATCAATACAGAAATGGCCGAATACATTGAAGAGGGTAGTGACTTCAACTTGTTCATGTAGAACTTTCGAGAGCAGATACCATCGTATGGCTCTCTTCAAAACTGATCGACAGAGATCAGAGAATATTCTCACTGAAAATAGATTAAGGATGAATTTAATACCTGCAACAAGATATTTGATTACTATACTCAGATTATCAATTACTATCATCTGAGTTATGAATTCCCTGACAGAAAGGCCAATTGCAATGCATGGAATGGTAAATGGGCTACTCCACAGATGACGACAGAGGTGACCACGAAATGATGAAGAAGCAATCACTACTAGTAGACATTGTTTATTGGAGTTCATATCTCCGCAGCAACACAAACGAAAAGGGAAAGTCAAGGATATCAAAGGCATCTTGAAAACAATCACTGATGATGTTGTCCAAAATAGCCTATACGATACCATCTGTCATTTCTTACACTCCAAATAGTTCAATATCGATTTGGATGATCTGTTAAGTAGCACTGCTGCAATTTACCATGGATGTGGGATAGAATCACGCAACATACATAACAAGCACATTATTCTAAAGCTCAGATGTACTGGAGTTAAACACTGGTATTCTGGGACTGCGTGCCATGTCTAGGTGTGAGTTCAATCTTTGCTAAGCAAGTTGGAGCAGAAGCTGTCATTCAAGGCACTGCAGAGACGCGTATCGTACTGTATGCTTCATCTATTCGAGCTGCAAGTCATCCATTCACATGACAACAATACCTTTTGGCTAGAATACTTGGAAGCGATGAAGCCTGCCAACGGTGCAATGTCAGAATGTGTATTGCATCTATTCAGGATAGTGAAACCATCCTCTTGAAGTGCATATGTACTTATCAGTGTATAAAATATTGTGGGTGCTGCTCACTTAATTCCAGACAAGGTCATGTCATCGAAGTCAGAGAATAAAGGATCGATAGTCATTTGTCATATGGATCTGGCTACTTGAAATGATGTTTGTTATATGCTGGAAGACAAGTTGAATATACCATTGATGTAACACCGGGAGCGTCACCTCAGGTTTACCAGTACAAGTAGTATCCTTACTGCTTTCAGGACTTGCTTGTGATGGAAGTTATGAAGATTCGCTCAGAATGTGAAAGTCACTAAAAGATTAAGATTCAAGACAAAGATGTTTGGCTTTCAATGCGTATATTGTTAAGGCTTGTTCTGCTTGTCAAGAAGCTTACCCTTCTACACTCAGAAATTCTAGAGGTCTTTATACCTCTGAACTTTCGACCAATATAAGGACGTACGTCCTCGTATAGATAGATACTGATAGATACAGTTGCAAACGGAATAAGTGATAAAGATATCAATTGTAAAGTATATAGGTAAGATAATCGCTAGCATGTCAAAAGTACTTCACGAGGAGATTATATATAAAGGGCGCTTACCCAGCCTCGGCAGCCAAGTGCACCTGGCACCGCCATTACACCCTAACAATTACTTCTATCTACAATTTTCTCATGAACTCCTCTACCGAAGCGTCCTTTCACACCAATACCCTTCCTGCCCTTCACCGCTCTTTCAGACCTTCCTCATCTTTCCGCTTAAATCTCTAACTCAGACGAATAGAACCCCTACTGATATCAGTCCCTCGGACTTCTGTGGTCCGAACCTATCGTATTCTTTCGATCTCTTTGCTTCTTGACGAATAGTATCCTTTCGATTGTGAGAGACATTAGAGAATTCGTCAACTATGCTGCAAACGCAGGTCCTTACGTATCTACAGCCTCTCAACTGTCTTCGCATTATCGATGGTCTGAGCTGGCAGGGTATTGCCCCAATAGCCACCTTTAATTGCTCATCAGTGGTGTAGTTTACTGCATGACAGCTCATCAAATTTCGTTGAGTGTGAGTGATAATCTATATAGTTTCGATGACATCCAGGGATGGGGCTTGAACTATCCAGATGTAGCTATCATCGATTGATCGTGGGTGATATCGCTCCAATGGCTATTGGTGATATATAACCTGTGAGGTGTAACACTACATCCTCCCTTACAGCGTTCGTCTATGAACCATCATACTAATCTGCTCTTTATTGCTTTGGTAAAAAATGACCTCTAGTGCTCAAAACCAAAAGTCCTTCTTTCCTTCCTGGGTAACATATGACCTTTTGTACCCAAAAACCAATTCTATTTCCTAGGTGTCTTGCTAGGTATGAAAAACCCTTCGTGGGAAAAAGGTACTAGTACAACCTCCTGTCTTTAGCTGCCTGAGAGTTCTGCTTATGATAACCCTTCAATAACCTCTTGCCATTGAAATTCTCAAAAGGTTCCTCAGTCCGATCTGCTTGGTCTGGATACCCTTTCCATTCAACCAGATACTGCACCTTCATTCGTTCCGTGTAATACTACCTGCCCATAATCTCCTGAACCTCATAATCTGTTTCGTATTCGTAGACTTCTACATCGTAACCTAGATCGTTCCCTTCGCTCATAGTGGGTTCTGGTACATGTCTGACTGGAACTCTGGCTATTCGATAAGGTTCAATGAGAGAGATATAGAAAGCCTTATGGATTCGCCAATGCTTTGGCAATTCAAGTTTAATTGCTGGGGTGAAAGTACCTATAGCAACTTAAAAGGACCATCTGGCTTCGCATCTAGCTTCCTAGATGGACATCTAGTCTTGAGGTTTTTTCCTTTTAGCATGACTAGATTACCAACCGAATGCTTCGGAGGTTTCTTAGTGCATTTATTATGGTATTTCTCCATTGTCTCTTGTACCTTTTCTAAACCCTTTCGACATAGGTCATGCACACTGGACATCCAATGAACATAATTCCTTGATCCCGGATTCATTGCTTTGGCTTCAACAGGCCAATTCATCTGAGGATCAAATCTGTAATTCGTAAAGAAAGGTGACATGCCAGTCGCAGTGGTAAGTGAGTTGTTGTAGGTGTACGCTGCTATTGCCAACATTTCTGACCAGATTTCTTGTTCGTAGTTGCAGTAGTTTTTCAGGTAGCATTCCAACGTCTGATTTACTCTTTCCGTTTGACCATCAGTTTGTGGATAGAATCGTGAAGACATTATGAACTGAATATCGAGAGCTTCTACCAAAGAAGACCAAAATGCAGATGTGAATCTGGAATCTCTATCTGATACTATATTTGAGGGTAGACCATGGAATCTCGATACTTCTTTCAGGAAGATCTTTACCAGGTCTGTGGCTTTCTTCTCGCAATTCTTCAGTGGTATGAAGTGTGCTATCTTTGTGAATCTATCAACTATAACCCAGACCGATGAGCAACCATCTGATACAGATTAGTCGATAATGAAATCTATAGAGATTGAATTCCATAGACGGTATTCTAATTCGAGATAATATAAAAGTCCATTGCAAGCGTTTCCAGCTGCTTTGTTCTTCTGACATTCAGGACATGAGCGGATATACTTTTTGATGAATATCTCCATATCTTGGCAAAAGAAGTTCCTTCGAACCAGCACAACTGTTTTGTCTTGTCTCATATGTTCAGCTACCTTCGAATCAAGTTGTGCTTTGAGTATCTACTTTCGTAACTACCAATCGTCTGGGATTCACAGCCTGCCTTTATAATATACGGCTTCATTTTCGAACGAGATGTCAGGGCTTGGACTGCCTTCTATTACTCTGACATACTCTTCCTGCCATACAGCGTCATTATTTGCAGCACCTATCACTTCCTCTAATAACCAAGAATTGATCTTGACTACTGGGATTGACCTCAAGTTAGCAGAAGAATCCATAATCTGTTCGCCTCGTAGCTTCACTGCTGTCACCGAGACTGTTTCCCCTACAGATATTACCAACTGATTGGACCTTAAAACGTGGTGTATTGGTTGATTGTCATTTTCTTCAATAATACCTCTCTCCTTTTTAGGACGGTACTCCAAACACCTATATAATGCATCCAGTTTCCCATTTGCACTACCTGGTCAGTAGAATATCTTGAAATCATAATCAGCTGATTCATGTACCCAATGCGCTTGTCTCCGATTTAGTATCTTAGTAGTGGTGAATTAATCAAGATTCTTATTATCGGTGAATACACTAATCTGATCGGCTGCACCTTCGAGATAACATCTCCATTCCTTAAAGGCAGATACTATTGCTAGCATTTCTTTATCGTGAATCTCATAGTTAATCTCTGCCTTATCCATCTTTTGAGAGTGGTAGGTCACAGGGTACAATCGTCTATCAATCACTTGGGAAAGGACCGCGCCATTGGCGAAGTCACTAGTATTAGTCTCGATCACACAGGATACTCAGGTTCAAACTGGCGAAGGATTGGTACCTCAGTAAAATACTTCTGTAACACATCGAGAGCCTGATGACAGTGTGAGTTTGTCTTCCAATCGAACCGTTCACCAGTTTATTTGGTTCGATCTGTCAATGGCCTGCAGATTCTCAAAAAGACTTTAATGAAGCGTAAGTAGAAATTGGCAAATCCCAAGAATGATTGAACGTTCTTGACAGAGTCTGGCGTTTCCCATTTCTGGATAGTATCAACCTTTTCTCCTGCCATACTGATACCTTCTTCCGATATAATATATCCGAGGAATTCATCTTGTTTCTGGTACCAGTCACACTTATCTGGTGCTATAGCCAAATTGTTATCCTGTAATTTACGAAGGACCTCTCTTGTCAATCGTACATGCTCTTCTTCGTCTTTGGTGTAGATAAGGATATCATCTATATAAACTACCACTCTATGATTGATTAGGTCTCTCAGGATCTCATTTATCATATCTTAAAATGAGGCTGGTACATTTATCAATCCAAATGGCATAACCAAGTGTTCATAATATCTATATCTCATACGAAATGCTGTTTTCCACTCGTTATCAGGTGCTATTCGAAGGATATTATAACCAGCCATTAGATTAATCTTCGTAAAGAGTCTGAGGCTGTTAACTCTATTCCTAAGCTCGTTCATATGGGGCAAAGGGTACCAATTCATAATCGTGATGCAGTTGAGTCCTCTGTAATGCACACACAATCTTAAACCCCTTCCATGAGGCTTTGGGATGAAGAGTATAGATACTCCAGCTGGTGACTTGCTTGGACGAATGTTGCCAGAATCAAGCATTTCCTTTTGGTACTGTTTAAGGGCCAAAAGTTCATTTTCAGAAAGAGCATAGATGGGACCCCATGGAGGTTTCTCCCCATCTTTTAAGCCTATTGTATGGTCAAACAATTGATGTGGCGGTAGAGCGTTGGCAGTTTCTCCATTGTAGACTGACTGAAAGTCTTGATACTGCCATGGAATTCATTCGATCCAATCGATTTCCATTTCGTTTGCTGTATTAATATACATAGGTCCAATCACTTCAATCAATCATGGACCACTACCAAACTTGAGAATTCCATCGTCATATTCAATCGAGAATGTACTAACAGCTGCCTGTGTATAATGCTGATAACAATGCTTCGATGTGAATTGGAATTTATCACCTTCTTCAGTGATCCCTTTGATTGCTCCATACTTGACAATTCACCAGTATGGTAACCTGAGATTAGTTGCTGATTCCATAGGGCTGATTTCAAAGGTTTGTATGGTGTAATAGTTTTCATATCGAAGAGTGACTGGATAGGTATACTGCCATCCATCTCCTTCTACAATCTCGCCATTGAAGTTCTCAACTGACTTTGATTCTGTTCGAGTTACCAATGAAACACCATTAGATTCGACCCATTGTTTTGACATTATAGGTGTATCACACCCTGTGTCCAGAAGGACTCTCACCAGGACGTTCTTCTTGTCCTTGAATGATATAAACATGCGTTCTGTGGATTTTGAACCAGTCTTTGGTTCTGGAGGTAATTGCTTTTCTTTCTTGGGTTCAGATCAAGGTACTTTGGCCGAGGCCTTGCATTTTCATTCTTTTCGTATGGGAACCATAATGAACTCCCTTGCGATACAGCTCCAACTGCAACGAATTGTGGCTCATAGTAAGTGTATGGGTTATAAGGGTATATTCTCAAAGATAATGTGGTAGTCATATATTGGATTTGTTGGGTACTATATAACCAGCATATTTCGAGTACTAAACTCATCCTCAGGTATCCTTTTGAGAACAGAAGGAAGTTATTTCTCATTAAACTAAACTCAAGATATAACAACTGTGGGTGTCTATACCCGAAAGGAAAGATTGCAATCCTAAAACTTGAGAAAAGACATAAGAAATCCAGCATCTCTCAATTGTCAATTTCAATACCATCAGAGTCTATCTCATACAACCACCTCAAGGGTGCATGAGTTGCAGATGCTGTGATCCTATCAGCCAAACTCCTTGGTCTGACTTTCAATCTGGGGGCTGTAGTCTCCTGCTTCAGAGTTACCTCCTTATCCTTGGGTTTTTTGTTCTTCTTGCTAGACGAAGTCTTGATGGGATTCTTGCAGAAGAACTATTGATCATACTCAGAGGATTCTCAACGTTTGAATTTGTTGCGTTTGGCTCTTGCTTCTAGCAGACTTTGAGGAATACCCTTAAGGGCTTCAGCCTTGTCAGTGTGAATAGGCTTCGGTCTCTTCTTCTCAGTTCGAAGTTTCTTGGGGTCAGAACCTTTGTCTTGTTCTGTATTCGTTTCTTGGTTCTTATCTTTCCCCTGGTACTCATCCCTCTTCTACTTATTTCCCTTCTTGAGTTGGAAGTTGCCACAGTTCTGATGAGACCTATTCTTTTCTGCCAATCGATCTTCGTATGATTCACCCACTCACCGTATTAACTTTACAAAGGCTGTATCATCTTTGGATGGTACCTCGGCAGTTGACATTCGCTCCAAAATTTTCTCGTTCATTCCTTGTTTAAGGGAATGAATGTAAGAGCTTCCACTCAGACAAACTTGGAAGTTGAGGGTTTCTATCTTTGTTAAGTAGTCCTCAATATCCCTAGTATATTTCAGATCATTCATCCTTCGAATGAACTTCTCTTCCTCTTGCTTATCGACGAATCTCTCTTCCTTTGTACTGGTGAATGACTTCCAGTTATCAACCTGATAGCACTTCTTCATGTCTTCTTTGTGGTTATCATACCAGGCTAGGGCCATATATTCCAAGAGCCCTCCAACCCAGATGATATTATCAATGTCTTCGTGGAATTGGTTGCGGAAGTACTGTAAATAACGTTCTACTGATCGAATCCACCTTCGATATATTTCTTTGGGATCCTTCTTATCCACTCTGAAGATGGAAGGCATTTTCAGTTTGCCTTTCTTGTCAGATTTTACTGGCATACGAGGGTTGGGAGGTGGCATATCATAGTCTGTGCTGCCAGAAGGAGGTAAAGGTACCTGACTTCGATGTAAACTTCCTGCATTACTTCCTCCACTTCCGCCTCTCCTACCTCCTCTGCCTCCTCTGCCTCCTGCACCTCCTCCCCCTCCTCCACCACTTACTCCACTTTCTCCACCACCACCTCCCCCTCCTTTCTCATCCTCGGAATCTGAGAGGCCGGATTCTGAACAAGAACCTCCTGGTAGCAGTGGGGCTCCCTCAGGGTCCGGAATAAGGGCTTCTTTAACCCAATAACCTTCTTCTTTGGTACCTTTACAGTCACGAAGGCAGAACCCTTTGTCACTCGGTTTGATATCTCTTCTTGATATCCAAGGACAGACCTTGCTTGGGAATTGATAGATTTCTTGGTGGTTTCATCCAATAGCCTAGTCATAAGGGTCATTGAGAATTCCCGAAACTTTTTCTCTATGTCCCTTCAAGTCTTCCTTATATCGCTTTCTCTCTGCTTCTTCTCAGCATCAGCCTTTTTGTTGAGTTCTATTACTCTCTTAGCCTCTTCACTGGCTTTCCGCTTGATACTGGTAAGTTCTTCTGACTGAGTATGTACTTGGAGAGTGAGCCTTTCTTGGACCCTTTCCCTTTTTTTCAATATGCCAAAGAGAGAGGTCCACACTACTAATGATACCTATATCTGCTTTCCAAGGGCCAGACGTAACTCTTCATATGCTTTGGAAGACTGCACCTTCACAATGGCAATTGCAGCGCAAATATTGGCTCCAAATACCTGGGACTGGGCAACGATGTGTGAGTAATGTTCAAGTGGTGACCTCTGCAGGTTATCGACTTCTGAAGCCACAGCATCATATATCTCGTTTTGCCTATCCACTAGTCGTTCGTATGTTCTGACCAATTCAGGTAGAGCTTCTCTGATCTTGATGTTGCTCGTTTGAGTCTGGGTAATCAATGCATCCATTCAGTTCAACTCGGACTCAATGCTGTTCATGAAAGAGACTATGCAATCAGGAATATCATTCCATACAATGGGTTCATGATGAACTACTTCTTTTCCTTTTTCCCCTGCCACTCCCAATGCACTTTTCCTTCGTACCAGTATCACTGCCTCTCCCATCATTGTGTCAGATCCAGCATCTGTCATTGCTCAGAGTATGACCCAGATTTGTTCTTGAAAGATCCTGCTATAAAAGATCTACGTTCTGAAGAAGGGGACTAAATCGAGATCCCAATCAATAAGGAACCTTGCACCAGCTTCCTGTTGTATCTGTAACGAATATTCGTAGTCTGGTGAGTGGGACATTCACAAGTCTGAGAGGATGATGGTTACAATCAGGGCTAGCAAGATAACTATCTTAAGGTACATGAGGGACTGCTGCTTTCTGAGGTGTAGGCAGTACAATGTCTCGGTTATCGATCGACAGACAGTGACACCTAATACTAACTGGATGCAGTGCTCTTTTTGCACGAGCTCACAGTGATAGCTTCCCTTAGGGAGAGAGTTTCTTTCCCAGCTGGTATAGAGGTCGAAGTCTGGTTCATGGTACCAGTACTCTCCCTGTGAGATCTGGCAGCCGATATCCAGAATATAAAAACGCATAAGCGTCAAGAACCTTTGACCGCTTGGAGGGTAGAACGATAGCTTCAACAGAAGTGTTTCTTTGTTAATAATATAATGTAACACTGGGAGCTTCACCTTTGGTTTGCCAGTACAAGTAGTATGCTTACTGCTTTCAGGACTTGCTTGCAATGGAAATTATGAAGATTCACTCAGGATGTGAAAGTCACTAAAAGATGAAGATTCAAGGCAAAGATGTTTGGCTTTCAATGTGTATATTGTTAAGGCTTGTTCTCCTCGTCAAGAAGCTTGCCCTTCTACCCTCGAAAATTCTAGAGGTCTTTATACCTCTATCCTCTTGCTCTAACAATTACTTCTATCTACACTTTTCTTATGACCTCCTCTACCTAACCTTCCTTTCGCACCAATACCCTTCCTCCCCTTCACCGGTCTTTCAGATCTTCTGCATCTTCCCGCTTAGAACTCCTACTGACATCAGTCCTTCGGACATCTGGTGTCTGAAGCTATCGTATCCTTTCAATCTCTTTGCTTACTGGCGAATGGTATCCTTTCGATTGTGAGGGACATTAGAGTCTTTGTCAGCTACACTGCAAATACAGGTGCTTTTGTATCTACAGCCTCTCAACTGTCTTCGTATTATCGATGGTCTGAGCTGATAGGATATCACCCCAGTAGCCATCTTTAATTGCTTATTAGCAGTGTGGTTTACAGCATAACAGCTCATCTGATCTTGTTGGGTGCAAGTGATAATCTATATAGTTTTATTGAAGTCCAGGGATGGCGCTTGTACTATCCCAATGTAGCTATCGTCGAGTGATCGTTGGTGACTCCACTCCGATAGCCATTGGTGATGTACAACATGTGAGGAGTAACAATTAAGCAGGGTATAAACGGGGTTTAGAACTGTAAATAGACTTAATTGACATTACAATGTGATAGGCAGACCTTCAAGTTGCTTGCATCCAGCAAAGGTATATATGAAAGGAATATGATTGGCTGCTACTATCGTTTGATCGTATTTCTCTATGGAAAATAGCTCAGTGAGATAGACAGACCCTATGGTGTAATATTCAGTATATAGCATGGTGTTATATACAATACATAGCATCGTCATTACAATGCCCAGATCAGTATTGCCACCGGACACCGAGCACCATGCAATTGCACTGGACAGACAAAGAATACATTATATTTAGCGTTACAAGGTGCTGTGCAGAGTAATATGTGACTGAGTGAATACCTAGCACCAAGAGTTCATTTTGCACTGTTTCACATCATCTCTTGTGAGACTTACATGTTACCCTGCATACAGATGTTCCAGGCACTCCCGGTGCCCCACTGACATCTGGATATAACTAATATGTCCTGACGCAGGAATTGTTTCCCAATGTCCTTTTTCAAGATAATGGCAATAGGAGGGTCCGCCATGACATTCGACACAGTTGAGCATTTTCATCTTTGCCAGGTAGTCCTCGATATTCGCCGAAGACCTCAGTTCATTTATCTTATGTAAGCTCTTTTCATTCTCTTACTTATCAATGAAACTTTCTTCCATCGTACTTGTTAACCACTTCTAATTATCAATGTGGAAGAACCTCTACAGATCTTCTTCGCAGTTGTCATACAAGGCGAGAATCATACATTGTATGAGCTGACCAACTCAGATGATCTTATCAATGACATCATGGAATTCTTCCCAGAAATACTGAAAGTAATATTCTACTGATTGATTCTACCTGGAATATATCTCCTTTGCATCCTTCTTGTCCCCCTTGAACTTTGGAGGCATATTCATGTTGTTGTTCTTGGAGGACCTTGCTGATACAGGAGGGTTGAAAGGTGGCGTATCGAAATCTGTGCTATAGGAAGGGGGTAAAGTGACTTGGCTTGGGTTTAAACATTCTGTGTTACTTTCTCCCCCGCTTCCTCCACCTCTACCATCACCTCCTCCACCTCCACTACCTCGACCACCTCCACCATCTCCACCATCTCCATTACCTTCACCATCTCCTTCTTTAGCATTGGAGTCAAAAAGCTAGATTCTGAACTAGTATCTCCTGGTGGGGATTGGAACTGGTGTACGGACATCTCTGACTCAATATAATTCACCTTTGGTCTCTATGCAGTACCACAGGTGGAACCCGTCATCAGTTTATTTGGTGTCACCTTCTTGATGTCCAAGGATAGACCATGCTAAGGATTTGATTGATTTCTTGGTGATTTCATCTGAGAGTCTTATCATGAGGGTCCTTGTGAATTCTCGAAAACTCTTTTTCAGATCCCTTTGAGTCTTTCTTATATCACTGTCTCTCCATTTCTCCTTTGTGACAAACTTCTTTTTGAGTTCAGTGACTCTCTTAGCCTCTTCGTTGGCTTTCATCAGTGGTTCTCCAAGTCCCCTTTTATTCTTTATTGGCTTTTCATTTGACGTGGATAGGTTGTTCTGATTGGTTTTGTACTTGGTATGTAAGCAATAGCTGGACTTTATATCTCTTTTCAAACATGCTAGAGAGAGAACTAAGCAACTTGTAAGCAGTGCATTTGCTTTCCAATAGCCAGCCTACATTCTTCATATGCTTCAGAAGTCAGTATTATCACAATGGCAATAGCAGCACTGATATTAACCCCAAATACCAGAAATCAGATTACAATGTCTTTATGATGCTCAATCTGTATCCTCTGCAGGTTATCAATAACAGAGGCCACAGAATCATAGATCTCTTTTTGTCTCAATACGAAGTTATTGTATGCCTGTGCCAAATCAGGTAGAGTTTTACTGATTTTCCATTTGCTCGTTTGTATCATTATAATCAAAACATTCATCTAGTCCAATTCTGCTTCGATATTGTTTATCACTGTAAACATCTACAACGGAATATCATTTCTCATGATAAGCTTGATTCGTTCCACTTCTTTCTCCTTATTTCCTTTTGCTATCAATATATTCTCTCTGTATACCAATATTTCAACTTTCTCTATCGCAGTATCTAATCCAGTGTATGCCATGTTTCAACATACAATCCACATCTGTCTCTGAAAGACCATATTGGAGGAGCTCCAAGTTCCAAAGAATGGAACAAAATCAAGACCCCACTCTATTCAGAGTGTAGTACCTGCCATTGATTGTACCTGCAGAGATGGCTCATAGTCTGATCCATAAGGTCTTCCCACATCTGGGATCACGATTGTTCGGAGTAAGGATCTCAGGAAAAGTATATTTATATATGCAGAGGATTGCTGTCTACAGAGGTGTTAACCGAATTGGAGTTCTGCCTTCACTCAATGGATACTGACAGCTAAGGCCAACTAGATGTAGTACTCTTGTCATACAATTTCACACTGGTAGCTTCGTTCAGGGAGGGAATCTTGTTCCCAGGTGGGGTGGAAATCGAAGTCTAGTTCATAGTACCAACACTCTCCCTGTGAGATGTGGTATCCAATATCTGAAATAAAGATGCGCATTCAAAGAGATAAAGTGTCAAGAACCTTTGACTGCTTTGAGGTTAGAAAGATAGCTTCAACAGAGGTATGTAATTGCTAACAATATAATTTGATACTGGAAGCATCATCCCAGGTTTTTCAAGCTCAAGTAGTATCTATACTGCTTTCAGGACTTACTTGTGATGAAAGTTAAGAATATCCTCTCAGGATGAGAAAGTTACAAAACATTAAAAACAAAGATGTTTGGCTTTCCAATCGTATATTATTAAGGCTTATTTTCCTCGTCATGATGCTTGCACTTCTATCCTCGGAGATTCCAGAGATCTTTAAACCTCTATCCTCTTGTTCTAACAATTACGTCTATCATTTCCTTTCTCATGAGCTGTTCATCCTAATCACACTTCATAATAATACCCTTCCTAGATCACCCACCCTCTACTTTACTACATGACCTTCTGTACCTTTCCGCTAAGGTCTCCTACGTAGACAAAAAGAGTACCTACTAACATCACTCCTTTGGGCCTCTGTGGCTTGGACCTACTGTATTCATTCAATCCCTTATCTTCAAGGCAAATGTTATCCTTTCGATCCTAAGGGGAATTGTTGTAATCAGTTTGCATAGTTTCGACCATCAAAAGCCACTACAGCTAAGATGTTAACTCAAGTACATTCTTATCGACAGCCTTTTATCTGTTTTTGTATTCTCAGTGATATCAGCTGACTAAGTATCAATTCAATAATTACTCTTTATTCCTAATCAATTGTGTTGTTGATTCCAAAGGAATACATCAGATTTCATTGATTGTGATGATCGAATGGGATATATCCTGTGGAGAATTGATCAAATGCAGGGTTGGCGTTTGTACTAATCTGATCACGGTATTATCATGTGATCATAGGTGACCACGCAATTAGGATACCTGATGATGTACAGCATGTAAGGTGTAACAATATGGATACATAGATTCTATCCTAATGTTGGAACATATATAAGTTGCTGGCTGAGTATCTACTCTTCCTTGTAGCTGAATTTACTCTCAATATAAGTTTCACTGATTCTAATAGATGAAACTCAGATATTGTTATAGTAGAGAGTATGCATACCCATCTGAACAATACACATTGGAGAAATAGCCTGATTGTATCCAGGATGATTGTTTGTCTAGACTGCCTCTACTACTTTAGATAATACTTCTAGAACCTTGTTCATGTGTAATACTGTTCATATGTATATATTATTCATTAGATTATATTTGCACATCCCGATACAGTACTCCTTACTGATCCAGCCATATAGTACACACACTTCATACTGATATGGTATTTCTTACTAATACAGCAACAACCTACACATTTTCATTAAACCACATCTGTACGTACAGAACTTAGAATACAATGAACATCTTGATAAGAAGCAATGTATACACCATGTGAAGTTTTTACGATATGCTAATTTGCACTCACATCTCATGTAAATAGTTCTGTACTTGGTAAATATGGAACGTCATTGTATATATTTGATATTTACATCTAATATATACAGTCTCTCTTTCTACATGCTATGCTATATATCGCAGTACACTTGCAATGGGCTCCTTGCAACAGGCCCCCAAGCTACCTTCACTATAGCTATTATCCTCCTTCTCCTCCTTTTCCTCTACCTTCATATATTTCTTCTTCCTCTCCCCCTCCTCATCTTCTTTCTCCTTTTTCTCCTCCTCCTCCTCTGTGTTCTCAACTTCATCATCACCTCTTTCTACTAATTCCCATTCAGCTGGAGGTCACAACAACAGTGGATATGACTCCTCGCATTGTAGACAACATCATTCTATTCGTCATACTCATTGTTTTCATTATTAACTCTATCCTCAATGTCAAAATGTAATTACCACTGGAATATCAAGTACAGTAATCTTTGGGCTCTCTATGTCTGGCTCCATCATAAAGGGTTCCATCAGAGTCATTTTGAACACTATCTGGTAAGGTTTAGTACAAATGGCAGATATAATATTTGCATCTTTCACATATGGAATGAGGTTGTCGAGAGCTATCTGAATTGACTTGTTTACCTTCTTCCTCAATAGGGATGGGAGATTGTTCGAAATATTCATGATATCTGTAATCATATCTGCAGTATATTAGTGTAATTGCCTGCTTTGAGAAGGCCATAATTACCACTATCATTATTTCAATTGAAGTCATACTTACACTTTGACTTGTTCCAACAGATTTTCAAGTTATCACTTTGCACTATCATCAGAGCCAAACCAATATTATTTTGGCACTGTATCAGTATATAATTCAATGACGTGCATGTCAATACAATCAGTGCTGAGGGTGAATGTTTCGGAATCCAATCATAGAAGCCCTTCAAATATCTGATACATTTGCCCTTTTGTAGGAAAAAATACAAATATACAAATTGTGAGATCTCCTTGGCAAGAAAGTAGGTGGCTTGTATCTGGTAGTATTAGTAATATTGTAAGCTACAAGCATAATCTAACTAAAACTATTTCATTTAATTTTACTGATGTACAGTAAATATAAAATCCATAAGTATTTCTTGAATATGAATACAGTGCTCATAATTGACTTTGATAAGTTGCATGCTAATAAATCTACTTATACAATTATGGACATTCATGATGATGTACATTTGAACTGCATTGCAACTGTTTATTAACTAATATATATGTTGTTAGTCAATATGAACACTATGTAATCTTGAATGGTAAAATAGAAAATTCCACAAACTATCTTGAATGTGTTCAAATACATGATTCACTCCTACCTACATACGATTATTGTCTTATATTCTATTGACTTAAATAGAATATCTCTATTAACAACCTACCAATAACAACCATAGAATAAATACACTGCAAATATAATTCAATGAAACGGGTAAACCAATCTACTCTGAACGCCCTACAGGAAATAGATTTTAATATCCACCAGTATGTAGTTTATTCTACTCATTTAGATGTATTGCTTTCATGTTTCGATAAATCAAGTATCAATAAAATTCAAAACCAGTTGGAGGTACTATTGTTTCAATCTTCGATAGCTCTGATAAGAGTTACCATATATTTCAATCTGGTAATCAGAAGAAATAGTGAATATATCTGAGCTTGAAAAGTATTCATTCAACTACATGATACAAGACAACAAGAAAATAGAGCATCTGGATAGCATTTCTTTCCATTGCACAACAATATTCTCTTAATGGTTTCAGTATAATGCAAGCATTGAAACAAAAACATGATTATATTCAAGATTTACTATGAATCATCTTCACAATCAAATATATGTATTAAAACAAAATATTTAAGCATAGCAGAAAGATATTATACTGAAATGGATACACACAATTGTACTTTAGGATAAAGTAGCCATATGTATATGAATAGCTAACTATGCAGAAAATATCAATCTGTATTCACTTTGATCAAGTAATTGTTATATTTGGGAAGCACTATAAGCTTTGTTTGGAAGTACAGCATCCTCACCTGTACCTCAGAGAAACTTTGTTAACTGCTTTCTGAAACTGATAACTGCCACCGATACTGATATCACTTGAACTGAAAGAGATAGTACCCAATATTTTTGGCCACTTCAATTGTGTAGCAAATAAAAGCAGTCTTCCGAGCACTTCAGTCACACAATTGGATGAGTCACTTCGTATCATATATCCTTCATATGATCTACCTTTGAATCCTAAAGGATCTAATCTATTGGATAATTCTATTTTACAATTATTACAAATGTATTAATGGTATTAACCAATGTTGAAATTGAATGTCACCACACCCTGAAATTATTTTCATTGACTAAGCTATAAACTGCATTTTCACAACAGCAATTCAAGCAGATGAAGTTGATCATTTGATAGGTTGGACCACTGTTTGAATCAAGTTATTATTAGTCTAGTATCAAACAATAACAGCCATTGTGACATATCATATCTTTTTTGAAAACCTATATTTATTTCCATCTTTTAACGAAGTACCACAATCACTAAGATACAATGTTTCATATATAGAAACATAAATAAGGATTGATACTATTCAAAGGAGTTATTCCTTCATATCTGTACAAGAAAGTCCAAGATCAAGGTTGTTGAGATATTGAATAAATAATTATCATAATACTTGAAATGACAATGATCATCTGAGCAATGCTGAACCATGCAATTGTGATACCAACAGGATCCAGCCTAACACCTGTCAGGTGACAGGTTCTTTTCCTGCCTGGTGCAATCTATACTCAGAATGATGGGTTTCTATTGACGATTACAGGTAGTGTACATGTCATTACTTGCTTTTGCAGAGGCCGAGTTATTCAGTCACACCAGATACCTTCATTCACATATATTGTGGCTGATATCGAAAATACTATTGATATTGAGATATCATAAACAGATGTCAATGAATTTAAATCTCAGTATATGTGAAATCAATTATTAAGCAAATGCTAATGACTGCAAATGATACGAAATTCTAACAATAAACTAGTTAACCCTAGCAATTAACATCACAAATGATATGAAATATCAACCAACAGTAAAACAATAAACCTCTATACTAGTCATTGCAAATGACACACATTGCCAAACAATACTAAAACAATAAATTCCAGAGATACCCATTGCAAATGAGGCGAAATCCAAGCTAGTAAAGGAAAAATAAAGTCTAGTGTGTACTATTGATAATTACATGGTATTTACATATATTAGGAGTGATAGTCAACTTCTATTTTGAATACTTGAGTGTGTTAATTGTTTTCCATCCTCACAGACCAATCTAGTTTCATGTTGTCTTTGGTGTTTAATAGCAGATACCATTGATTTCTTAGAGACTTCGACCTTTTGCCTTTTCTTTTGATGGGCAATGAATCTCTCTGAAAACAATGGTGGCAGTTTTGGTTGTACCTGAAGTGGTGGCAAAGAAGGTTTCATAATCAGTGATTACACTTTAATCACCACGATCGATGGTCCAGGAGGATATGGACTTTCATCATACAGTTTCAATGGTGATTATGATGCTGTTTCGGGTAATTAATATACAAATCCATTACTCATTGTACTCAGCAATAGATGATGGTAGAAGTTGGTAATATATTTTTTATGCAGTTGAAAGCTCAGGTGTTTCCATTATTTTATCTCCCAAGGTTGGTACAGTACTAATTCTATCATACTTTCTTGTAGGTTTGGTACATGATTCTCCATTCATGCTTGACAAGGATATCTGGCAAGAAAGTGTTGAAGCTCCAGGCAGATTGATATGACTTTATTAGTGACTGGTATTACTAGTGACAGATCCATACTGGTCTTGGGCTTCATGTATGCCCACATCCAGTATGTACATCAATGCTCATTGATGATAATCTAATATGGAAATGTGATATACATCATTAATGAAATGGTCATGACTTTCATCATGAGTATCATTATTGTTTCCATCGTCATCATATTTGTCATTAGTATTGTCATGGTAATATCCATCAAAGATATTCTTTTTGGCTTTGTCTTTATGAGTTTCATCATCGATTATGATTTCTATATATCTACCGACAGATGTTTGGCCAGTATCTTAGTCATCATTTTCTTCCTAACCACTTATATGTTGGTCATCATTGACACCGCACTTATCTACTTTGATTGCATAATTCGATTGTTTTCAGTATATCTGCCCAATAATCTGATTAACTAAATATCTGCTACATCTGAATTGGCATGAAATCATTGTCTTAATTGCAGAATTGTTTGACAGGTTGTGAGAGCACGGGTGGAGTTTGATTGATATGAATAAAGTAACGAGATATATCTTGATCAATTACAATCATATTATATTGTTCTCCACCTACTTCAGTATAGCTTAAAAAGTATCTATTTTCTTCATTGTGATTGAAATCTAATTCTATTGTGGATATTTCAAAAGCCAAACTTTCTTCTATCAACAGTCCAATTGGATCAGCAAATGGTGTTATTATTTTCGCCTCTTGTAGATAATGATCTTTCATGATCATGTATTGCTTCAGGATGATTGTCTTTAATCAAGCCAGACAGTAGCCAAACGAATGTTGACAATTAACATATGCTTTATCTGTATCAACCGAGGTGGCATGATGAGATTTATAATTGCTCACTATTGGTATGAGATCAAAGTAGGCCAAATTATATTTATTGGCCTGCCAGAGATTCTGCACCTCATCCTTTGTTTGAAACAGGCTTTTGACGTAGATTGCAGTGTCTGAAAAGAATATCCTCTCTTCTGTTCTGCCATTACCACATTTTGAAACACTCTCAATTGGCTTTTGATGGTTTTGTTATGAGGGAGATGCTATGCTTAGTGATATCCTTGATTCAGAAAGACAATGTGATGACCATAATTGTATATGGAAAGAAAGACGTATCTGATAAGGTATTTCAATCTCAAATGAGAGTGGTGATAGAATCGTATATATGAATGGAAAAATAGAAATTTGTGATAATCGTGGAGTTGAGGTGCCACACATTAGCAAGGATAGTTCTGGGCTGGCAGAATAGTGTACATCTTCTAGTGACTGTCGATATTCTTGATATCCTAATTTATTTGGAGAAGAATGTGTTAAAAACAGAGGATTTGGTTAGTGAGTAATACATGATATATATAGCAATACTGAAATTACTATATTTTGAGTTCTTGAGCTGGACTTTGAGATTGTCAATACTGTCCCATATCCTACAGATATCCATTTTGGATATACATATATTATACATCTAATATCCAGGACACCATACAATTTTCACAGGGATAGTGAAACGAAACTGTCCCAGTATCTCTGATATTTGAATATATGTACTAACAAGTTAGTTACAGATTCATTCTGAATATTACAATACCACTTTAGCAGCTTTATATATCTGGAGTATGTTAGCCTAATGACACACAATTATACAAAATATTACAAAAGAACACAAATAACATCACATATCTGCAAAATCTATCACTTTCACTTTGGTTGCACTTGATCGATTGTTCAGTCAAAGTGATTAATTACTTCATTATACACTGCAAATGACTTTGGAATTGATTCTGACGATTTGGTACTCACCCAAATTGTATAAGATGAAATTGGATTAAGAAATATCATTTGATACTGTATCACGTTCTACTTGTGATATTTCAAAAGATACAGATAGTAAACATTGTGGGCCGGCACTTGAGTTACCCAATGATTGATATATATTTGCAAGGTATTTATCCTCTCCAACATTTTCAACATGGAGTTCGAATAGGTTTTAACCTCACATATCATTCTACAAACAAATATTATATATTTTATATATAGAGTCAGAAGTAATCCATTTGATTGTATGCTCGAGCCAATTACGAAGGCAAACATTTGTTTCTGTATTATTGTATTAGCTGAACTGTCGTTGAACTTATGCAGATACAGATGACAACCTTTTATAATTACTTGATTGAACACAGTCACCTTGTACAGATTTGAAAACTGTTTCCCATGTTTGAAGATAATGGATATACCATTATTCTTTGCAGCAAAGGTGATTGCATCAATACATTTGTCAAATATGAGTTGAAGAGTATGAGTCAGAGAGTCAATTCAGTTGTCGAGAGTATTTCACTTATCATAACATCTATCATGCCTCAATTTGATCTTCACAGGCTGATTAAGAGTATTATTTGTGCAAATATTATTTGCAGTTATGATGCTGAGTTGTCTGGCAATACCATACGTATCAGGAACTATATTTGTAGTGAATGCTATTTCCTCTCCCAAATGACTATATATCATACGTTCAAACTCAATAAGAACAAGCTCCATATCCCACTGATCATTTGAAACACCGGAAGCATCACATCAGGTTTACCAGAACAAGTAGTGCCCTTACTGCTTTCAGCACTTGCTGGCAAAGGAAGTTATAAAGATTCACTCAGGATATAAAAGTCACTAAAGATAAAGATGCAAGTCAAAGATGTTTGGCTTTCCGAAACGTATATTGTTAAGACTTATTCTCCTCATCAAGAAGTTTGCCCTTCTACTCTCAGATATTCTGTAGGTCTTTATACCTCCTTCCTCTCACTCTAACAATTACTTCTATCTATGCTTCTCTCAAGAGCTTCTGTACCTAACTACCTTTTGCCCTAATGTCCTTTATTTTCAGCCTACCCTTGGCTACTATGCAGGATACTCTGTAGCTTTGCCGCTAAGGTCTCCTACTTGTACAAATGGAATCAATACTAGTATCAGTTCTTCGGACTTCTGTGGTATGGTTCTATCATATTCTTTTGATCCCTGAGTCTCCAGGTAAATGGTATCCTTTCAATCATAAGGGACATTGTTGTAAGCAGTCTGCATAGGTATCGTCATCAAAAGCCTCATTGGCTATAATTTAAATTCAGATGTGTTTGTTTCTATAGCGTTTCACCTGTTTTTGCATTATCGGTGACAAAAATTCACAGTATATTGATCCAGTAATAATCCTTCATTCCTTATCAGTGGTGTGGTTAATAGCATAGCACCTCATCTGATTTCATTGGTTGTGGTAATCAAATCAAGTGATATCTTGTAGATATTTCATAACATAAATGGAGGGTGCTTGTACTATCCTGATCCAGCAATAATCAAGTGATCAAAGGTGATCACACTTCAAGGGTACCTGATAGTGTATAATCCTTTGAAGGGTAACATCGCTGATAAAGTAGATCAAGATTTCAAGAAATATATATTTATTGCTTTAAGTGTAAGTATCTATTGCCAAAGAGAACTTACGATCCTTTGGTAATCTCATTTGAATTTCAGTACACACTCTTCTATAGTACATTACCTGTAATCTATGCAATGTAGTCACATCAGGAATTCTCAAGTCCTTCCTCCAAATCAAGCAGCTAGCCCGATAATAATAATTTATTACTGTATCATAGCTCTGGTCCATAAATACAACTGTGTTCAAGAGGACAAGGTTATATTGGGCTTGGGTAGTCCAATCAAGCATGTAATAATTTAGTTGTCATTGTTCGGATACTGTTTGTATTTATGTCAAATGTCATAACAAATGACTTCGTAACCTATGACTTTATAACAAATGACTTTCCAACAAAAGATGATAAACTGTTGTTCCTTGCTTTTGAATCATAACGGTGATGTTGACACCTTTCTTTTGCAACTGCAATATTGCTTTCTTGCATCAAGAGTTCTTGACATAGTTAAATTTAATATTGGTACCATGAATATCACAGTAAATAATTATTGTATAACAGAAAATACACACAATCTTCAAAACCCCATTCATATCTGTACCTGCCGAATAATTGTCCTAAACCTCACAGTATTTCTGTTTACCCTTTCAATGCAATCAACTTTCACTTTTCTTTTTGGTCAATACAGTATGATAGGCTGGCAATTGGCCAATGCATACCATCTATTCTTTATAGTATGTCTCTTTGTATCTGGAATGCCTCTTTCCATTGTTGGACCATACAACCAAGGGTAAATTGTCAGGTGTACAGATCATAGGAATTGTAGACATTTGGATTTGGTGGACTTGTAGAACTTGTAGGAGGATATCAATAGTTTTGCAGCAGTATTGGTTCGCCAAGTGGCTTAGCGAAGGCTGGTTAGGACTATAGTAGCTGCAGTTCTAGTGACAGTTCCAGAGTTGATCAGGGTAGACAGAATTGAACATATGTTTCACTATGAATAAAGATATTGTTTTGGATGAATAATACAATTACAATTGTAATTATTGAATCAAGGCCAATAGTATGAAATTTATACATCTTTCTATGATACACATATTGCAAGTGATATGAAAAACATTAAAATTATATCATTTCGTGTTATACCCTGTTCTATTGTATCTTACTTCAATACTCTCAACCTCTCTTGGTGTTCACAATTTACATGTTATGAAAATATTAGAGATGATCAATTGTAAGTATCATAATCAATCACTTATAAAGATACAGTCCTCCAGTTTGCAATATTTCTACATACTACATCCTCATTCAAAGTGCATATTTACTGGCCAAATTGAAATCCTTCCAACATATCAGTTGCTCACATAAAGACTGAATCAAGTCCAATTCATTCTCCTTATCAATTGCCTCAGTTGTACAATAGTCAAAATTCCCCTTGATAAAATGAGACTGATTCCAATTTGTGATCAATATCAGAAAGAGAGTGCCGCAAGGGAAGATACTGTATCCTGTGAATTGAATAATTCGAAAGTTCAACTGATTACTCATATAGATTGGTATATCAAATGTTGTCTTATATTGGTCTACTGCATCACTGCATTGTCAAAACAAAATATTGTCATTGTGTTAAAGGCTATTAAGGTCCAAAGTACATAAGAATATTTGATTGCTATGGAGGTACAGGATCTGCATCGATTTTATTCAGCCAATGTGATTCGCATTATAACTATCATCTTCAGGTTCTATTATATTCTTATCCTCTAGCTCCTGCTCCTACTCCTTCTCCTCCTCCTCATGTGTAATATTGGCAACAAAGCGGATCGGTTTGTTACGGATCGAACCGAGGCAGGGTTCAATGCAGATTCGATCTGAGGATTGACAAAGTTCCGAGATTTGTCACAAACCGGTTCACGAACTATCGAACTTCGAACGACAATAAGATAGCGAGTTCTTGTCTGATCGGCTCGATGTTTAGTGCATCTTGTAGCGGGTGAAGTTAGCTACATGATGCGCTACAAATCTAGCCAAACGGACAAGAACTCGCTAAGTTGTTTTGGTTCGCAGTTGTGGGCTGAAATGGTGGAGTTTGAGGGGAATGACTTGGCAAGGATCCGCTTCACTCAAACTGAACCGGTTCGTCAATAGTACGAATCTCCAACAGTTCGTTGCCAACAATACTCATGTGTCTCCTTCTCATTAAATACCTGCTTATCGGATTGTCACAGTTTCATTAAGTTCTCATGTCCCTTATCGTAACACCGGGAGTGTCAGTCCAGTTTTATCAGTATAAGTAGTATCCTTACTGCTTTCAGGACTTGCTTGCGATGGATGTTATGGAGATTCGCTCAGGATGTGAAAGTCACTAATAGATAAGATTCAAGACAAAGATGTTTTTGCTTTCCAATGTGTATATTGTTAAGGCTTGTTCTCCTCGTCAAGAAGCTTGCCCTTCTACCCTCGAAGATTCTAGAGGTCTTTATACCTCTATCCTCTCGCTCTAACAATTACTTCTATCTACGCTTTTCTCATGAGCTCCTCTACCCAACCTTTGCTTTACTCCAATGCCCTTCCTGTCTCCCAGTGCTCTTTCGGACCTTCCGCATCTTTCCGCTCAGATCTCTAACTCAGACCAGTAGAACCCCTACTGACATCAGTCGTTTGGACTTCTGTGGTCCGGACCTATCGTATCCTTTCGATCTCTTTGCTTCCAGGCGAATGGTATCCTTGCGATCGTGAGGGACATAGAGGCTTCATTTGCTATGCTGCAAACGCAGGTACCTTCGTATCTGTAGCCTCTTAGCTGTCTTCGCACTATCGATGGCATGAGCTGGCGAGGCATCGTCCCAATAACCACTTCTAACTTCTTATCAGTGGTGTGGTTGACTGCATGACAGCTCATCTGATTTCGTTGGGTGCGAGTGATATTCTGTGTAGTTTCGATGACGTCCAGGGATGGCGCTTGTACTATTCCGATACGGCTATCGTCGAGTGATCGTAGGTGACCCCGCTCCGATGTCCCTTGGTGATATACAGCTTGTGAGGTGTAACACTTATTCACCTTATCTGATTGATAGATTTCTGATATGATTGAGGCTTCCAGTACAATTAATTCAGACAGTGTCATGGTTGTGATCAATAACTTATCTTACGATGACGACCGAATATTAAATGATACCTCTCAAGCTTTGTACATGTATTGTCTATGGTGAATCCAATATCACAGGTAACACACTCAGTATAGGAAAATGATATGATTGTTTGGTGAATCGATGAGTAGATAATTATGTCAATCGAGAAGTTGATCATTTCGGAAATCTAAGACATTGTCTGATACCTGCAGTATCACTTCAGGATTACCAGTATAAGTAGTATCTCTACTGCATTCAAGACTTGCTTGTGATGCAAGTTTTGAATATTTACTCCAAATCTGAATGTCACTAATGATAAAGATTCAAGACAGATATGATTATCGTTCCAATCACATGATTTTTAGGCCTGATCCCCTTGTCAAGAAGCTTGCCCTTCTACACTCACAGATTCCAGATGTTTTTGTAACTCTGTCATCTTACTCTACCAATTACTTCAATCGATACTTGTCTTATGAACTTCTCCATCCAACCATCCCTCACACCAATATCTTTTCTTTGATAATCCAACATCCACTTGTCTGTACAATATTCTGTACCTTTCTACATAAATTTCCTACTTGGATGAATAGATGTCATACTGACATCAATATTTCACACATCTGTAGTCTGAACCAAGCATACTCATTTGATCCCTGACCTTCGAAGTGAATTGTATTCTTTTGATCATGAGGTGTATCATTATAAGCATTCTCCCTATGGATGGTTATCAAAGCCTTTGTTAGCTAGGATACAAACTCAGATTGTTTCATATATACATTCTTCAGATGTATCCATACCTTCTATTTTATCAGCTGTCAAAGTATTGAGTCAGTAACGACCATTCAATATTATCAGTGATATGATTGACTGTATAGTATTATCTGTTCATGTTAAATTGTGGAATCTGAACAAATAATAACTTGTAGAGATTCGATGATGTACTGGGATGATGTTTGTACCATCCCAATGAAGTTATTAGTAGTGTTGGCAATGAACCGGATCGGTTTGTCACGGATCGAACCAAGGAGGTGTTCGACAAGGATCCGATCCGAGGTTTGGATGAAGTTCCGAGGTTTGTCACAAACCGGTTCGCGACCTATCTATCTTCGAACGATAATCGGTAAGCGAGTTCTTGTCCGATCTGCTCAGATCTTAGCGCATCTTGTAGCGGGAGAAGTTAGCTACACGATGCACTAGAAATCGAGCGGATCGGACAAGAACTCGCTTACTTATTTTTGTTCGCAGTTGTAGGTCGAAATGGTGGGGTTTGAGGCGAAAGGCTTTGCAAGGATCCGGGTTCGCTGGAACCAAACCGGTTCATCAATGGTACAGATCCCGGGCGGTTCGTTGCCAACACTAGTTATTAGTTATGTGATTGTAGGTGACTGCACTCCTAGCATACCTGATAATATACAACCTAGAACGTATAACATATAAGGAGATAGTTCATGCTATAAAATGATCAATATTTTATATCAAATTCAGTAAAACACTTTGCAGCTACTCAGAGTCTCTGTGTTTGGACTGGCATTATTTCATGAAGCTCTACTTATGCTCTTCATTCCTATATTTGATTTTGTGTTATTGCATAACACTACCTTAATGCAGATTATATCTTTATATGATTTTGTATCATTTTATCCAGGTGTACTCATACCTGTAAAATCTGCATTTAGTTTCATCTGATTTCATAATACTACTCCAATATATATCTTACCTTCATTCAACCTGATCTCAGTTCATAAAACTACTCCTATATACCCCCTACCTTCAATCGATCTTGTGTTATTTCTTAAAACTATTTTTAGTGTTGTGTAATTTCCACATAGCCATATCTACAGCTTCAATAATGCAAAACCTACATGCTTTATTATTAATATTGTTTTGCAAGACAGTATTGTAGTTCTAATAAAGGTAACACACAGTGCAAATTCTTTGCATCTGTCTCAGAATTCCTCAGATTGTATTCTGATTGGCTGACTGATATAGTTCATTGCTTATATTGATAGTCAAGGCCTAGTAATTACCTGATGTATGCAAGTAAACAGGGTGCAAAGTATACCACCAAAGCTCAATATTGAAGTCAAGGTTGAGAGTCCAAAGTAAAAATCAAGAGAGATGAAGAATTAAATAACCTGCATCACATCTCATAACACATCATGTAATGAGAGATATCAATCATGAAATACCATTAATTGATGATAATAACTGGTGATATCATTTGTTTAACCACCTCATTGTATTTTCTATATCTCAATGAATATATTCCATGATTCTTATATAGTTTCACAAAGTATATAATAACAAATGGGTTTAAATTGTTATATAGTTTTGTTTGTCATCGGAGTCCAAATACAAATACTGAACTATTCAATATCTAGCCATCATAGATGAGTTGATGGTACTGTGACATATTCTCTTAAATATGCTAGACTGATATAGACATTTTAAAACAATTCAGAAGTACAGGATTGTATTTACCATTATGGATTACCAATTAATCAAAGGATTACTTGTACAGTTAGCAACTCATGCTTAATATTTATGTATCATTGACCTGATTCAAATCAACTAATTAGACAGTAGTAGAGACCTGCTGCCACAGCAACGACTGATGCTATCCCAATCGTTCCAATCTATTAGAACCAAGTTATCAATACTCATCTAGCTAAGTATACATCTTCAAATAGACTTTTTTTCGCAGCACTCTTTGTGCCAATTACCAATCAGTCCTACTCCCATCACTAGATATCTCTGAATGGCTTTTCTATTCTCATCTCATTTTTATTTCCATCAATCTACTTTCTATTCTTCTTCTCCTTCTTCAGTATTCTGCTTGCCCCTTATCTTCTTTTGCTGCACAATTTAGCAGCTCATTTAAATTTACCTCTCTATTCAATCTGAGCTGAAGTAATTGTAGTGCCACTAATGACATATTCATGATCAGCAGCATGCTTGGAATTAGCTACATCAAGAACAACGAATTGATCCAATACTCATATTATAATATATTGTCTATTTTGATATTGGAAGCAGAAATATCAGATGATAAATCTGAGTTGTAGATGGGTATCATTTTATTGCCAGATATATTAGACCATGGTGGTACCACTTATTCAGGACTGTTAATAAATGGTGTTGACCTGATATCATCTGAATCTTGGTACTGATCACTGGCTATCATTGCAGGTACTTATCTTCCAACTCAGAGACTTCAGTATCATCATTTTGTACTGTCAGATACCATTTGTTTGTTGGAAACTCATCTTGAGTACATATATGCATGTGTTCATCTCGATCTTTTCAGGGGCTTTTATGATTAATATAGACATTTCAGTCTCTGAGTAACATTATTAATTGCATCAAACATCGTGACAAGTGATTTCCTTGCCACAAATATGACCTATAGCCTTCTAATTTGTGAATATTGACTGCTATAATGACTTTTTATCTCTTTCAATATCATCTATCATTTACATTGATAAATGTCCACATGGATATTATCACTGTCATCCAAATCATCATAGTTATCGTATGTATCATAGTCATCATCTGCATGTCAGTCAAAACCAATCATATGATATCATATTATATTATTATCAACCATTATATAAATGTAGATGTTATCGACAGATGAGAGTTGTAACGGATACAGCTATACAAGCAGTGGCTAATAATATCTCCTGATAAGCAAGAACAGCTCACATTCTATTCACAGGGGCAGACAACCTGGTGGTGAGATATTAGGGGTGATGGAATGGTGATAATACCTCCAAGAATTGTCGATGGTGAAAAATGAAATACCAAATACTAATACATTCTGCAGGTTATGTTCAGTACTGAAGTCAATTGGAGGTTTTGGACATTGAACAGTTGATTATATTAGACAATGTTGTTAGTCTGAATTCGACTTGGCAAGTCAGTTATATACTATACTGTAACCATCTGACCTTTTCTAACATTTCATATGATATCAAAACATTTGAAATTATATCTTCATGTTTTGTATCATTTTGGAACAATTCACTTACCATTTTCAAGTGAGTGCTAGTTTTAGTGGTCAGTATTCAGCCATATTGTGATGACCCTGCAGAGAAGTCTCCACCAATTCAATAGTTCTGTGTCTTATTTTCCCCCAGCTGGGCTTGAACCAGCTATCATCAAACTGCTGTATGCCTTTATTATATTGATAAAGACATATGAGATATCAATACTCACCAGCTTCGACACCACGATTGAATGGCTTAATTGTCACTGATAACTGTCATAGGTTTGTGGTTATTTGGTGCAATAACTAACTACCATGCAGACCTGTGGTAACTATGATTGTTTGTCCTTGAGTTATCATTGGATAATAGAATTCCATTTGGATTTTACAATTAGAATTGGAAAGAATTGAGAATAATGTAAACTCTACAGAAGTATTGAAGAGGAGCAGAAGAATATAGATGTTCTGATAATTGGTTTCTCTGAACAGTTAACTAACTTCTTTCTAGATCCAATATCATATTGGGATACTATGATTTTTCAGATTTATCACCCCCATGTGATCAATATCATGCATCATCATTCTTTCCTAGTATGTGGCTCTGAAATAAGTATAGTGGTATGTTGTAGTGTCAATCCCAATATGCCAATTGCTAACAAATCAGCAGAAATAACAATTGATGCACTTCTTATACCAATCAGTTTCCAGTGGTGATAAATATGTTTGAAATCAGCTGCCTAGATGTTTCACATGCTCAGCAATTATTTGAATTATTTACTATGTAATTTACTGATAATTCAGAATATCTAACAATAATAATAGCATCTCTTATGATATCTTTCTCAGAGCCATGACTCTCAAAACCAGTAGTGTCCTAGGCAGTAGGTTTCATTGCTATCACATTCAAAGATACATACAAGTTTGAAATAATACATGATAGCTAACAATAATGATGACAACTTGCATGATATCTCTCTGAGAGTTGTCACTCTCGATACCTGTTGTCTCTGAGATGGTAAATTTTATTATTGGATTGGGAACCATGTAGGTCAGTTCGTAGCAGATCGGACCAACCAGGAGTGCAACTCAGGTTTGATATAAGGTTCAACTCGAACTGCAAACCCAATCTCAGACAGTTCCAGCAATTCTAAGTGCGGTCTTATTTTATTGGATCGATTCTTGGTTTATCCTGTAGCTCTGGATGTTAGCTTCATGATAAATAAAATATCGAGCCAATCAGACAAGATCTTGCTTCCATATTTATATGTCAGGTTGTGGGGTAAAATGTTGGGATTTGATCGAGAATGTCTTGGCAAGGATCCGCTTTACTTAAACAAATCCGGTTTGTCAATAGTACAAACTTCCGACAGTTCATTACCAATACTATTCCATTGTGATCGCATTCACAGATACATACAATCTCCTGACAATTATAGATATGAAACACTGATATTGACATTTTTCATGAGTATATCTCTTATAGGTCATGATTGAGTCATAACCTCCTGCCATCTGATGTTTCTGTGTTTATAGCAGTAAGTGCCATTATTATTGATTCAAAAGTTCTCTTGAGCAGTACTGCTTCAATTTACCATGGAGTAGATGTCAAATCATTCAACATACAAGATGAGGACATGATTCAGAAGTTTAGATATACTGGAGACAAATGATTTCACTCTGAAGATACAGACTATGAGTGGGCTGTAATCAGACTTCACAATATAGGGAGGAATAGAAGCTATCACGCAAGATGTTGCAGGGCCACCGAATGTACAATAACCTTTGTCTTTTCAAGCTGTATATCGTCCATTTGTGTGGTGATATTACTTTGTGGCAAGCATAAGATCTAGTGAGGAAGTCTACCAATGATGAAATAATGAAAAGTACATTGTAGCAAGGTAGGGGGGTGAAACCATCTTTTGAAGATACTTGTTCAGTTATAAATACTGCAAATATTAAGGGTACAACTTACTAAATTCTAGAGGAGTCTAATTCATTGAAGGTGGAGAATAAACAATGGATTGTCAATAGTTATATAAACCTTATGGCCTGGAAAACTATTTATAATATGTCGGAAGACAAGTTGAATTCAAAGGTGAGAATGATATAAATGAGATATTCAGAACAGTGAATTGACTCAATAGACTTTGCAAACTAGTATCACGTAATTACCATTAACTGGCCAATTCTGCTACTTTCATTTATGTTTTGACTAGATACAAGCAAAATAATTGGTTATTTGGCAAGTTATATATGCAGTACTTTGAATCGTCATCACAATACACAGAGCGATATTATCACCTAGCTTCAAGTATCATGCAATTACAACTGTCAGACAGATAATACAATATAGTAAGTATTACAAGATGTAGGGCAGAGTGCTATAGTACTGGGTTAACATATAGTACGTAGAGATATCTTTGCAGTATCAGGTATTGTATTGTCACAGAATAGTATATTACCCTACCTAATGATATTTCAAACATACCAGGAACCCAATATACATCGGAATGCAGCAAATATACGCTGACATACAAATTGTTGCCTGATATAATCGAAATACATATCTCGTATTGGATTATAATTCATATAGTTATTAAGATAAGTAAAAGTTGCCAATTCGAAAGTTGATTATGGAGTATAGTCATCATAGATATAATATAACTGATTTAAGTCATTCCATTACAGAAGGTTTTATTCTGCTTTCAACTATTCATTCCATATGTATCAACCTTATCAAGGTATCAGAATATTATAATAGGATTAGCAAATCTTATTTATTTGGTAGTTAATTATGGGGTAGTTTGTATCTGAATTTCATTTGATTGTATTATACAAGAAAATTGACAATAGATATTGGTATAGTTTTAGAAACAATATTGATAATCAATTAATAAAAGTATAACAGTAATTTATTTTGATTTATTGTACTAAAATATATCCAGATGTTGTTTGATATTATCAGTAAGAGTTGCAAAGGTAAATATAAACTAAAAATATTCAATTCTGTAGAAATCTATTTCATCAACCTAATGAATCTGCCAAAAAACATTTAATTTTATTCTATATATCTTTATCATCTCTGAATATCTGATATAGTATTCAGTAAGCTAAAGATTATAATAGTACTTTATTGGAAATACTATTTATGGAAATCATAGTAATATATGGATTGCCAACATTATTCCTATCAAGTCAAGAGATATGCCAATAATATCCAAGATATATTTTGCAGAGAAGGTTAAATCAGAGATATATACATACATCAATTGTTTTCCAACAAGTATAAGTTTATGTGTCTCTCTATATCCAATAGGAAGAATATTACTATTATTCATCTTAAACCAAGGAATAAGCAAAAGTATCTATATGTGTGTATTATAGATTGTGTGGTTTTAATAGTATTCCACTTAATAATAAACATTTCCAGAACTAGTATATACAAATGATATCTGTACTAGGATTTGAAAATTCAAATTGAAAAGTAAGAGGTACAAGCCTAAGCCATTAAGTCTATATATTTCAGATAGCTTGATATTACTATTATTTTTCTTTATAATCAATAATTTGATAACCTTAATATCCACATAGTTTTCTGAAGACACCTCTATTACTATTGATTCCCAAATAACTCACCTATATATTAGTTGTTCCTTAGTTTGTATACCTTGAATGGTTAATTGTATTGAGGTAACTTATTGAGTAAAGGTATCATATACATGCTAAATATCAGGCTTGACTGGATATAAGTATAATATTGCATACTGTTTGTATATTAGGATCCTTGCAGTGATATCTTAATACTAATATTCTATCTGATATATACAGAAGTCTATTGATCAATACATGAGTCTCACCCTCTCTCTATATCTCCATACTTCTCCGTATATACCCATATAAGTCTCAACTGGATATATATAACAAACAGTTTTCCATATGTCTTGGCTTCATTTTCATTGAGGCTCTGCCTCCTTCTTATTAGTAGACTTTTAGATCCTTGTCACGGCTTCTAAGTTGAAGCAAATTGCATGCAATTGGGGTGCGAATGATAGTAGTCGTTACCCGCCTCCGTCAACCCTCAACCCTAATTCGCTACGCTGGGTTGGAATTCACGTCGGGAGAAACTTCAGTTTTCTGTTATAGACACACAACATTGTTTGAAGCACCGATACCCATATTGTTTCTTGAAATTTGAACTGGCCCATGCATAAACTTTTGTCCACCAGTTTACATTGGCTTTATTTTCACCTGATGAATGGTTGTCAGCTACACGGCATATCAATTCACACTTGATTTGAACTTTTACCCAACCATGTGCGAAAACATATTCTCTGCGAACGTAAGAGAGGTTGATCAGGTTTGTTCGGGGTATGTCAAATCCATTTCACCTACTTAGTATTTTCCACCGTTGTCCGATTATGCTCACATCTTTTTGATTTCGATTCAAATAGGTTTCTTTCCGGCGAAGGAACTACTGGTCGACAATTGCAAGCTTTACTTAGTTCTCGCTCGTATTCGCTTGAGACTAAACTGGTTGATCTTATAGAACAACAAATTCACTTCCAAATTGTTTTTAATTCGGCGAAACAACATCTTCAAAGCGTCGAGAATCACAGTGCACGATTCCGTTCCGAATTCAAAAGTCGAATAGAGATTTTGGAACGATGTCACAACGAGCTTGTACCGATCGAGACGCTTGGCGATCGACTACAGGCTGCAAAGGAAACAATCGATGACTACAATACCAGGATTCAGAGAGTTCAAATTAAAACGAAAAGGAATCAAAAAACGGAATCAGAGAAGGAGCGAATAACATGTAGGTTGCTGCATCAAATGGATCCTATGACTTGAGACTCTTTCTGACATTTACTCCAGGGAAAGCAAGATTGTTTTCGGGTATCACGGCAATATTAATTATCATTTGGTTATTGGAGACTGCAGGTAGCGATGAAGTGCCCAATACTCTGCCAGCATACTAAGCTACGAAGTTATCGCTTAGAAGTTCGAGATGATAATAAGTGTTTGAACTATATTGAAGGATATGTGGACGTGTGGAATTGTGTGACCTCATTTCAAGACCTTTGTTGGTTATGGTCAACAGTATTTAGGGCGGCGAATGGTTGTTGCACGGGATGCATATTTGTATCTACTAAGTAGATACTACTTTTACCAAAAAATCGAAAAAAAACCTCGTAGGTTAATTGCGTAGTACTGTTGTCTTGATAACAATTTATAATTATACTGTATTCTCAGTGAATGCGGAGATAACTATAACGGCAAAAAACAACCCGGTTAATTGATACGGTATTAATTCTAGTCTGAAACGTTGTCTCACACCAGACATGACTAGCTCTTCGTGTACCCTCAACCCTAATTCACTGCACTGAATTGAAATTCACGTCAGGATATATGTTGACCGTCAGTTTACTGAAGGTATATCCGTGTTGGAAATGGGAAAGTTGGTACCAGTCACGTTTTCATAATTTTCTTATGTTATTTTCTCGGATTACATTAAATAGTATTATTGGGAATGTTGAATTAGCATATATTAGAACTTTCAATTATGTTCTGTTATATAAGTTATAGTTGGTTAGCATTAACAAGTACTTATGACTACTAACTACTTGAATATTCTGGATTTATCATCTCATAAATCACTCCATCTTGATATAATTTTAGGATCTATCACATTCCCACCTATATTTCGGTTTCATTTTGAATGGATTATAGTTCTATATATAAAGAGAGCTTTTTGACCATCTCAATATACTTTAGACTTTGCTCAGTACACTTGATAGTAAAATAACTATTACCCTCAATACTTTCATCTTTACAATTACTTTTATGATTTGCAAGCTTCACTACTTATTTTTAGTTTCAGTATTATTCAATCAAGCCAGAAACATGATAATATATAAATTGTATTTTGTTTAAACAGATATCAATCAGGTGAGCTTACATAATATTTATATATAAATTACGTGTTTTATTGGTAACTTCAGCAAATCTACCCATAACATTGCCTGAATAGATAATAGACCCACCTCATTCATGTAAGTCATAACCCAACCTTCTTGTCAGGGGTATACATACCCAAAGTCTACACCTCACCAATGGGCTATCCAATATACATATCCATATTAGGAGAGAGTTTATCAAGCCCGTCTTATTAGTCATAAGGATACCATAGTATAGTCAATAGGTGACAGGAATACAAAACAATGATTAATCATCTTAGTGACAATCAAAACCACATCAAAAGTTTTGTCACTCTCTTCACTATCCATCTCCATATGTCTCCATATTGCTCCATACAAAGACATATTGTAGATTTGATTAGTTATTACATTTTACTCTGTCGATCTTCATTTTTGTCACAACCAATATGTAACTATATGGAGACATGGTTGACATATTCTATGATGATTATACATGTATAGATATCAGACAATAAAGCCATTCACAATTCGAAGAATATCATTAGTCTCAATGATAAGGAGTTGAAAAGATATAATTAGTTATAAGAATAGAATTAATGCATAGTATTGAAATAAAGATGATTGTTCATCAAAATAAAAATACTTATTTGAAAAATACAATACATCCGGCCGATCAAAGCTATAGAGTTATAAGAAGCTTAAAGTTGGTTCAAAGGTAGTTAAATATATATGTTCCTGAGAAAATTATAAATACATATATTCATTAGAAAACGAACAAAAGGAAATTATGACCTCTGGATTCTTGGAGAATAGAAAGGTGATCAACTGAATAACAAAAACAAGGTTTAAAAATATATGATTAGAAAGATCATTTTCTTATTTTTCACTTTTTTAGTGACTTTTATATTATGCATGAATTATTATAATCTTTATTACCAGCAAGTCTCAAAGAATATATAGATAATACATGAGTAGATTAATTTGTAGTGACTTGTATAGTATTCTATTTACACATATGAACAATTGAAACTGGCTAGTAGAATAGCATTGAATTGAATATAGTTTATACAGATATTACTTTGGAATCAGAGTTGAACTCATATATGTATAGTAAAAAAAAAATATTAAATTGCACTCTACATATTGTCTTAGTATACACTTATTGGTATAATATTGGGAACAATTCTCTCCAGCCAGATATATTAGATACATCTCACTCTATTAATTGGCCTAGGTATATCCTAAATATTTGGTATGGAATATATTATCTTAAGCATATCAGTATGGTAGATACTGTATTTAATTCATTTGGTATGGAAAATACAGTATCAGGTAATATTTGGTATCATGTCAAGTATAATCAGTAGGAGAAATATCATACCAAGTACTGCATATGGATTGCATAGCATAATTAGTACCCTCCTTAATTTCATCTACCTACTCTTATTATCCAATTGTTTTTCATTCCTTTTTCAACCTCCATAATAAATCCATTTTTTGAACTGTATTTGAACTCTAATATTTAGGTTTATCACTCACTATGATATTATATCTCTCATACAGATACTTTCTATTTGCAATTTAATCAAATGAAAAAATAAATCTAAATGAAGTAACTGCTATGTGAAAGTAACTATTCAGCCATGATTTAACCTATCACAATTACCTCCAGATAGCCCATCTCTATTATCTCTATCCAGTACATCTCAATCATCCCTATTCAGTTGAATGCAAGCCAGTCTCAATTGTCTTCAAATAGCTGAGGACTATCCAGATCCGATCAAACTCAGCTAATGGAGAGATGACTCCATCTCAATCGTTTTTCACTAGCTGAGATATACCCCATCTCAACCATCTCAAACCAGTTAAGAGCCAGTCCAAATTTATTGCATCCTGCCAAATCATAGTCAGTCTATCTCAAACCTTTCCAGCCATTCAGTGGTTGGCCCATCTTAATTATTTCAAACCAGCTGACAGCCAGTCTGTATTGATTATCACCAGCCGGTCAAATGTTAGTTCACCTAAATCATATCCAATCAGCTGATTGCATCCAGTCCCCTGAGAGTCAGCCAATTTCGATAGGTTTTATTTATCTGAAAGCCAGCCAATCTCGATCTTCTGTAGCTATCTAAAGGTCAGCTCTGCCCAATCGTCTTCAGCAAGCTGAGTATCATCTTGTATCAATCATCATTAACCAGTTGAGACCCAGCTCAAGTTGATTGCCTTCAGACAATCAAGAGCCAGTCTGTTTTAATTATATCCAGCGAACGCTCACAATCATCTTTATCCAGTCGAAACCCTATGCATTTCAATTGCATCTAATCTTCTGAGAGACAGCTCATTTCAATGATTATAATCAGCTAAGAGCCAGTCAGATAGGACTTCTTCCAGCCATCCTAGACAGATTCCTGTCTCGATTATTTCCTCCAAGTTTGTATTGATCATCTCTAGATATTCAAGGATCATCCCAGCTTATTTGTATTCAGCCAGGTAAGTAGCAGACTGTATTGATTATTTCCAGTCAGTCATGAGCTGATCCAGCTTGATCATCCTAGGTAATTATTTTATATTTTAGGTAACAATCTTTTTCAAGTTTAATACCAGTTACTGTTTTGTAATATATATAATTTACACTGAGATAAATACTATATTATAGTAACATACAATATATAATATATTTTAATATCAATTTCTATAATTCAAAAATATATTATATAGGGTATATAATTATCAATTCCCTGTGTAAATATATATATCAAATTACATGACTTTCATATATCTTCAATCCTGTACAATTAAAGTGCAACATTCCATATAAATTAATATTCAATTAAGAATATATAAAAACTATTACACTTCTATATCAATAATTCTGAGTTGAGTTTATTATAGAAAAAACATATATTTCAAATGTAATAGAATGGTTTACAAGTTTATAGTTCAATATTTGAGAGAAAATAATTCTGTACTCTTGATACAAGTATATATACCTTTAATCAATACACTTTAGGGAATATGATATTTTAAAATAATATAGAAGATGGCCATATCAATTGAAAATGAGATGATAAACTAATAGGCTTTATATGTTTCAGACTTACAACTATTTCATTAAATGTTTACTGGCTATCACTTATTATTTAGGAAAGTTTCTTTACTTTCATATAGATTGTAATATATAAGAGATATGATCAATATAGAACTTCATAAGCAAATAAATTAAATAACATGAAGTGATTTAATATTAATTCTTTGTAATCAATATAAACAGTATATATCCATAATTTGGGCTATTTGATCAAGTGACTATAACATAAACAATATGATACTTTATATTGAAAGTGATTATTGTGAGAAACTATAATACAACTGCAAAATATTCTGTAATTGCAAGTGATATAGAATTTCATGCTTTATATAATAGTACAAAATGATAATATATTATATGCAAACAAAGCTGCTATCAGTAGAGTATGTATACATATTGCGATTCACATAATCAAATACTGGCTGCAGGTCATTCTGAAGTATACTCATTCATACCATTTATCTATGCTCTGTAAGAGTATTCATATATTCAAGGGAATATTGCATATCTTAATCAGAATGGTAAGAGTATGACCAATAATACACTGAGTATTATATGCTTCATTCATTTATCTATCGATCAGTTGCAAATTATAATATATGTCTGATCTACCTTCTTCTTATCAGGGAGGTTCATCGTATAAGTACCATCAAATATGTAGACAATTGGCAGCAGTATATTACCACTAGGTAGTATAGTAAACACAACTGTGAATACTACAAATGTTATATGGATTAGACCTTTCTTACCTGCTTCTTCCACAAGTATTTGTTAGGATGAATTGTAATATAAATGCAGTGTGTAATATTATTGTAAAAATATGCAGAGATGCATGTAAGATACTCTGAATATGATTGCTGCTATTCAGGCTATTTTTTAGACTCTATATTATTATGATAGCAATACTTAATTGGATTTGGATGCTACTTATTTTATGTCATGAACAATATAACATTTTTCCAGAAACACTCGCTTAGTATATCCTCAATTATATCAATTCTCTATTTAATTTAGTCATTGAGTTTAGAGAAGTGTACAAATGCTCCCTGGGACTGCAGTTGTACTTCAGGAAGATGCAAATAATATTGAGAAAATTCATTGTGATTTGAGAGATTTGGTAAATAATACTACTCTTAACTTTTGAACAGATCAATAGTATTATCCATATAATACTCAGGATAGTTCTGATCCATAGTGAAATCAAATATCAGAGAGGTACCAGTATCTGAATATGAGAGTATCAGGGCAATATTTTTCATGTTTAATTCAAGGGATCCATCACAACTATTGAAAGAATATATATGGAACTAAGTAAACATATCAGAATTGTCATTATTGTCATAGATGGAATGAATCCACTCTTCTTAGTATTGAATATATGTTTTTGAAAGTGGCTAGAATTGTTCTTACATGTTCAGTACCTGGACTGCATTGTTGATGTTAGTTGGGAACGATATTGTGGAAGGTTACTGCCAATATCTTTTGTTATTCAAATGTCAGAGTTGTAAGACTTTATGTATACAGGATCATGGTGAATTGGTATTCATATAGGAGCCATAGAATTGGATATTATGTAACTTATATAGACACTATATAGAGCTATATGTGTAGTATGTAGAATCACTAAAGTATTGTAATATATAGGTAAAAGAATTCAGTTTAATGTTGCAAATGAGGTTTTTCAGGTTCTCGTTCAGACTTTCTTCTAAGGTACAATTCACCTACACTTATTACATATATATATGTGAGAGTATCCATTCAAAGAATACTTCCAGGTACACTTCGCTTACATATTTACCTATTCATTCAATGTTCCTTTGCAAGTTTACTTGGCTAGCAGATATATCTGACTTGCAGGTATATCTTACAAAATTGTATGTAGATTGGTATAGTCAGTGGGGAAGGAGCTGAATATACTATTGCAAGAACTGACATATATATGTCTAGAATAGAAAGACAAATATATCACAATGTAGCCATTGTAGCACAATATTTTCAACCCTAATCTGATATTCTCAATCAAGAGACTATATTAAAGATACCTTGGACTAGCTATTAAGTATATGAGTAACTGAATAATACAAATCATGGAAGCAATTATACATTCAAGTTATCTCTCTTTTGTGTACTATATCATGAGTTCACATCTCATAACACAATCTTATACAGTCAAATGGCTGTGGCTGGAAAGGCTGCTACATTTCAAGATACACCTGTCATACTTCGTTGACTTTATATGGTTGGTTCGAACTCCTTGTTATCTCATACTATTGTAAGGGTGTACATCCTCGTACGTGTAGATATGAGTGTAGATACGGTTGCACACATGGATTCGAGGATAAGAAAGTAGGTGAGTTCAATAGGTAAGGTTATTGATGGCATGCAAGGGCACTCGTACAAGCTGACTATATACTGGATGGATGTGTGGTTATCTGGCCGCCATTACATCATCCCCCTCTTTATCTGCAGACCTTCTGGGCTGCATATCCATACATGAAGAGAAGAAGCAGAAAGAATCCAAGCTAGTATGCCCTCGTACGGCCTCGTAAATCCCGCTACCGATCGGTACCGCTCAAAAGTAACCTTTCAGTAGATCCAGTGCACGAGGAAATTCCACCTCCAGTGGTAGATAGTAAAACCTGTGCCGATGACATTTATACCGAGTCGAGATCCAATAAGAAGAGAAGAGAAGGAAACGTCCAATTGATCCCAGTAACCTCTATATCTCCATATCTCCATATCTCCGTATCGAAGTCCTCGGCATACCATAGCTTTCATCGTGCAGGCTCGGTGGTGCTCAGATCGGTGAGTGTCATTGCCTCTCGTCACCGATCAGATACGTATGTAGTTCGTTGATTATCTAACTCGTAAGCATCCAAGAGAAGATCAAACTTACAATGTAATCAATCAAGTATGCTTAGCTTGCGCAAGGCTTGTACCTTCGGTAGTCTTTCTCCATAAGTACACTTCTGTACAAATGATGATCGTGATCACGTCCGCTTGAATTGCGGATTGTAGGTATGGTCAGGACAGCAACTGTCGTCGACTACTCTTCGCTTTTTCCTTTGAACCGAGAGAGTAGCTTTCTACTTTCTCTTGCAGATATCATCTCGCTGCCGCCAAGGCTCAAGGGTGCGATGAATGCTGATTTGTCCCAGATGCCAAGCCGCCATTGTATCTTGGGTGTCATGAGCCGCCACCACCACTGCCGGTGGTCTTTCCACCAGAAGTTGTTTCGGTGGCCAAGTAGACGTCCATCCTGCTGGATAAGATGAAGGAGAGGTCCATCCTGCCTAGGAATGCAACCAAGTAGATGTCCATCCTGCTGGATAAGATGACTTCATCGATTCATAGAATTTCTCGATGGTAGATCATGAGTAGTAACGCATTGAAAAAGGGTAATTCACAAAATCCTGTGAGCGAAACATATCCAAATACTAAAAATCCATAACAGTGTAAAGATATACATCCTCATACACTTAGATATGAGTGTAGATACGGTTGCACACGTGGATTTGAGAATAAGATAGTAGGTTGGTTCAATAGGTAAGGTTATCGATAGTGTGCAAGGGTACCCGTACGATCTGACTATATGCTGGACGGATGTGTGGTTACCCGGCCGCCAGTACAACTATGATATTGTATCCGAATCTGAAGACATCATTACCTGGCAGTACTTTCAACTGACAATCGTCAATGCTTTGATTCAACGATAGCTGGTGAAAGCTATATATGTTATTATATATTGATACAATAGCTCTGAGCATCATCTATTCCATGCAGTTATTCATATATGATGGAAGTGAAGGGCTGATAAAGGTTATCGATCAGAAAAGCTTCTATTGAACTATAATAGTTAATATTACCAAAGTGTTAACTGTTCTGACTGCCACTGATTACCTTCCTAAATCTCATCGATATCTCGATGGCACATTTTGCACTGTATATTTACTGCTATTTACTTTCTCAATTGTGTTTCTTTGATATCCTCTCTATCTAGACTTTCTGCTTTGTTTATCTCTTTCAACATGATTATTATATCATTAAGACATCATCTTATTCTTCAATATCGATAGCCAATTGATTTCTGCCATTGTGCTATACTATCCCTCAATACCTAATACTTTCAGGGCAATTTTCAATATTGTATTGCCTCCTATTGTATTTCTCCTCTCTGTTGAACGGATGGAACAAGTTATCTAGACACTGCTGAACATTTTGCTCATTATTAGTTGGAATGTATGATTCAGGAGCTTACATATCAGAATATGAGAAGTATTTTGTGTTTCTTTCAATGTTGTACCATGTGAGTTGTATACAACAAGGATCTGTCGGTACAGGATTACCTATGATTACTCGGCTGATAACTCCATCAGAATCTTCAAGTTCTATCCATACCTTACATCAATATTGAACATGATATTGCTTGTTTGGTTATCACCACAAATCAAATGAGATGAGTAACTATCCAGTCAAACAAACTATTGAGATGGAATGAAGGGTGGTGACTCGATCAATAATCTGCTAGCTCATACCAATGAAAGTAAGATAACAGCTGAAAAGCTGTAGACTGAAAGCATCTGAGTTTATGTCACAGCTGATAAGACCTTTGATAACCACACATATAGATACTGCTTACTGCAATGTCCGTCATGATCGAAAGAATACCCTTCACCTAGAAAATAAGTGATAGAAAGGAAGTGATAGGTCTGGAGCACTGAAGTTCGAAGGACTAATATCAGAAGGGATTCCATTTGTCCAAGTAGATAATCATTCTTGAAGGGTAGAAACAGTCCTGCAGGGAAGTGAAGGGTGGAATTTTTAAAGATGGACAGGTATGTAAAGGGTTGTTAGGTAAAGAAGCTCATAAGAAGAGCATAGAAAGAAGTAATTGTTAGAGCAGGTTGATGGGGGTATAATGACAGCTGGAATCACCGAGGATAGAACGTTAAGCTTCTTGATCCACAGAACAAGTCAGAATAATTGTCAATTGGTAAGCCAATTATCTTTGTCTTGAATCGTTTGTTATTTTATATTATGAGCAAATCTTCAAATGTTGTATTGCAAGCAAGTCCTTAAAGCAGAAAGGATAATACTTGAGCTGGTAAACCTGAAGTGATACTCCCAGTATTACACTTGTCCACTATATTCCATCCACATTTTAGAAGTAAATATTGGTTTTCCATCCAATAAAATTTGCAAGGCTGCCAAATTATAAACCTTCCGACCACAAAATATATTTGAAAGTTCCTGATAATCAAGTTAGAGTCAGTCCAATTTCCCAACTGTGAAAAGAAGAAGAAAAAGTGTTTAAAGAATATATTGATAAAATAATGAGGAAAGAGAAGATGTAACTATCAAGTGGCCACACTGGAAGTCCAATCCTGTGTGTATCCAAGTAAAACAGTTGAGAACAATGAATTTGTATTGATTACTGAATCCAGAATGACAGATTGTTCACAGACAAAATATGCTTTCCAAGTATAGACAAATTGCAAAGTTCAATGAAGGAAGTAACCTTTAATACAAAGCTGTACCATATGACAGACTGCCATCTCATTCGGATGGCCAAAGTAAAGTATTATGAAACAGCCTTCCTGAGTATATTCAAATCCTATGAGTTCACAGTCCTCACTTCTGGACATCACGATTCATCAGCAATCTTCCACCAATAAATACATATAATATTACAACAATATCTACACATGAATAACGATGTCTCAGAATGTTCAATCAATTAAATTGAAATCACATCCAAACAATCAAGCAGTAATATTATGAATATATTGGTAGGTTTTACGAGTACTACATATCAGCAAAGGATTCAAGTTATATTTAATGCCTAGGTACACACCAATTGGTCTCAATAATCCCAATACAATAGCACCCTCACCTAGGTATTCGTCATCTGTATAGTGCTTACAACTGCAGTCATGGTTGCCACAGCAACTCTTTACATTGCCATGTCAAATAGGTGACACACAATTGCAATACTGATTCAATTCAATCAGGTTGGTGACAATTGCCAATCGATATTGAACAGGTAATTATACCATGTATTATGTTGCCTTTGCACTACCTATCTTACTATACAATTAGTGTTGGCAATGAAGCGGATTAATCCGAGTGGGATCAAACCGGGGCTAGATTTGTGGAGAGATCGATTTGAACGAACCCTAGCCACCAATGGTTTGATTTCCTTGACCACGAATCAAATCATGCTCCTTGACGGTTCGTAACCAGTTTGTCAGGGATCTGAGGTGAAGTTTGAAAGGCCAATATAGGTCTGATTGAAGCTCATGTGAGCTGATATGAGCTGGTATGTGCTTCTATCATTGTTGCTGTTTACATCATGTCACTGATTCTGCAAAAGCCACAATGCAACAGATTTCATACAAGCTCATACCAACTTTCTCTTGTTTATACAAGGGTCTATGGGCTTTATTGTCGCCATGACTCGCAGTAGTCAATTGATTATTTTCAGTCACGTACTTGATTCACAAATTGATTGATAACTATATACAAACAAAAAGGTAGATCTTGGAACAGCATTTAGACGCGATCAAGCCGGGCTGGCTCTCAGCTGGCTGGAGATGATTGAGCTGGATTGGCTTTCGGCTGGCTGCAGATGATTGAGCTGGACTGGATCTCGATTGGCTCTCGGATAGCTGGAGATGATTGAGCTGGACTGGATCTCGATTGGCTTTTTGCTAGCTGGAGATGATTGAGTAGGACTGGATCTCGGCTGGCAGGACGTGATCGAGTCAGGGCTGGCTGGAGACGGTTGAGCTGGGCGGGCTTTCGAATGGCTGCATGGGATCGAGCCAGGGGGGGGGTGGAGACGATCGAGTGGGGCTGGCTGGAGACAGTCGTACTGGGCTGGATCTCGGCTTGCAGGAGACTGTCAAGCTGGACTGGCTCTGAACTGGCCTGACGCAATCGAGCCTGAGCTGACTGGAGATGATCCAGCTGGACTGGCTCTCAGTTGACTAGAAGTACTGGCTGGTTATGACTGGCCGAGCAAGTTCAAAAGTAAAAGCTTCCATGAGCAATGACGATAATTAGCATAAGATTGGCAGACCGGTTCGCACAAACCCAAATCTTTAACAATAGTTCGTGGCAAACCTCAAATCAGATTGATTCGATTGAACCTTGATTCAATTCATGCCAGAACTGACGAATTCAACTCTGATACGATTCGTGCGAATCAAACCAATTCGTCAATTTTCACAAACTAGAGCGGTTCGTTGCCAACACTATATACAATCAGTATCATTGAGTGTGGAACTTTGTATGTCGTTCCTAGTATTGGCAATGAGCTGCGCGCAATTCGTACCATTGATGAACCGGTTTGGTTTGAGCGAAGCGGATCCTTGCCAAGCCATTCGCCTCAAAACCCACCTTTTTGGCCCACAATCTCGAACAAAAATAAGTATGCGAGTTCTTGTCCGAACTTCGCGAAATTGGGTGCAAAGCGTAGCTGGGTTCGAGCTCTTTTGGACGCGCCAACAAGCGAGGCAATCGGCAAAGAATACGCTTACTTATTATTGTTCGAAATTCAATGGTTTGCGAATCGGTTTGTCACAATCGGCTAAATCCGACAAATCCCAGATCATACCCGAAATGAATCCCTGCTTGGTTTGATTCGTTATGAACTGATCCGGTTCGTTGCCAATACTAGTTGTTCTATACTCACTCCAACATCATTGCTTGTTCTCATCTTCATGCCATGTACTATAAAATGTTGGCAATTCATATGGTAACTCTTTACATCACTCAATATATATCGCACTTCATATCAGTCACTTTCAAAGAATACTGTATGTGATTAATGTCAATGTTTGTATCATCAACTGCAATGTTAGTGGTATTCTTCACAATTCACATCGTTCCTTTTGCAGATTCGGATGAAATACAGTTCAATTATACTGTTTATACCACACAATAAGGTTAAGAGTTGCCATTACAATTTTCTACATTGTCATACTATTCCTGCTCATTGCCATTCAGACTGTTTGTCTGCTCCCCCATATTCTCCACCTCTTCTGCAGTAATGGTGGTATCAGGTGCACTTGTCCTCGTGAATGCAATTGGTTTGCAGGTATACTTGGCCTCGTAAGTGCACTTGGCAAACAAGTGGACTTGGCAAAGAAGTGTACTTGGCAGCAGGGGCCAGATAAGTACTTTTCATATACAGCCACCTCGCGAAGTGTTTTTGCATAGTAGTGTTTATCTTACTTATTTAACTTACCTTACAATTGATAATCTTATCACTTGCTCCCATTTGCAACGGTATGTATACATATCCATCCATTCGGGAACATATATCCTTATATCTACCTCCTCATCCACTTTCTCCTCTGCCTCATCTCCCTTCTCCACCTCAAAATATTCGCTTACCTGATATTCTTTATCTTGAAGCTACTCACCATTATTATTTGAGTCATCAAATGTTGGAATATTACGTGGTTGACTCCTACCATTGCCCTAAAATTTCACTGCTGTTTCACAATACTTGACATGGAAATCTGAATCACAAATCTGATCAGATAGAGAGCAATTATGTGATTAGTAATAACCATAATATTCATCATCGATATAATTACGTTCGTTGTTCAGACAATCTTCAACATCGCAAAAGTTATCAGCAATTGGTATCTTAGTTAGGAGTGGACCAATTGCCTTCTCCTCTAACTTGCTGTTATCTACAAGAAGACGGTAAATATCTGCAAGGACAGGAGAAAGCAATGACAGTGGAGCAGTAACCGTCTAAGTTGACTTGCCAACTATCACGAAGTATAACCTACCTTTGATTCCACCCTTCACTCCATTATGGTACTATTCTGGCTAGTCATGTAATCAGTCTATATATCTAACATAAAATTCTTGAGTTAGGAGTATAATAGATATAGCTGATAAAATAACTTCAACTTACGAATGATGTTCCCCTGCGAGAATGAAAGCTGCAGTGATGGCTTCCTGTGTCTGTTATGAGTCTTGCCTTCAGTCCTTATATACCTTTGTAGTTCGCATTGCATTACAGTTGCTGAGAACCCTATGTGAGTTGCCATGACAGTCTCACTGATCTAATTGTACTGCGTTCAGGCCAGTTCTCCCCATTGCAGGATTCGTTTAAAAGAATGAAGATGAAGAAAATGAGGTATCTCATCACCATGGAATGTCAAAGCAATATCCTGAATAGTTATATCAATATCGAACTTATAGATAAAGAGGAAACATAGTTGTCATGCCCATCAAATAACTACCCCTTATTTTCAAGTATCCAAATCAATCAGTAATACTTTAGGCGATGTTCAACAATTAACAGTTTGTCAGCGTCACAAGTATAGTTGGCAAGGTTGTTATGTGATACGACTATGGTCGTAGCGTTGGCAATTAATACCAACCAGATGGTGTTAAAACACATATTAATCTATTTGTAGAGTCGAGTATGTGACACAGAAGATTGTTGAAGTTTTGTATGTAGGTATTGACCTTCTTCTCATGTGTATACCAAGAAACCTTGAAAATATATACCTCTTTAACATTCTACCCATAATGATTAACTTCCTGACAATGATTCTTGTTAGTACTGGATATTGTCAGAGTTGGAAATGTAATTATCAAGACGATATCCTCATCAGTCAGAAATGGTTTCCCCTGCAGAATCACAGTCTCAATGGTTCTTGTTGAATGTTTGAATATTTCCGGATACTGATTGTCAGTAATTGCCATTACACTGTCAGTGACATTGATGACTTCTGCATTCTAGATGATTGCTTTGTCTGAACATGATGACAATGTTACAGGTTTATGTAGCAATTGGTGTGGTTTGTCATTTTTCTGAGGTAATTGGCTGGACTCCACCTCAATCATTGAGGATGAAATAGTTTGAGACAGCGGTACTGCTGATGAGTGGTATTGTCTCTGTGGTACTGGTGACATGTTAGGTTGCTGAAGTGATCCTAAACTATAGATTGGAAAGCCTCTAATATTAGCAGTAGTTATGTCAGTTGCTACAGGATGTACTGCAATATTGTTTGGGATACATGAGTACTGCAATATGTGGTGTCATACTTTTGACCCTTTAGAATATCGACTAGATTGCTGATCAGTAGTATGAGTCACTACCTTGTGCTTCCCACTGATAGTTGGACTGTTAGATCAAATGGAATCTACCTTAAGGATTTCTACAGTCTTAGTATTCGATGTTGAAGTACCTTGTGGAAGGATGGTCTAGTGCTACACATCATAAGCAGTGTTATCAACACTAATAATGAGTACGGGCCCAGATTATGTGACTTAGAAGTGAACATAACTGTCAATAACAGTGAACTGAGAAGGTGCAACAATTTCAAAAGTTGATCAAACAAAATATATTATATCGAGTATAGTGGCATCTCGTATGGTGTGGATATTCGAATGCTGAGAACATGCATCAGTGCAATATTTGTTTCAACCACTTTAAGAATTGTTTTAACAATGTTATGGATTGTCAGCCTAATTAATGTTGTGTGAGTGCTTTCAAAGTTTGAACCTATACAAATCGCATTCCAGTTACATTCTAGCAGAAGAAATATAACCTATCAACACTAAAATCTGTGATGCAAACCACTATAGTCACTTGAACCTTCTCACACTCATATTACCTCTTGCTGAATGAAAACAGTGGGATGCAAAAACAAAATAGAATTACAACCGAGAAAACCAAACAAAAAACAGAACAAAAAACAAGAACAAAAATACAAAAGTCTGTGGCAATTCCCAAAGTTGTCCTGCCAATAAGTTCAATCTCCCTCCCCAATATCTCAAATTACAGACTGCTCATTATCAGACTCCTGATCCTCTTCACTTCTGTTCCCTTGCTATCATTCCAAGACTGCTACTGGGAATTGTGAAAGTTGTCAGCATTCAAAGTCTCAGAAGTCGAAATCTTGTCCGTTATCTGCCTGTGGATTGGACTGTTAGAGATATAGGTGAGTGTAGTAAAATCAAAAGTACAACTTCCATAGTTGTCATAACTACTATCAGAGTTATTGTCTTCATATCTATCCAATTCCGAAGTGTCTACCCACTCTATATATTCACCATCCTCTTCAATAGTATTGGAGAAATGATTGGTTGCTCAATACTGATAGTAAGAGTAGTTAGGACAATCCAGATCAATATATTGTACTTTTTCCTGAGTATGCTGCTCAGGTGTTATTCGCTGGTGGTAACAAGGTTCATGTTGATAATAGATATGGTTTCCGATCCTTTCACTCATTTGCTCTAATTCATGAGGCCATTATCCATTTGCCTTTGATTCGAATTGTCCTGAGAATATCCAATGTCACATTACTGCTTAGTAGGTTTTTGTTAATCCAATAAAGGAAATCTTTTGTTGTGGTCAGAAATGTGAACTTCAGATACTCTTTATTATTATGATTCGCACTGTCGAATAGGTATTTAGGGATATCATCTATTGTTTCCTTGAGCGTTAATAGGGAGGCATCGATATAATCAAAGCCTTCTATGATGGGCATATCAATTCTAGAAGTTGCTGTGTCACTTGTGGAAATCATCAGCAAAAACATTTTCCTTCCTGGTGGAATGGCCCCGTAAGAGTGGACGCGTTCCATCAGAGCAATCAGAAATACCCAGGTGGCAGCTTACTCCGTATCCGGTATCAATGTCAGATGTCGGGTTGCATATTGCCCTCTGATCGTAGTTTCACTGTTTCTTCTCGCTCTGTCGGTCACCTATTTTAAACGAACACTCTGGTGTTGTGGCCAACTGTGACCATATGTCAGAAGAGATTCTTTTGGTATGCGCTCACATCGGGATTGCCATGTGATGGATGATGCTGGGAAAACCTCTCCTCGTATTCCTTCTACCTGTATGCAAAATGGAATTCTCTCTTTACTAATTATACACATCATTCTATGTCGCCATATCTATATGGCTATTGACAATCCATCACTCGTTTCGTCCATCTCCTGATTTACTACTAGTAGTTATTTCTGGAATTACCTGCACGCAGCCGACGATGTTTTCTACACTGAAAACTTGCAAAGCAATGGCTGCCAGTACTGTTCTCACTTGTACAAATTTTAAGACGCGATCCAAGATAACTGAGTTTTCTGGTATTGTGGTGAGCGCCAGGGTTAACCAGTACTCAACAAAAGCTCCATCCTCGTTTAGGAGCTTGATTTTAAATAGTCGTTGCAGTTGCCACAGGAGACGACCTTTCAGCACGCCATAACACCTCCTCAGGCGTTGCATTACCCATACCCAGTCGTTCCGTCGGTTCCCTCCGCGCCAGCTCTGGCTTCCTGTGCATCAACACATCTTAGATATACGTTCACCTTCTAAATTCTCAACCTGAACCTTAATACTATGGTAAATACAGAGCTCCATTGCGTGAAGTTTTTCATCTGATATATACGTCTTATTACGACTCTTCTGCTTGAGAAACTCCCGCATGCCGTTGTATATTGCTACGCGGTGCATTGCATCTTGTATATTATCGAGGAATGCTCTGAAGTCTTTGATCATAGAGTCAGGATGCATTCCATCACGGCAGTTTTGGGGTCACATGAATTCGGTCTTCGCATATGAATGGGAGCTCAGGGGGGCAGCCAAATCAGCACCGGAAAAGGGAACTGTCCATGCGGCATCGCTGTTTTCCCGATGCTGAGCGAAGGCATGGAGATTGAGCTCTATAATTTTGAAGCAGAGAATGCGATGTGGCAAGGTGATTACTTGCGGCAGATAGTTGAGATTGAGATTGGAGCCGTTCCAACCGTCCTTGAGGTTCGTTTTATGTGCTTGTTCATGTTTCTCAGCAGAATACTATTGCAAGGCTCCGTATCGACGAATCTGTTCGACCAAATGAGACATCAAGTGGATCTTCGGAAAGTTAAAGTCGGCATCTAACTCCTTGGAAACATCTATCTCATGGCTGATATAATCCCGCCAGGTGTTCATTTCATGTCGCTTCTTGGACGGCGTCCAAGTTTCAGTATTTGTTTCCTCGTCTGCCTTTCGCTTCTTCACGAGTTATGTTCTCACGGGATTGGCTTTGGCCTTTGCCTTTTTGCCGGCTCACCCGAGTAAGAAAACATCTTTGAAGGTGTGAAAACCATGCAAGGCATACTCCATATAGCTCAATGTTGCATCATCGTGAGATTTATATCAAGCATACATATAGAATTCTAACAATCTCCATGTGCACTCAATTGCACGATTGAATATGGGACGCTGAGCATGGTTTCCACCTCGTAGAGTCTGGGTTACCACTCCAAGCAGATACCGGCTCATTTCCTTCATCTCCTTCCCATTACATTGAGAAACTTCCTCATATGACTTATTGTTTGGTGTGAGATCGTGGTAAGCAGCCACGGATAACCAGATTATATTGAACTTGTCGAGCCATTCGTGCGTCTTCATGAAGTGGAAAATCCACTTCTTGAGGTGATCAAGCATGCCGATCTGCATTGTATGGAGGAGGTCGGGCTTCAGGAGGTTACCCACGATACAGGGAATATGTCGAAACACATTGAGTTCTCGGTGAACATGGCGCGATGAGAGTTCTGCAACGGCTGCCGTGGTGTTGGCATCGCTGAGCATTCTATATAGGTTGTGATCCCGCTGGGAGTATTGCTTGTCAGGAGGGACACAATCTCCAAGTTCATTCTTTGGACACTCGCACCAAAAATAGACATGCCGCTCGAGATGATGTAGGTCGCTATTCTCAGGGCAATCTGCAAGCCATGCTGCTAAAACCGGTTTGCAATGCCTAAAGTTGCCATCTGCAAAGAGAACATTGTAATACCCACTCTCGGTGCTGGGATTTTGTTTAAAGGTGAGAGGGTAGAGTACCCGCAGGAGTACCTCGTTCAGCACCTCTCAGTTTGTTTGCCACTGCTCATCCAGCCGCTTCTGAAGAATGTTTTAGTTCTTGATCGGAATCGGTAGGAGAGCGACCATTGTGATACTGTTCATTGAGGGCATCTGGTGGATCTTCGAAAACAGATTGCCGATTGTCATATATACAGGCAACTCTTTCTTGTCGCCAGCAAGATTCGATAGATGTGTTCTGTCGGACATGAAGATCAAGGGAACCAGTGTGTTCCCCACTGTGAGCGTTGACTAAATGTCGATTAGCACGTTATTATCATCGGGTATTTCTGCATACCTGTGTCTTCCACCACTAGTCCGCTGTCTGCATTTTGGTATAGAGACGTTTCAAAGACATATCACTGTTAAAGCAATGATGAGGGGTATAAATGAGATGCTCGGCATAGGCTGGCTGCCGCATCAACCATCTCATACATTTGATGATGTCTTGACTCCAGTATTTGATAGGGTGTTGGTGATTGTCATTCCACCTCATATCCTTGAGAGTGTATAGTTTCCACGCCCCGAGAGCCTGATCATCTGGCATGGTAGCCACTAGCTTCTGGACGCCTCCCTATTATTGAAGCTCGGGAAACGCAGAGTGGTATTTTCTTCCTTCAGCACTTTGTCATAGTACGTCTTCATGCCCTTCTTCTTGATCCCACAGTGGATATATTTGTACTGTTCACACGTCGCAAACGGGTAGTAGGGATTGTTTTGTAGGTTCGTCTCAAGGCAACTCTGAGTGTTGCGTTTCCATGGCTCAGCAATGTAATCGCTCAGCGGAGCGCCGGCGCCGGAGTATGTTTCCGTCCGCCACAGAGGAGGTTCAGGTGGCGGTGATTGAGACTCCGAGTCTGCGATGTTTTCAAGGTGTTCGAGGTAGGGAAACGCGTCCAAGTCTTCAAGTAAATCTTTGTTAGTGTTGAATTCACGATGCTGAGCAGGTTCAACGTATCTGAGCATGCTGCGAATAGTTTGATTCTTCTGGCATGCAACCTGAACGTGTTTTGGATGGTGTAATTTGATATGTTTAAGTCGCCAGCTGTCTGAGGTGAACTTCTTTCGGCATCAAAATTCGGAGCAATGGAAAGGGATCATCTCTGGCATTGCTGACGACATGCGAGGAGTGGAGTATACAGTGTAGAAAGGGACGAAAGTTGGTGCCGAGCCTGAGCAGTCTGGTGTAGGTGTAAGCTAACGATACTTTCAGCTAACCTGAGAGATTTATTGAGCCTTAACACCATCACAAGGAGGTTCCTTACATGCCAGGAGTTGAAATAATACTGCATGTGCAATATCGCATAATACTATGAATAAAATAAAACTAATACAAAATCCGTAAGCAAAATAAATCCTGAGCAATTCAAAAACCTCACGACGCATGTAATAATCAATGCCTGAGATAAATATATCAGAACAAAGGAAACAAACAAGCCCACAACCCAACTCCTAATCCAAACGAGCCGGAAAACGAAAAACCCTAAGTGAACAAAACACCTCCACATATGCCTTAATCAGTGCCAGAGATGAATAGATTACAGCAAAGGAAACTTACAAGACAAGAACCCGACCCTAATCCAAATGCAACAACCATCGCTTCCTCTGCAATGCAAAAACTGGTTTGCTCCTCGCCTACCGAGCCATCCGGATGCACCTCAGGGAGAGGGACATCGGGAAGAGGCATAACAGGGAGACTGTCACCACCTGCCAATTCGCTGAGCAGCTGCTGATCCACATCGACATCCGAGGTGTGTCCGGCTGCCTCAGTTTCTTGCAGAGTTGGCACCACCAGGTGAGGTTTTTGCGGTGTCACAAGCCCCAAAGACTCCACCCCACTGAGGAGATGAGTCTCCGGAGTTCATGGTCATGGGTGATACTCCGAAGTTTGTGGCCATAGGGTAGGCACTGGAGGTTGTTGCCGTGGGGTATGCTCACGCATCTTCTGGCCTTGTTCAGGTAGCATGATTTGCTGATCGTCTAACATGGAATCTACATCAGCAGCTGATGTATTTACAATCTCTCCCTGCCCAATTGTCCGAGATTCTTTGCCATCATCCTCATTCTCATCCTCCTCCTCCTCATCCTCCTCCTCTTCATCCTCATCCTCCTCCTCTTCATCCTCCTCCTCCTCATTTTCCTCCTCCTTATCTTCCTCCTCTTCATCTTCCTTCTCTTCATCGTCACCATCCCTTTCCATATCCACATCGCCGTCTAAATCAATGCAGTATGGTGGGTCCACTTCATCCTCCATGAGTATATCCACATCAGAACATGAGTCACATTAGCTGACTGTATAGTCGGTATCATCATCTGAGGAAATTGACACTGTGGGCGATGCTTCCACCTCAAAATAAACCCACTCTAGTTAGCCCTCCGTATCCGAGTCTACCTCATACATTTACCTCTGCAACTTCAAAGCAACAGTATGAGAGATTTCATCTCTGATCGATCTCTTAGGCTGCCCATTCCCCTTGCTCCATGTAGCCTTTCCACCGCGCTGTGAGCTTTCTCCCGCTGGGGTTTGTATAACAATATCTTTCCCTTTCCCGTTCCCATTCCCATTCCCCTTCCCCTCCTCTTTCTCCGTTGCCTTCCCCTTTCCCTTTCCCTTCCCCTCTCCTTTCTTTGTTGCCTTCCCCATCCCCATCCCTTCCTCCATTCCCTTCGATTTCCCGGTCCCTTTCTCACTGCGTGCCGGCGCTCTGGGATCCGTCCAGTTCTCATCATCATCATTCTTGTCGAATATCTCATCCCAATTGAATGGCCTAACAGCCAGGAAGTCGTCTGGCTTGTACTGTCAGCAGCTTGGCGGCTCAATCTTTGCCCTGAGATCATCGCTACCGTATCAAGTGAAACGCTGCCCAGTACATTTAATCTTCTCCGAGCTGGTTGTCTGCAGATTGGAGCCATCGACTTGATCCCCAAAGGCACGGGGGTTGTTCCACCTCCAATTATTCATTTGGTCACGGGTTGTGTCAAACATTTACCCCATATATGAGTGGAAGGCAGCCCACCACTTCCGAAAAGGCGAACTCCTGCTACTGCGGTGCGGCCACATAAGCTGGAATTGGGCAGGGTATCGAGTGGTTACTGGATCAAAGAAGATTAAGTCGTAGAAGAGGTCCTATACTCTCTCATCCTTGATGCCGTAAATATTGTATATCCGTATTAGTCCCCTGATGTGTTCGGAGATGAATGTAATGATCTGGTCCCTATCCAATGCCAGACATCGGTTGATAACCGACATGGGCATCTTGGCCCCTGCAGAGGCCTTTCCCTTGCCTTTTCCGCTACCCTTTGGTGCCATTTAAAATGAATCTACATCTGAGGCATTAGCATTATGATACAGTCTCATGTAGCGGAAGGAAGGTCCGAGGGAATGTACAATTTGTGTATGTTATCGAGTGTGTTTTGGAATGAGAGACATTGTTTTGTGCAAGTCACGTGATGTCGAGATAGTTCAGGATGCTCGTGGTGTGTTGAATACGGGAGGAAAAGGGAAAGGAGGTGTAGAGAGAAAGAAGGGATATATATACTCGAGTTCCTGCGATGTCATTGTTCAACTTGTGAGATATGATAATTGTGATTCATATCCTGCGTTTTGTTGGTTAAGGAACACAAAATGGCCCAGCCTTCATCTTCAACAACCACCACACACCTCATGAACAAGAAGCCTCTAGACGAGATTTATGACTCGCAGGGAGAAAAGTTTACAATGCCACGCATTCCTTTTGCATCATACACCACTTTTACCTCTCAGACCTCATGCATCTTGGAGTAAACTGAGTAGTTCTCAGGTTGTGCCAACTGTGCAACCATCCAACATGGCTACCAACACGCCTAGCGGTGGAAAAAGCACACGCAACTGATATCATATGATCGAGAATACGTCATTGTTTGCTTTGCGATGCTTTTAGCTCTACCAAATGAGGCTTTCCACCGGCAAGCTGAAGATATACACAATTGATGGTTCAAAGTATTGTGCCAAGAACGAGTGCAATACTATGATAATCGCGCCAAGCAGGCATCAACACCCTTCAAGCGGTACAAATAGACCTACAGATATTGCTATAACACTGAATATCAATGCTGAGTGTAATCTGAGTTTAATCTGATGGCAGTTGAACCAATAATTGAACGCATTTCAAGGGATCTCGTCCCCGAGTATCGTCACGGGTGATAAACTGAGTAGTTCTCAGGTTGTTCCAACTGTACAACCATCCAACATGGCTACCAACACGCCTAGTGGTGGAAAAAGCACATGGAACTGATATCATTTGATAGAGAATACATCATTGTTCGCTTTGCGATGCTTTTTGCTCTGTCAAATGGAGATTTCCACCAGGAAGCTGAAGATATACACAATCGATGGTTCGAAGTATTGTGCCAAGAACGAGTGCAATACTATGATAATCGCGCCAAGAAGGCATTAACACCCTTCAAGCGGTGCAAATAGACCTTCAGATGTTGCTATAACAGTGAATATCAATGCTGATTTTAATCTGATTTTAATCTGATGGCAGTTGACTCCATAATTGAACGCTTTTCAAGGGATCTAGTCACGGGCAATAGTGATTTAGAGTCTAGCACGGTCTATACTGTGCCTCACTTTGTTTTCAAATCCCTCCCTGGTCGCTCAAATAGGAGTGTATCACGCCTGACGTTGTATATGCATCGTGAAAAAAACCAAGTCGCACTCCGGATGCCGGAACAATTAGCGTGCATCAGACGCTTCAGACGAAACCTTTTGAGCCTCGTCATAGAGACACACTGCACGTGCATATACACAACCCCTGGCATTGCCTTTGCACTTCCTGAGGCAGCATTCCTTACTGTCGCAGCTATATAGTACACATAATTCTTACTGTCGTAGCCATGCAGTGTACACACCTTTTGATCTACAACACTACTCATGTAACGCATGAGTACAATGTACACTGTAACGTAACGCAATGTTCATGGCATGCGATGTTTATACAATGCCCTAAATTGCATTCACATCTCGGGCAACGGATACAGTGCAGCCACATTACTGTTGACAATGTTTGATATGAAGCTCTAATATATACAGTTTTCCGTTGTACACATTGCAGCCAGCATGAAGTACATCCTCTAAACAACTCTCTCCTTGTTCCAAACGCCATGCTATACCTTGCAGCCAGCATAAAGTACATCCACCAAACTACTCTCTCCTCGTTCCAAACGCCATGCTACACGTCGCAGCTAGCTTGAAGCACATCCTCTAAACTATTCTCTTCATCGCAGTCATCCACTGACTCCGACTCTATGTCCTCATCCTCATCCTCCTCATTCTCGTCATTATTATCATTGAGCTGGAGACCACTATATCGCTGGCACGACTCCTGGCAGTGTGAATATCATGATGCTCATTGTCGCTATCATTGTCGCCATCATTGTCGCCATCATTGTCGCCATCATTGTTGCCATCATTGTCGCCATCGTCAATCCCATCCTCAGCATCGAAAGACAAATCTTTAGCAATGGGGATGCGGATCGTAGCAACAATTGGAGTCTCAATGTCCGGCTCTATCATCAGGGCTTCCATCACGGTCTTGTTTAATACCACTCGGCAAGGCTTGGCTATGGGTGACATGTTATTGGCTCCTTTCTCATGTAGAATGAGGTTGTTGAGAGCCACCCTTATGGACTTGATTACCTTCTGTCTCAATGGAGATGGGAGATCATTCCAAATATTCATGAGATCAGTATAAGTCTCTGCAAAATGTTAGAGTGATTGAATGCATTGTGATGGCCATACTTACCGCCATCATTATCTCGATTGAAGTAGTCCTCTCACTCGGGCCTGTTCCGCTGGATTTCCAAGTCATCGCTTGGAACCTTTGTTGCAGCTAAACCTCTATTTCTTTGCCACTCTGTCAGTACGTGATGCAATGCCGTATATGTTAACACAATCAGTGCTGGGGGTGTCTGTTCCCGAATCCATTCATGGAAGCCCTCTGAGTGCCTGCCACGTTTGTGAATTTGTTGGAAGAAATGTACATATAGAAATTGTGGAATCTCCTCAGCAAGAAAGTAGCTAGCTCGTTCCTGGTGGTGTTAGCAATGCTACAAGTTGCAGACATAACTAATATCAGGTTCATTTGTACGATCATATTGGCGTACAATGAATGTTGAATCTGATATAATTCGGTCAATAGGTATGCGGCGCTCATCATCTTCAAAACGGTGCAAGTTGTATAGTCTCCCTACACACTCACGAGCTTTCTTGATCATTTGGGATCTGACTGCAGTGCAACTGTTTTTGATCTGACATATGTTAGTCTGTGCGAATACAATTCTGGGAGATACCTAACTATCTTGAGCCACTCCTTCTGACGTTTCTGGAAGCTAATATTAACTCCTTCCTGCCCGTATGCCTTGGGCCAAGAATGCTCTACAGACTTTGTGTTGGATATGTTAGTCGGTATCTATCACTCTCAGAATTGTATAAGCTATCAGCAGAAACTCAGCTTCAGTTGGAAATGGTATCTCACTCAGCAATTAGTTCTCCATCATGCGACGTATTGTCTCCAGTACAGCAGTAACTCGAAGATCACCTGGTACAAGGAGACTTCGACTGCCATATCGTTTACTGCTGACTGACGACGGTATCCTTGGCAGAGAAGATGGGATGAGTTGTGAAGCCGATGATGATGGGTGTGGACTCTGGAGGTGACTAAGGTTTGTCGCTGAACGAATAGCGACGTTGGAAATGACACTGGGTGCTGGCGACATTGAAATGTAGGCTTGATTCGGCAGGGGCAGAGACTGTGTCAGGGGTGGATTTGGTGCGGATATATTGGGTGTAGATGCTGAGGAGACCTGGGTAGTCGAAATCGAACCTTCGATACGTGAGGCTGTAGCCTTCATCCACTTTCGCTTCTGCTTGTCAGACTGCAAAGTGAGTTTCCTCTTATGACCGTTTGCTGGCATTGGGGAGACAACTGCAGGAGTGGCCGGTACTGCTTTTGGAATTGAGGATGCGGCCTTGTACGGTGGCTTTGTTGTTCAGGTCATTTTCAGAAGGCAGGAAGGTCAGAAAGGCAGAAAGACTGGAATGTCAGAAAGGCAGAAAAAGAGTGCAGTTGCGATGTAGACGAAGGGTAATGCAGTGTGGAAAAGGACTGACATGTCGCTGAGTATTGCACCTGAAAGGTTTTCACATGAAGGGGCTGATTCACACGATTTCGTATTAGCTTGTCACAAAAGCGTCGTGTACGATCAGTCAATCAAATATCACTAATGCCAAGAAAATCCAAACGAAACTAAAATCAACTCTGTAAAATGCAAAAACGACTCCACCCGACCCAAAGAAGACATGCAAAGACCCAATGTACGACCCAAAGAAGACATGCAAAAATCCAATCTAGCCTAACCCCCAAATACCAACCTAACTACGAAATGCGAACTTGAATCTACATATCTCAGTATGCTAGTCATTTGCAGTACTGTTGGACTTACCGAAAGCCATCACTCAAATTGCTGACCGCATGGTGGAGTCAAACGTGACGTCTTGAACTGTGTGAAGCTCATATCGGCATTGACATCATGATACGTGCCAATTGCCACCGACTCCGATGACTCATCAACACCCATCGATACTGACGAAACATCACATATTGTCTCCTGCTCCACCAAAACCTGTTCCATTTGCAACTTCGCCTGCCGCTGTTCCTGTAACTCCACCACCGCTCATGATGTCACCTCAACAATTTGTGCTGTCTCCGCTATTCGTGCAACTTTGGTACTCATTGACTCCTCCAGCACAGACGATGACAAATCTTGGAGAGAGGCACACTGGACATGGTGAGTATCAGTCACCTCCATTTGTATTATTACCCAGTCGTTGATTGCCAAGTCATTCATTGCAACGAATCTGGGAGCAGGTGTCGGGCTCACGGCCTGTTCTGAGGACTCAGGTGTTACCGGGGGAGATGATCGTAGTGGTGGTGGTGGTGGTGGTGGAGGAGTAGCTCTTGCAATCCTTGGAGGTGCAACAACAATTGCCTTCAGAACAGCCACAACGATGAGAGGGTTGTAAGCTGTAACGGTAAAGAAGGTCGCCACAGAGTCGTTGCCATTGAGTTGAGTCGCATTCCACGGCTGCTAAGAGGTTTTGCCGGGCATGACTAGATATCCAAGGATACAGCTGAAATCTCTAGCAGGACATAGGCAACCCACAGCATAGTGTATGGCCTTTGCGGTGAGATTCTCGACTTGTGGGAGATGCCATCTATTCGCGGTGTGGTGAACGAATATGTTGTCCCAACGGTTGTAACTTTCGGGGCCATAGCTGTCATGGTCGACGATGCAAACCCTGTAGGGGTATATAGGTGTTAGACTCGTAGGGAGGATATTGGTGGAGATATCATCAAGTTTCCATTTCTTCTGGAGAGTAGAAGCAATGATTGTCTGTGGCGTTGTACATTTTTGGGAGGGTGGCTGCAGCTTCGGAGTCTCGGGATACCAGGTGTCTTTCTTGACATCGCCATTACTACACTTGGAATTGAGGCAGGTATCACGGTTGTCGGAGTTGTCAGAGTCAGGATCGATATCGGTGTCGGTAGGTAAAGGTGGGTTTTCTTTGTGATATCGGTTCATCTGCACCCGAGTTTTATCGAAACAGTCTGAGAGTAATACCTGCAACCCACTCCACCATTTTATTTATCGTGGTTGAGTCGATGCCCGATGCTTTCACATCCCCTGAAACTGTGCAAAGTGCCTTGTAATAAATGGGTCCAAAAAAAGGATATCATATATCAAGTCAATCATGCCATCATCCTTCACACCGTGAATGGCATACATCCGAATAAGACCCCGAATGTGCTCAGCCATGAACTGCTTCGCAAAACCATCGAGGTGGAGAGTGTCCTTAATTGCATCGGTTTTGGAGGGGGTGAAAGGGATCTTCTTGGATGGCAGTACAACGTTCTGAGCTGTATGAGGAGTCGGTCAGGGTTAGGGTTAATGTGTCTGAAAACGATGATGAGAGTGGTAAATGTGTAAAGATAGAGTAGATAGAGATGATAGAGAAGAATTGAAATGGAGGGAGTGTACAGCAGTATATATACAGTACAGAATGGGCCATCAAGGTGCTTGAAATCATGTGGAGTGGCTTGCAGAAGAGTTGAAACTGTTGGTGATATCAAATACTGTTGGTGATATCAAACATCATACTTGAAAAGGAGCTTTCCTGGGTGTGAGCTGTTATCGGCACTGCCCTTCTGGCCTGAAAGATACACCTCATATTTTATACGACTCTGAGTGTTGTTTGAACCACTTCTTGAGCGTGAGACAAACTCGTCATTCAAATCCTAGGTCAAAGCATCGAAGTGTGTCAGTTTGGATTCCTATCATAGAGCAGTGATATCAAGTTCCAACATAATGATGCAGTGTGGTATCACAAACAGTTGGAACCTGCCATATGAAGTTCGAGAAGCGTCACCGGCATCTCTGGCAGTGCCTAGACCTCTCCAGGCACTACCAATAGACACTGTACGGTGGTATCATGAACTCTGAACTCATGTCTTGGCACAAGAAATGAGTGATATCACATGTTTTTGTCCGTGTTTCATATCATCCTCCTGGCCAAACTTCAAAAAAGCAAGCAAACAAGTAAGTCCATGGACTTGCTTGTATTTGCCTAGCCATTAGAGTCACATTAGGCTCTGGACGTGGCTACATTGTGACAAATTCTATCTGCAGTATACTCCAGGGTCTTGGCATTTTAGATACAGCTCGGTGAGTTTTGTGTGCCATGCGGCTCAATTACCTGCTTGGCAACCCTCATAACATTCTGCCAACTGCATATACAGACCTCAGCATTGTCCACACGATATGTACCATGCCTCCCATATGAACTTCGAATCGTTGCTGCCCTGTTTGCTTGAAACCTTACAAGTCTGACCTGTGGCTCTACAAACATATTGACAGCGACTATCCTCGATATCGCATCCAACTTCTTGAGGTTATGACAAACTCCAAGCCCGCTGAACGCGTTCGACAAAACTCTCAGCATTGTGTCGACAATTCGCACAGTGGTTTCTATGCAAACCATGACCCCATTGATGATCCTGATGCGTTTCCTCCATTGTATACGTCTCCTTCTCCAGAACCATCCGAATTTGACTCAAATACAAAAAGCTTTTCATATTCCAATGCAGGAGCCCCTGTCGCTTACGTTCCGATCGACGATGAGTACAATGCTGAGCACAATTATGAGCAGTACTTACACAACCCCTGCCATCCGATCGAGAGTGAGGACGAGTACAATTTTGCCAAGCTGGTAACATCGAAAGGTCTTCCTGCCAACGTCATCAATGACTTCCTGAAGAGCAACTGCGGTCTTAAAGAGTGTGTGCGTAATTCTCTGAAATCGAATTACAACCTCCACCAGAACATTGATGCGATGGAGGATGGACTTGGCCATGACTCCTGAATGAAAGCTACATTGCAGATCGCATGGAATGCGCAGTATCCGGATGCAATTGAGTGTTGGCACCGTGATCTTATAGAGAGTGTAAAATGGCTACTCCGGCAGCCAGCATACCAGGAACATCTTACGTACACTCCGAAACCATGCGTCAATAATGCTGTGCACTGTGTTTACAATGAGATGCATACTGGAGACTGGTGGTGGGATAAGCAGGTAAGCTTCCTTCTTATACCCTTTACAATGCTGTATACCCTTTACATGCTGACAATTGTGTAGACAACACTACCAGTCGGTGACACGTTGGTGCCAATGATATTCATATCTGATGGCACCCACCTTATGAACTTCTCTGGTGACAAGAAGGTATGGCGGATATATATGACGATCACTAACCAATTCGCAGCCACACGGATGAAGCATACAATGCACAGCGTATTGTTGGTCGCCCTTTTGCCCATTCCAGTTAAGATGCACGATATCCCCCTCAAAAAAAGACGTGCTCCGAGGGAGCATAACCGAATGGTCACTCAGAACGTGCTGCAGCATGTGTTGCAATCCCTACCCAATTCCGACTCAGAGACCCACACCTTCTATACCTGCTGTGCCGATGGCAACGTCAGGTATTGTTATTTGATACTGGCTACCTGGATGGCCGATTACCCCGAGCACCGTGACCTTCACAACATCAAGAACGATGCATGCTACTGGTGCAAATACCTATTGCCGGAAATGGTTAATCTACCCCGCCGCCGACAGGAGCGACACAACCTCCGAGATCATAATATCTATCATATACTGTCAGATTCAAATACACCCTCGAGCATCGCCGATCTCAAACACCACGATGTTAATACAGGTTTCAACATTTTATGGTATCTCAAATGCATTACAAGCGATCTTCCCAAGCCTAATCTACTCCATACGATACAACTTGGAATGCTGAAGTACCTCCTGACATGGCTTCATGAATTTCTCAAGCCGAATAAGCAGCTTGACAAGTTCAATAATATTTGGCTCTCGGTGCCTGCATACCTTGATATGACGAAGCCCAGAAGTTAAAATGAGGAGGTTTCGCATTGGAATAGAGGAGAAATCAAGACGATGACACGATTCCTTGTGGGTGTTGTATGCAATGCTCTGCGGGACCCAAGTCCCTTTCAGCGCAGTGTTTTTGATCGTGCAGTTAAGTGCTCTCACTCTCTTGTTGAGTTCTATTTCTATTGCCAGTATGACTCCTATGATGATAAAATGCTAGACCTCATGGACAATGCTCTACGTCACTTTCACGATTCGAAGGATATGTTTCAACAATTCAGGGCTGGGAAATAACTGGTAGCAGAGGCCAAAGAGAGATGTACGGAATTGTATGCCGAACGGGATACCAAGTTGAATTCCGAGGAAAACAAGAAGAAAACAGCTGCCTTTCGACATTGCATTTGCAATGTCTGGAAAGGTATTATCGATGCAGAAATGGCCGAATAAATTGAAGAGGGTAGCATTTTCAACTTTTCCAAGATACATCTCATGCAGCACTTCTGAGAGCAGATACAATGGTACGGTTCGCTTAAACAGTGGTCGATGGAGATTGGAGAAAGTTCTTACCGGAATCAGATTAAGGATGGGTTTAATATCTCCAACAAGATGGGTGATTACTATACTCAGGTAATTAACTACTACCTTAGGAGTGATGCATTCGCTGTCAGAAAGGCCAATCGCGATACATGGAACCTTAAACGAGCTGGTCCACGAACGACGCAAGTGACCGCAGAAGTGACTGCAGAAGTGACCGCAGAAGTGACCGCAGAAGTGACCGCAGAAGTGACCGCAGAAGTGACCGCAGCAGTGACCGTGGAAGAAACCACTACCAGTAGACATCATTTATTGAGGTTCATATCTCCACAGCATCACAAAGGAAAAGAAAAAGTCAAGGACTTTCAAGGCCTCTTGAAAATACTCAATGACGATGTCCTCCGAAATGGTCTGTACGATACCACCCATCATTTCTTACACTCCAAGCAGGTTAATATCGATTCGGATGATCTCTTAAGGAAGCGCTGCCGCTATTTACCGTGGATTGGAGGTAGAATCAGGTAACATGTATGATAAGCGTATCATTCAGAACCTCAGATATAGTGGACATAACTTATTGTATTCTGGGGCAGCCCACCATGACTGGGTGTGGATTCAAACTTCGCAACGTAAGGAGTCTCACAAGGTACTGCAGGGATGCGTACTTCAACGTTTTCTTCGTCTATTCAAGCTGCGAATCATGCATTCGCGCAGCATGAATACCTTTTGGCTAGCATACGTTGAAGCGACGAAGCCTGCCAACGGTGGAATGCTGGAAAGTGCGTCGCAGCTGGTCAGGGTAGTGAAACCATCTTCCAGAGGTGCATACGCAGTTATTAGTGCAGGAAATATTGTGGGTGCGGCTCACTTAATTCCAGAGGAGCCCATTTCGTCGAAGTCGGAGAATAAAGGATGGATAGTCAATAGTTATATAGACCTAGCGACCAGAAACGATATTTTTATATGCTGGAAGACAAGTTGAATACAGCGGTGAAGAGGATATAAACGGTGTTTAGAACTGTAAGGTATTAGAACTGTAAGGTGTTAGAACTGTAAATAGACAATATGCTGTGCAAAGCATCATCATTACAATACTCAGAGTAGTGTTGCCACCAAGCACCAAGTACTGATAGGCAGACCTTCAAGTTGCTTGCGTTCAGCCAAGACATGGACACAAGAAAAGTTATGGTGTAATATGCCGTGCATAGCATCGTCATTACAATACCCAGAGCAGTGTTGCCACCGAGCACGAAGCACCGATAGGTACACCTTCAAGTTGCTTGAGTCCAATCAAGACAGGGATGGAAGGAAAGTTATGGTGTAATATGCCGTGCATAGCATCGTCATTACAATACCCAGAGGAGTATTGCCACCGAGTACGAAGTACCGATAGGCAGACCTTCAAGTTTCTTGCGTCCAGCCAAGACATGGATGCAAGCAAAGTTATGGTGTACTATGCCTGGCATAGCATCGTCATTACAATGCCCAGAGCAGTGTTGCTACCAAGCACCAAGCACCATGCAATTCACCGGCCAGACGAAGAAGACGGTATATTAAGCGTCCCATGGTGGTGTGTAGAGTGGCATGCGACCGTGTGAATACCTAGTACCAGGAGTTGTTTTTGCGGTGCCTTACATCGTATCGTCGCGAATGTACATGTTACCCTGCCTTCCGACATTCTAGGTGCTCCTGGTACATCAGCGATATCTGGGCGTGACTAATACGTTGGGGCACAGGGATATTTTCCCGATGTGCATGCAGAGGAAAGTATTCCCATATTCTTAAAGTCGAACATCTATATCGGACTATGCCTTCTCAAAGCCCTCACCATGACACAACTCCAATCGTATCAAATGTTTGAAGGCTTGCTAATCGTCAGAAACAACAAAAGTATAGGCCTTCAGAAAATTCTCAGCTTCCTCCTGCTAAGAGATGTGTTTCCGCACCGGCTGGCAAGAGGGATTCCTCTCAAGGAGGGAGTTCCATAGACTCTAAAATCCAAGGTCAGAATTCCACCCCTTTATCTTCGCTGAACAATTCTTGCGTTGCAGATATCTCTCAACACGTGACTTCCACCCCATCCGCTACAGAGCAACAGTCAATAAATACCCCAACCGCTATGTCGGGTATAAGTAGTCGTAGCACAACAGTACCAGGAGGAATCTCACAGACAGATTCAACGCGTCGTATTGTATCCAGCCCCGTATCCAGCATTGCTAGCACTCCCACTCCTCGCAGCGGTCTTGAAAACCTGCCTAACCCCATCTGTAATCCAGAATCCCATGCGATCATTACAAATCCACTGCGAACGCAGCTACAGAAAGGAATCAGAGACAAAGGCAGCGGCAATTGCAACTGCAGGTGGTGTGAACACCTCGATCAGTGGTCTCCAGCAGTCGCAGCATCTATCAATTTGGTCACTCAGACATGACACGTCTCGTATTTGCAACGGGTTCACTCCTGGAGCTCTACATGTGGAACACATGGCCATGTATGAGTGCAAGCGACTTGGAGATAGTAATTTATGCAACGTGACGCGTTGCGAAAGCATTAGCTGAAGCCCCACACTGGCAGATAATAGAGAAGTACTGGAACACCGCTATGCAGCAAAACAAGATTTGGTCCATAGCATTTGAGGGACACACAAAGGAGATCTTGAAATAGGTATGCTGAAGCAACGGACCACATTGGATATTACATGCTCAAACTGTTACTAGGTTCGAGTACAAGTCGATAAGGTTAAATCCCATTTTATTCAATCAGCAAGGGATAACATAGCAGAGCTTAATGGTCTCCACTGCTTTAAATCCGATGCAGAGCGTTTGGAGTTTATTGATTTTATTCTGATAGACAATAAGTATCGTTTTCCTGAAGAAGAGCGTGTGGAAGGTAGTGTACACGGTCCAAATCCAATGCAGAGAGAGTCGAATGCTGCTAATGAATGGCCAGCATCCACTTTACATCCTGGCGGAAGCAATCCCGGGGTTTATTTACATCAAATTGTATCATCGGTCGAATAACTGTGGTAAGTATGCTGATGGATATTATAATTCCATGATTGATGACAAGGACGGTCATATACCCCCACCACTGATCATGTTTACCTGCACTGTATTGCGCCATGCTCTGCTGAAGTAGCAAAAGAACAAATGTGTTCTTCCGAAAGATTCTAAGTCAAAGCTGAAAGCTGACAGATCCGATCGCTCGAACTACTTCAACTACAAGAATGACGGTGGTAAGAATGCATCCTGCTGCACTGCAACGGGTCGCAAGTTGTTGACCTCGTCTGGCTTGACAGATATGTATACATTCTTGATGAATACCTGGAACACACTACTGGAGAGCTACCAACAGAGGGTGTATAAAAACACACTTGCTACAGTCAAGCATCACAACTAACAGGTGGAGAATCCAATGCCTCCCATGGTCATCAGCACGGAAGCAGCACGTGTTGACAATACTATTCTTCTTTACTATTTGACCTCCAAATCGGCACTTGAGGAGTCTGAGATTGGAAGCACTGAATCCAACATCCCGATAGACAACAATTGGACGAATTACGAACTGCATTTCGGGATGACAGGGGGTAGTGGGAATTACGAAGATGAAGGTAACGAAAGTGACGAGAGCGATATCATGCCCACCTCCAGGTGGCGATGACAGGCTGTAACTGTACTCAAGAGGATTGATCTGAAAACCAGTGATATCGATGGCTATGAGGTCGACAACGGTGACGATGCAGATGCAGATCAGGAGGAAGAAGCATCGCAAGCTGATTATAGATCAATGCAGAATTTGGAGGACTGAGAGCATAGTACTAGAGAGTGTGAAGATTGGACAGTATATTTCAGACCTGTAAAATACAATGATGTCGAAGCAAATGCAATGGCAAACAATGTATCCCGAGCGAAGACTGTATTGTAATAAGTGACAACATCTGAAAGCTAAACATGTATATGGGGAGAGTGTGGCATCCGATAAATAGCAATAGCGGAGAGGGAAAATGTGGCACTTGGCCGATGAAAGGAATAAATATCGCCGGACATAGTATTAATGGCTACAGCATAACTGGAGCCCCTGTGAAGAGTGTAACACACGTATCATTCTGATGGTGCATAAACGTCACCAGATTCTGGAAACAAAGTAAAGCAAGCACGATTCTGGGATGGCGAGTGTGGTAGATCAGCATCCACGGGGTAATATACAATGCGACGTGTTGCAACGATAAGAGAGGTGGTATAATCGCCGCCGCAGTGTAAGTATTCAATGCAACCCGTCGCCTGGACGATGGGTAGCATATAATTGTCTGTCAGAGGGTACAAGGTTCCGTCAGAGCCATCAGAGCTGTCAGGACCATCCGGATGTTCCTGACGGAAACTAGGGTTGTTGCTGATAATTGTCAGGTGACAATGAATCACAAATACAGCTGGAAGTGAATATATCCCTGTTTCCAGTCATACTACAACCCCTGCATCTTTGTTTAGTTTTGCAATATGAGGGGATAGAAGAAATATGAAGTTGTGCGAATAACAAGTATATTTAATATTGTTCTAGATTTCAGAGTTGAATGATAGTGCTTTCGATCCTGACATAATTTCCTAGAATCTGACAATAGTCCCATCTGAATCTTGGGGGCTAAGATGATCGATTTCTTTGAAACAATTCACAAAGGCTTCATAGAATTAACGTAGTTGATGAGCTTCATTGCTGGTACAATATGGCAGAACAGCACACCATAGATCCTTCAATTTCCTGTTGTAAAGTTGCGTGACACCTCATATCCATGATACTAATTGAGATTAATGTACAAATAATGATACTGATTCCCAACTCCAGCTACATGCAAATCAATTGGGATTCCATATTTTTCATTTTTGTGGCCCCTGTCAGAGAGGTCAATCACGAAATTAATACTGATCTGACCTTGAGCAGCATGTGAGTAACCAACTGCTAAGATTATTAGAATATTGTCAATTATTGAAACCTAAGTATCGTCACTGGGAATCTCCATACCTGAGAGAATATGGTGGGGTACATTGTATTGGCTCAACAAGTTTTCCAAACAGACAGAAGGCCATGACAGGTTGGCGGAATTCATGAATGTCTTTAACATATTGCTGATATCCCACCTGCAAGTTTACCAAGCAAGCCAACAATGACGTCGCTCTGGTATTGGATCGTATTGTGCAAACAACTGAGGACAGTGGTTGAAATATTGTTTTGTCTTGCCACCCAAATAGATAATATGCGACTGCAGTCCGAGCCAGATTTTGCAGCTCCCATGTGTGACATTATAGTATATAGTTCGGAATGTAATATGGGTACACAGTATCTGTAAAGACTGTAAGCATTGTTTGTCCAGTTTTAATATCACCTTGTAGCTATTTGTGGCAGATTTATGCTGTTAGATCATTCAGCTGAAGACATGAGGTATTGGTCTGACGATAATTAGTGATTGATTGATGTTAATTGATGGGTATGAGAGGGATAGACTTTGATTATAAATGAGTAGGATTGGCGAAAGAACATTGAAAATTAATCTGATAATAATAAACAATAGATTGATTATACCGATGTGCATGAAAAGGACTGTATGTGATTTTGCCTACACAGTCTTTGATATTGGTACGCCAATATGCTAAAGATACAATTAATGTATGTAGGGATACTTACGTGATAAAGTTCAGAGATGGTAGATATTGCCTGCGCAATAAGGAGTGAAGCTTGAGGAAGATAGAGAAAATTCGATAAGTGCTCATATATATCAATAGTTATTTGCCGTACCTAGTTGTCATTTAAATCATACAATATTTGATCATATTCAACTCAAGGTTAACATGCAATCCATGCTAACATAAATTTCAATTTGGACCACATAAAATGCCATAATGTGTTTAAAACACTACAAGAAGTTCACTTCAACCTATCACATTATTAGGACAACTTTTCACATTATCAAGAGCGCATGAGTATCTGAGTACAAGAGTGATATCAAATAATGGTTAGACTACTTCATTTGTTAAAACAAACCATAACAAATGGTACTATATTTAGCGTTTCACACCCCACCATTCTCCAAATACGACGGAATCAGTGAGAGGTAAATATTGATCAGTTTCCAATATTGAGATAACTCTATGATTTGTATTCTTGTAGGATGGCCTTCTGATGTAGCTACAAACACAAAGTCTCACACACCCAGATATATCATTATGTGAGACTTGGTAGCAACTTGCAGTGTTGTTGCGATATATTGAAGCACTGTCACCACGACCTCATATTAAATATATTACCAAATTATATGTTGCAATCAAAAAATCCAATGACCTTCCTGCAAGAACTCTACCCAGAAATTATGAATAGTACTATGAACTACAGAAGATCCTAGCCAAGTCAATAAAATCTATTATAATGGCAATATACCCAGGAATACGTATATGTGCCAATTAAAACTACAACTCTGACAATTGATTGCGATGAAAAGATACCCTGAATGATTGATAGTTTCCCTATCCCCTCCATACATGAGTACTCCTGATTTATACATGATCTGAAGACCTCTGCCAGTATATACTGATACTGTTTGACAACTACTAGATCGGCTTTGATGTGTTGATTTCACATACAGAGACAACAAACTACTTATATATGGTTGGTGGGTTGTTTATTGCCATATCGTTGTCAGATTCATTTAGTTGAAGGCTGTGAGCAGGTCTGATAATATATCAAATTGCCTAAAGTAGGTATACCCTTGTTCGTATCAAGTACTGTAATGACTATAGTTGCCCAAGCAAAAGACCATGACTCTTAGACACTCAGGCCTAGTGTGGGCAACAAACTGATGAGGATTCAGACCGTTGACAAACCAGATCGGTTCGAGGGAAGCAGATCGTTGCCAAGACTTTCCCGCTCACACCTCACCATTTCATCTCATGACATGAAAAAAACATAAGTATGTAAGTTCTTGGCCGTTCTACTTGATTTGTTGCACATCCTGTAGCGAACCTTAAACGCTACAAGATGAATTGAAAATCGAGCCAATCGGACAAGAACGTACTTGGTTATTGTCGATTGATATTTCTGGGATTCAGTTCGAAGTTTGCATCCAACCTCAAAACTTCGCCAAATCTCTGTTCGAATCTGTATTGAACTCCTTGTCCATTTGATCCATTTCGAACCGATCTGATTCGTTGCCAACACTACTCTGGTCTCGAATTTCATACTCATTGACTCACTAATTCACTGCTTGGAAATAGTCATCCATCTATCAATCCTGAAGTTTTGAATAAACCCGTTATTCCAACATGCACTGTCAGGCATTCACTCTCAACTACTTTCATAATTGCCTCAATAATATCTAAAGTTGCAAATGCTATCAAATAAGATATGAAATGTTGGAATATTTATTTATCAGGTCTGTGGCAAGCTTTTCAATTGACATCTGAAAGACTAAGCATATTAAGAACTATTAACTCGACGAGTATGATGCAGTGATATTCATCGCTTTATACTTATTTCATGATCATCTCTGAGTATAGCTTTCAACAATGCAAAGTGGAAGCAAAACATTCAGAGTTGATCAAGAAATCAAGATCAATCGAACACGGTACCTTTCTTTGTGAATTATTATCCAGTGCCAGATACAATCGATTGTTTACAATCACTATTACCAGAATCATCATCACCTACAGAACTCATACCGGTGATACATAAATTCCGAAATGACAGTCTGTTACTGTATTACGTTCCCACCAAGACCACAGACATTTCCACACTTGATCATGTCAAATCTGGGAATCCGTATTCAAACAGTACTGATTTGCACCATGCAGAGAAAATAAATATGTACTGAGTAACATTGGATCTGATTGATGATTTGTTAAAGGGAGGTATAGGTCACCAATAGTCGGTCATACAATGTCTAACTCTCACAAACATACTCCATCACATGATCAACCTAATGTCTGATGCGTTTGACTATTGATCATAAATTAAGTATATGACGAAGTTCATATGCAATGAAAACCACTCCTAGCCGATTGAGTTTTATTTCAAGGATATCATATTACACATCAAATGATTTTTACATTAAAAGGTATAGCAGGAAGATCTAAAATACAGTCCGGAGCATCATTTCAGTAATGATAGATGTCTTCTATACTAAAGATCGATATCATAGACTGGTGGAAGAATATTCAGATATGTTAATTGCTTGGAGAATTAAAACAATTGTTCTTATAACATTTACAATAGTCTCATACAAGGCGAAACTGTTGTTACCCAGATTATCTTTACTATTATGATACAACTTTCAGATTTCACTGGTTAAAGGAAAGTATGGCCCGTATACATGACTATTGCTAACCTCTCCAGTACCATTTAGATGAAATCAAACATTTACACCATTGACCTCATAGCTCTGCTGCCACACTCATTGAAATTTAGTGCTATCCACACTCCACAAAAGTCCTGCCAAAGATCCCATGATCGACTAATCATATACAATATTCTCGACTACTTGCTGAAACCTCTGACAACTGTACTGAATCGTCAATTAACGGCTTACCGTGTCTACAGTCATTACCAGCAATATTATATGTTTCATTCTGAATGGGTTGCCAACAATTGAGAGTATGTGGTACTGAACAATCATGGATATAGATTATATCCTTTGTGTGTAGTTGAAAGTAAGAAATTGGACAGATATATTCATTATGTTCTTGGTGTGAAGTTGAAAAGAAGAAATTGGACAGGTATATTATAATGCCAGTGGCACTTGATGATCATGATATTTATCAAACATTTTACAAAGATGTTCAAGTAACCTTACACAATGTATAAGATGCTCATGCCAACATTCAGACTCCTTATGATTCTATCCAAGTGAGAGTTTACCAACCTGCAGAAAGCTGCAGCAATATCAATTCTTCAATCCTACCATTCATCAAGTGAATTTCTTACAATTTCAATGAGGCTGATTCTATTCTTAGAGAGTGTATCATCAATTCTGATAACTATATATTATGGCATACCAGATCAATTATCAGTATTCTTGCAAAACCCGAACTCCTTTTGACAATACAGTTGGGTATGTTAGAAGAACCTCTGGGGTGGCTCCAACAACTCAGGAAGAAGTTTAAATGACTCACCGAATACAATAAGCTATGGTTATCTGTACTGCCAGACTTGATAATAACAAAACCCAAGACATCATATGAGTCCATTAGACAGTGGACTGGAAAGAAACCTAGAACAATGGGCTGCTACCTGCTGGCAGTTGTTATGAACACCCTATATTCTCCGAAAGCCTCTGATAAATGAATCTTTAATAATACTATCAAATGCATACAGGTACTTCTTGAATTATATCATTAGTGCCACTATCCTTTCCATGATGAGGACATCTTGAATCATATGGATGATACTCTGCATAATTGTCACAATTTCAAACATGTCTTTCTGCAATATCAGACATACAATAAAATAACTGAACAATGGAAAGAGTGGTAGAAATAGCTCAATAAGAAGTGAGATATAGATATAGACAATTATAGAAATTACTCTGTCAACAAATGAAAATGACAACTTGATGACTGGAATGATTAGATACAGTTGGAAGTCATTCATATCCTGGAGGTGGAGTCATCTGTAACTTTCCAACACTTCATTTAATGATATACCTCTGACATTAAATTGACTGTTTCAAAGGATTTCAGTAGTAGTATACTGGGATTAGTAAATTGGCTCACAGAATATGGATATCAGGTGTCCAATAAGGCCAGAGATATCTATTGCAAGATAGTCAATTATTATCTCCTCCAAGATACATTTGAAGTACAACAAATGAAACTCAATTCATATAGTTTAAGCAATATTATGAGTTGACTACCCAATCAGGATAAGAGCTATCAGACTTCTACCACTGGGAGGAAAAGTATGGACGGTTTCAAAGTAAAATAGGTATTGTTTGGTTTGATACAGGAGAGAGTAACTATGTTTCAAGATATTTGCAATTTAAATAGCCATGACAACATTCTCCAGAGATAGTTTGTAAACTTCACCTTGCTATATTTGAATGCCTTGAGGATATACATCGGTATCGATATATTACGAATGTATCACACCACCGTATTGCATATTATTGAGATCCCTACCGAGAGATTCAACGGTCAGTTGAAATATAATAAATTCCAGGCAAGTGGAGAAACAGAATGATATACGAGACGATCAGGAAATAATTTGATATGAACGAAAATATCCATCCAACATCAAATATTGCCTGAACCTGCTGATAAAGTATTGCAAGGATATATACCATACCAATTACTTTATGTTTGGCAACTCCAGATTTACAGTCAGGTATTATATTTAGAATTTGTGCTGTTAACGAAACTATTTTATAGAGGATTGCTTTTTGAATCTATTGACTGGTCAGAGTAGTTCCAAAATCGGAAGGGAATGTCCATTCAGAGCTGGTCACAAGGCTACATCTGTGAGGCTGCTAATCATATTCCCTATATTCTATCTGCTTGAACAGGGACTAATGGTGAGTGGTTTGTAAATAATCATATCGATTTGAATACATAGAATACGATCAATTGTGTAATGGAGGAGGAGTACTCACTGGTAGAATATAAAGACTTTGGCAATGCAAATAATTGTTTAGACAATTTCCCAAGTTGTACATGTATTGACCAGATGGATACTAGATAATGTTTCCATGTACTATATATATTGTTCAAAGACTTCACATAGAGTTGAGTTATGAGATAAGTTCTTTGATAATGTAAAGATATAAATATAAGGAGATTCCTTGATGATTTAGAGATGTAGAGCCACATTGAATGAACCTCTCAAGTTTCCTTGTCAACTGTGAAGTATCTACAGACAATTAATATATTTTGTAATTACACTAGTTATAGAAATATTGATGGTATATAGACTAGCAATGTATATAGGTGTCATAACAACCTTGCAAGGTGTATGAACAATGGTATATTATATACAGATGAATTTCATTGATAGAATTTCCATGACCTATAATTTGAGCAACGGTAAATTGCATATAGAAGAAGTGACTTGATGTGTAATTATGAAATATAGTTGAAAATTGGACTGATATCGCTTACAATTCAACTAACAACTCCAAACATTGCTATAAATATGACTATCAGCATGATTGCCACCTATATATCGTTCCAACAAATAAACTGCTCAAACCACTTACCTAAGCAAGTTTGGTGATTATGTAGGTGAAAATGGTTTCCTAATGAAGAAAAGATTTGAATGCTAATATCCAAAACAATGAGAGCTGCTGTTATCAGTAGAGCTGATATTATCAACTTCAGTGAAGTGTATAGATGCCTTTTTATCTGTATCCACACCTATTAGGCAAAAGATAATGTTATTATCACCTGTACATATTACTGAACAGGGGACCTGCAGCGGAATATTAAGTTAATGAGAGGATATCAAGATGGTAACTAGGTAAATATCAAGAACAAACTCTGAGATACCTTCTGAAATATTGAAAATCATTTATATATGTATATAACAATTAATATGGAGAGATATAGTAAAGATGATCTGAAATAGAGGAATAATGAGTTGAAGGGCTTCATCCTCTTATATGACAATAATAGCTGAACAATTTGTTCAACAATGTTCTTTGAACAAACTGTTTCTGGGAAGAATTCTGTTAGGTATCCTAGTGAGATACTGGACAGTGAAGATTACGATTACATAGAGTAAGCAACGAAGAGGATCAGTTCTTAGTGGATTGAACTGAGGAGATATTGATCCGAAGTTCAACTCAAACTGAAGAGTTCGATCCAAATTGAACAACCAAATTGAAAAACCGCAAACAATAATAAAGAAGCAAGTTTATGTCTGATTGCCACGATCTTTACTTTATCATGTAGCTAGGTGCAAGCGTTACAAAGTGAATCAAACATCAAGCTGATCGGACGATAACTAGCTTAATTATTATCATTGGCAATTGTGGTCCAAAATGATTGGGTTTGAGACGAATGGCTTGGCAGGGATCTGCTTTGCGCGAACCAAACAGGTATATCAATGGTACGAACTTCCAACACCTCGTTGCCAACACTACGATTCAGGTTGAATAATTAGTTGTGTACACACTTTATACATCAATACGTATATATATATCAATCAACAGTACAGTGGCAAATGAAATTACCACCCTCCAGATGAGTAATAGATGTGTATATACAATTACCACTGCAGAGCAACTTCAATTGTGAGAGAACCATTTAAGCTTGGTGCTTACCTGGTGTAATGGCGGTGTCAGGTATACTTGGTCTCATGAGTGCACTTCGCAGCCGAGGCCATGTAAATACCCTTTATATATAATCACCTCGCGAAGTACTTTTGTTACACTAGCGATCATCTTACCTAGATAGCTTACAATTGATATCTTTATCACTTATGTCCATTTGCAACCGTATCTAAATATATTCAACTATACAAGGACCTATGTCCTTACACAATAATGGCTCTTCAGTCATCAGATATGTTTCGCTCATGGGGTTTGGTGATTTGTTTACTTTTTCGACCCGTCGCGATACGTATACAAACCCACCATTTGTCGATTTCATACAATTGCAGCTCCAATACCCTCAAAGAAGTCATCTAGAACTCAATTACGCATCACTGACAATGATGACAGCAAGGATATGTTGCAGGCTGTAATCTCCATGTCTGAGAACCAAACAGATTGAATCACAAGGTCCCGGTCCGTTCCAACGGCCTTATCAGAGTTCAACATCACGAATGAGATGGACAATGAAGATGAGATCAACAAAGAAGATGAAGACCATCGAGACGATCGTGAAGACATCTTCAGATCCATGATCACTGACAAAGATCTTAGACAGATGTTGGCCCAAAACAAGATGCTAAAGATGATGTTCAAACAGCAGGCCGTATAGTTAAAGGACAAGCGAGAATGATTGGCTTTTGAATGAGAGAAATGGGCCGCTGAACACGCTGAACTCAAAGTAATGATGCTTATGAAACCCACAATCTTCACCTTGGTTCACCCCATACATTATTGTGGCAGAGTCAAGTAGTTAGACACGTTTATCGATACGTTAAACTCCAATATCGACTCACACGAATACTTGTATCTACGTGACAGATGCGATCAACTCAAATATGCGGTTTCTCTCCTTGACTACTGAAGAAACCACTCGGATCAAATACAGTATCAGACGGTAATAACGGACCCTTCCGAATGGGCCAACAATCTACATTCAGAGTCTGATCCCTGTTTGAAGCATAATGACCTGTTCATGAAAGAGATAATCCGGATATATGGTGACAAGGACTGCCGTGGGAAAACAGTGATAAAGACAATGGATGAATACATCCAATTGCCAAATAACCCGGTTAGAGTCTATGGAAACCGTGTGAAAGCTAATTGGAGATAGGCAGAATGGAACATACAAAAGAACGAGCAGATGATCTATGGTATAGCCTGAGCAGGGCTCTCCAACACACTCAAAAGCAAGGGCAAGCCGATGACTCCTACTTTTAGAAAGTTCAAGACAATCAAGGACCTTTTCGACAAAATAGCAGCCTCGGAATTCATACACACCGATCAGAGAACTGGCAGCCAGCAGCAACAGCAATAGCAAAGGGAGCCAGGATCAGGCCACAAAGGTGGAAAGTGAAGGACCCGCCATCTATCTCCGAACTGATGACTGAGAAGTTGACAAACAATAAGTAAAAGGGATACAGCAGTTCCAGTAGAACTGGCGGCAAATTGACTGCAGTACCATAGGTCTCAAAGGTGGTCTTCGACAACAAAAGGGCTAACAATCAGTCTATACGGTGCAGAAGCAAAAGCCATAAACATCTCCAGTACCCAATTTACAGCTCTGCTCGTACACCAGTATGAAGCTTCAACTATGGAGGAAGTTGTGGTGACAGCGGCGGTGGATACAACCAAGTGAAATGCCAAAAGTCATTCGACACCCAACAGTCAAAAGACTGGCATACCTCTCCCAGCATCTAGCTTGACAGGAGAGGCTGGATGAAGAGGAGTTAGGGCCAGAAATGTTGGGAATGAGATTGTTGTTGGCGAAGATAGATGATGTGCAGCCCCACCGAATCGCTCTCAAAACAAAAGTTATCCTTGAGCCCCCCCGGATCCTCTTGACAAGTCAATATGTATTTGTTACAGAGAAGTCGGAGTCGTCTCACATTGTTCACGAAGTACTCATGTGAGATCGATACAGCAAGATGCAAGACATTCGAGCTCTAATTGACTGTGCCGTAACAAGTATCTTTATGTCTCTGAGATTGCTGAGGTATCTCAGGCTAAAACATGAACCGGTATTTACAGCTATGCAGGGTCGCAACGGCCAAGTAATGATGTCTGTGAAAGAGAGTTGAAAGGGAAACATCTCGGTTCAGTATTTGGAGCACTTAATTCCGGTTGAAGAATCGCATCAGAAATACATTCCTGCGTCAGGGTGTATTAGTCATACCCAGATGTCCGTAGTATACCTGGAGCTCCTGAAAAGTCGGTAGGTAGGGTAACATATAAGGCCGCGATGATATGATCTGAAGTACTGCAAAAACAACCCCTGGCGCTAAGTATTCACACGGTTGCATATCACTCTGCACAGAACCTTGTGATGCGTAATATACTGTGTTCTTCGTCTGGCCGGTACAATTGCATGGTGGTTGGTGCCCAGAGGCAATACTGCTCTGGGCATTGTATTGACGATACTATGCATGGCATATTACATCATCAGATTATTTTCCATTGGGAATCACTTTGCTTGAATCCATGACTTGGCTGGACAAAAGCAACATGAAGGTCTGCCTACCACAAAGGAATGTTTATTATGTCTAGGTACAGTTCTAAACAACTAACAGTTCTAAACAACTTACAGTTCAAAACACCGTTTATACCCTGTTCACCGCTGTATTCAACTCGTCCTCCATCATATGATAAACATTGTTTCAAGTTGCTAGGTCTATATGACTATTGACTAGTGATGGCAACGAATCGGATCGGTTTGAGACGGATCGAACCAAGCAGGATTTTGGTTCGGGTTCGATCTGCAATTTGTCGGATGTCACTGGTTTGTCACAAACCAATTTGCGAACCATTCAATGTTGAACGATAGTCAGTTAGTGAGTTCTGGTTTGATTGTCACGATTGTTAGCGCGTTCGACAGTACTCGATTCCAGCTTCAATGTGCGTCCACATGCGATAAATTCGGACAAGAACTCTCGTACTTATTTCTGTTCGACATTGCGGGCCAAAATGGTGGAGTTTGAAGTGAATGGCTTGGTAAGGATCCGCTTCGCTCGAACCGAACCAGTTCATCGATGATACGAATGCCGGACAGTTCATTGCCAATACTACTATTGAGTCTACATCTTTTATTCTCCGACTTCGATGAAATGAGCTCCTCAGAAATTAACTGAGCTGCAACCACAATATTTCCTGCACTAATAACTGTATATGTACTTCCAGAAGATGGTTTCACTATCCTGAATAGTTGCAATGCACTTTCCAGCATTCTACCGTTGGCAAGCTTCATCACTTCAATGTATGCTGGCGAAAAGATATTCATGCCGTACAAATGGACGACTCGCAGCTTGAATAAACGATACGTACGGTACGGTGTGTATTCCTGCTGTACCTTGTGACACAGCACCTGCACATCCATACATTGAGAAGTTTGAACTTATACCTGATCATGGTGGGCAGCCCCAGAATACTATCGTGTATGTCCAGTACATCTGAACTTCTGAATGATGCGTTCGCCAAGCATGTTGCATGATTGTACCTCCAATCTATGGTAAATTGCAGTAGCGCTACTTAAGAGATCATCCAAATAATTATTAACCTGCCTGCAGTATAAGAAACGACTGGTGGCAACGAATAGACCATTTCAGAGGTCATCATTACTGATTCATTTCAAGAGGCCTTGAAAGTCCTTGTCTTTCTCTTTTGCTTTGTGCTGATACGGAGATATGAACCTTAATAAACGACGTCTCCTAGAAGTGTTTGCTTCCGCCATAACTTCCACTGTAACTTCTGTTGTCACTTCTGTGGTCACTTCTCTCGTCATCTGTAGAGCAGCTCATTTACGGTTCCATGCATCGTAGTTCGCCTTTCTGACAGCGAATACCTTACTCCGAAGGTAGTAGTTGATTTTCTGAGTACAGTAATTATCCATCTTGTTGGAGGCATTAAACCCATCCTTAATCTGCTTCCAGTGACAACTTTCTCCAATTTCTGTCGACTACTGTTTATGCAAACCGTACCGTTGTATCTGCTCCCAGAAGTGTTGCATAACATTAATCTTGGGAATGTTGAAATCGCTATCTGCTTCAATGTATTTGTCCTGTTCTGCATCGATAATACCTTTCCAGACATCGCGAATACGCTGTCGAAAGGCGGCCGCTCCCTTCTGGTTTTCCTCAGCAATTAACTCGGCATCCTACTCAGCACAATTCTGAACGTCTGTCTTTGACCTCTACTGCAAGTCATTTGCCAGCTCTGAATAGCTAAAACGTATTCTTTGAATAGCGAATGCGTCGTAGAGCATTGTCCATGAGGTCTAGCGTTTTGTCATCATGAGAATCATACCGGCAATAGAAATAGAACTCAATAAGAGAGTTAGAGCACTCAACTGCACGATCAAAATCACTACGCTGAGAGGGACCTGGGTCCTGCAGAGTATTGCGTACGACAACCACAAGGAATTGTGTTATCATCTTGATTTCTCCTCTGTTCCAATGCGAAACCTCCTCATATGCACATCTTGGCTTCGTCATATCAAGGTATGTAGGCACTGAGAGCCAAATATCATTGAACTTGTCAAGCTGCTTATGCTGCTTGGGAAATTCGTGAAGCCATGTCAGGAGGTACTTAAACATCCCAATTTGCATCCTGTGGAGTAGTTTGGGCTTGGGAACATCGCTTGTAATCAATTCGAGATACTATAAAATGTTGAAACCTGGATTGACATTGTGGCATTTGTGATCGGCAATGCTCAGGGGTGCATTTGAATCTGAGAGTATAAGATACATATTATAATCCTGGAGGTTGTATCGCACATGCTGGCATGGTAGATTATTCATTTCCTGTAAGGAGCATTCGCACCAGTAGCATACACCATTCTAGATGTTGTGAAGGTCACGGTACTTGGGGCAATCAACCATCTATGCAGTCAGTATCGAATAACAATGCCTGCCGTTACTATAGGCACAGCATGCATTGAAGGTGCCAGTCACGAAATTGAGTAGGAGTTGCAATAAATAATGCAGTATGTTCTGAGTGACCATTCAGTTATGCTCCCTGTGAGCATTTCTTCTTTTTAGGGGGACGTCGTGTATGTTGACAAGAATGGGCAAAAGGGCGACCAACAATTACCTGTGAATCTTGTGCTTCATCGCTGCTGATGAAGATAGGTTGCTGATCATCATATATATCGGCCATACCTTCATATCTCCAGACAGATTCGTGAGTTGGGTGCCATCAGACATGAGTATCATCAGTACCAGCATATCACTGACAGGTAGTGTCGTCTACACAATGGTGAGCATTATAAAGGGTATACTAAGAAGGAAACTTACCTGCTTATCACACCACGTTTCCAGTATTCATCTCGTTGAAATAACAGTGCCCAGCATCATTGAAGCAACGTATCGGTGTGTATGTATGATGTTCCCCATATACTGGCTGTTGGAGTGACTATTTTGTACCCTCAATAAGGTCACTGTGCCAACATTCAATTGCATGCGGATGCTGCACATTCTATGCCATTTGTAATGTAGCGTTCTTCCAGGAGCCATGGCCAAGTCCATCCTTCATCACGTTGATTTTCTGTGAGAGGTTGTAATTCGACTTCAGAGAATCATGTACACACTCTTTAAGGCTGCAGTTGCCCTTTGGAAAGTCATCGAGGACGTTGGCGAGAAGACCTTTCGATGTGACCAGTGCTACGAAATTGTACTCCTCCGCACTGTTGAACAGATGGAAGGGATTATGTAAGTATTGCTCAATATTGTGCTCAGCATTGAACTCATCGTCGGTTGAACGTATACAGCAGGGGCTCCTGCATCGAAATATGAGAAGATTTTTGTATTTGAGTCAAATTTGGATGGTTCTGGAGAAGGTGACATTTGCAATAGATAAAACATGTAAGGATCGTCAACGTGATCATGTTTGGTATGAAAACTACAGTGAGAATCGTCGACACATCGTTGAGAGTCTTTTCGAACGTGTTCAGAGTACTTGAATTCTGTCTTCATCTAAGGATGTTGGGCACGATACCCAGGATGATCACTGTCGATGTGTTTGTATAGTCACAGGTTAGACTTGTAAGGTTTCAAGTGAACAGGATAGAAAAGATTCAGAGTTCATATGGCAGACATAGTGAGTGTGGTGTAGACAATACTAAGGGCTGAATCTGCAGTTGTCAGAATATTCTGTGCGTTGCCATGTATAGGTCGTTGCTATGCAGGAATTATGAATTTGAGTCGCATAGCATACAACACTCACAGAACTGTATATAAAATGCCAAGACCTTGAAATATACTGCAGACACAGTTTGTCACGATGTACACACAGCCAGAGCCTAATTTCACACGATTGGTAATACAAATACAATAAAGAATGAATAAACCTGCTTGTTTTCTTACTTTTCTGATGTTTGACCAGATGGATGATACGAACCGCGGACGAAAACATGTGATATTAATCTTTTCCTGTACCAAGAGACGAGTCCAGAGTTCATGACACAATTGCACAGAGTCAATTGGTTGTACCCGGAAAGGCCTATATACTACCAGAGATGCTGGTGACACTTGTCACACTTTATATGGTAGGTCCTGACAGTTTGTGACACTAAACTGCAACATTATAATGGAACTTGATGTTACTACTATATGGTAGGAACAAAAAATGACAGACTTCTATGCTTTGACCAAACATTCGCATGACAAGTTTGTCTCATACTCAAGTAGTCATTCGAGCAACTCTCAGAGTCATATACCACATGAGATGATTCTTTCGAGCCAGACGAGAATTGCCGATGGCAGCATATAACCAGCAAGGCTCCTTTTCAAGTTTGATGTTCTACATCACCAACTATTTAAACTGTTCTGCGAGCCACTCCATATGATTCCAACACCTTGATGGCCCATTCTGCACTGTATATATACTGCCGTACACACCCTCCATTTCGATTCTTCTCTATCCTTTCTATCTACTCAATCTTTATCTATTTACCACTCTCATCATCGTTTTTAGGCACATTAACTCTAACCCTGACCAACCGCTCAAACACCTTATATAAAGCTCAGAATATTACCATGCCATCCAAAAAGAACCCAGCCACCCCTTCCAAAACCGAGGCAAATAAGGACACTCTTTACCTAGATGGTTTCCCAAAGCAGTTCATGGCCGAGCACATTCAGGGCCTTATTCAGATGTATGCTATTCACGGTATCAACGATAATAGCGTGGTTGACTTGATGTTTGATATCCTTTTTTTGGACCCTGTCACTACAGGGCACTTTGCACAGTTTCAGAGTAGGTGAAAGTATCGGGCATCGACTCAACCACGATAGATGGAATGGTAGAATTGGTTCTGAGTATTCTCAGTAACTGTTTTGATAAAACTAGGGTGCAGAGAACCGATATCACAAAGAAAACCCATCATTACCTACCAATACTGATACCAATACCAATACTGACTCCGACAACTCTGAGAACTGTGACAACCCCAAATGTAGCAAAGGCTACATCAGGAAACAATCCCTGCGCCCAGGCGTATTAGTCACGCCCAGATGTTGGTGGTGCACCAGGAGCGCCGGGATCATTGGTTGGCAGGGTAACATGTAAGTCTGCGACGATACGATGTGAGGCATTGCAAAAACAACTCTTCGCACTAGGTTTTCACACGGTCGCATATCACTCGGCACAGCGCCTTGGGATAATTAACATACCGTGTTCTTCGTCTGGCCGGTGAATTGCATGGTGCTTGATGCTCGGTGGCAACACTGCTCTGGACATTGTAATGATGATGCTATGCACAGCATATTACACCATAACTTTGCTTGCGTCCGTGTCTTGGCTGGACGCAAGCAACTTGAAGGGTGCTCGGTGCTCGGGGCATTGTAATGACGATGCTATGAACGTCATATTACACCATAAGATCGTTTTCCGTGGAGAACTACTTTGCTTGCATCCATGTCTTGGCTGGACGCAAGCAACTTGAAGGTCTGCCTATCGCTGCTTGGTGCTCAGTGGCAACACTGCTCTGGGCATTGTAATGACGATGCTATACATGGCATATTGTCTTTTTACAGTTTTAACACCTTACAGTTCTAAACACCGTTTATTCCCACTTCACCACTGTATTCAACTCGTCCTCCAGCATATAATAAATATCGTTCCAAGTCGCTAGGTCTATATGACTATTGACTATCGATCCTTTATTCTCCGACTTAGACGAAATGGGCTCCTCTGGAATTAAGTGAGCCGTACCCACAATATTTCCTGCACTAATAACTGCATATGCACCTCCGGAAGATGGTTTCACTACCCTGACTAGCTGCAATGCACATTCCGGCGTTTCACCGTTGGCAGGCTTCGTCACTTCAATGTATGCTAGCCAAAAGGTATTCGTGCCGCGCGGATGGACGACTCGCAGCTTGCATAGACGAAGCATACAGTACGGTACACGTCCCTGCAGTGCCTTGTGAGGCAGCTCCTGCCCCTCCTTACATTGCGAAGTTTGAACCCATACCCAGTCATGGCGGGTAGCCCCAGAATACCATCATTTATCTCCAGTACATCTGAGCTTCTGAATGATGCGCTCGTCATGCATGTTGCGTGATTCTACCTCCAATCCATGATAACTTGCAGCAGCACTGCTTAAGAGATCATCCGAATCGATATTTACCTGCTTGGCGTGTAAGAAACGACGGGTGGCATCGTATAGACCATTTCGGAGGAC